>QUSF01000015.1:3839142-4178980 GCA_003676055.1 Chloebia gouldiae
TCTGCCCTCCCTGGATCTGCCCTCCCTGGGTGTGCCCGTCTCTGACTTGCGGTGGCAGTGGGACGGAGTCCTGGCCACTGAAAGCGCCTGCCTTGCTGCCCTTGTTGGAGCTTGACACTTGACTCCCCATCCCTTTAGAGAGGTGCTGTCACTGCTCCCTGACAGTTTTTGAAGGTGGCTGATAGTGTTTTATTGATTTAGGAAAGTAGAAAGCATGAAAAATACTGGCCAGCTTTTGCAGAGCTTTCTCTTCATCTTTAGTTGGCAGGAGGTGATGCTCTTTTCTTGCAAAAGTAGATTTTACCATAATGTTTTTTTACACAGCTCCTATCTGCATATTGGCCTAGCATGTGTTACACTTGATCCACTCCTGGGAAGGACTCACAGGGATGTTCAAAGTTCTGTTTTCTTCTGTCTCAAAGAATGTCATTAGTACTTTGAGATTTTTACCACTATAGAAGATGACTGGTCAGGGGATGTATATGAAGGAAAAGATGTTCTACCAGGGCTTCATCCTCTGAAAGAATTTCAGGACTGTTTCCAAGCAATACTGAAAATTACTGTTGCATTCACAATCCTACCTGGTTAGTTTTCTCTTGGAGACGATTGTTCCCTTCATTTTATGATGGCATGTTTAGGGTAGCTGTCGTTTGCCAGCTGGACACTTGGGAAAACAGGTGCTGCCAATAACATCTAATTTCCAAGCTTTTTGTTCTGGATCTGAAGAGACTCTCCTTGTAGTACGTTGTGGCATATTGTGTTATGCCATTTGGTACTTTTTTTTTGTACTTTTCTGTTTATTTGATTTTATTTTTAAAACAAGTATACTTACATGACCCAGATCTTGCTGTATCTTTAAATTACTTTCTACATGTAGAATTAGAAGAATCAACCTTTATCCCTCATGAAGAAGTGAAAGATTTGAAAATACTGATTCAAACTCATATTTAGATTGTTTTACCTAGAAGGAGGCTTACTTTCCCCAAGAAGTAAACATGCATTATTTGTATGATTTATAATTATTTTTATATAGTTACAGATTATTTAGAATTTTTCATGGGGATTCAATTTTTTTTAACAGACCAACAGACTTAGTCTCATTTCTTATTTTAGGTAAAGTATCCAAATATAGCACTGGTACCAAGTATAGGTTTATTCCAAGTTTGTGGCAGTTCAAAGGAATGGGTTCTAATATTTTAAAGGGTAAGGTCTGCTTTTCCTTTGGGTCCTACTTTTAGTGGCTGCTCATTTGCCACACTTCAACAGGAAACACAGATCCAAATGCCTTATGTGAAACTTGGGTGATGAGAGGTAGTTTTCTAGAAATATGTGTCTCCTTTTTCATGCATGCAGGAAAGGAGATTAAATAGGATCCATCAAAGAACTCTCTTCCTTTTGGTTTCACCACTCTTTTGTCTATAGGAAGAGGAAGAAGACAGCATGAATAATGTTGAATAATATGTTATGAAAATACGTAAGAAAATAATATCAAAGTTTAAGTGTGAGGAGAAACAGAATAAGGTACTAAAAATATTAATGCCTTATTAGGAAAACAAAGACATTGATTAATAAATTCAGAAATAAGGATTTTTGCCACAAGATGAATGGTAGTCATAAAAATTTGATGTTCAAAGAATTGTGTCCACTTGCTCTGTAGTCAAAATGTAGGGTTGGTCAGAGGAAGGAATGCCTCATAAATGTCATCTTATTCTCCTTGCACTATGCAACTACTGTCTGGGGAGGCAAAGAGGTGCTCTGAGAACTTGGGATATAAACCAGAATTCTATCATCAAAATATAGAAAATTGGAATATGGCCATGAAAAATAGACATTCTAGCCCAGCCCTGGGCAGGTGATAACCAAAGGTCCTGTCCTTGTAAGGCCAGAAAGGGGAGAGGGATAATAGATTCAGTAGCAAAGGAAAGATTCAAGATGATAAATCAATTTGAGGTTAATATTTAGCTCTTTGAAGTTGGACTTTCTTAGTAAAGTCTGGCTTTTTAATCAAAAGTTTTAGCTTTAGGAAGTCAAGAGCAGGGAGAAGATGGAGGAAATGCTCAGATTTCCTTTTAAGGGTTTGAGTGTAGTTTAAAGCACTGTGCAGTGCCAGTACCGTGGCAGTAAGAGGAGAAAATGGGATGGTCATGA
Source organism: Chloebia gouldiae (assembly GCA_003676055.1). Taxonomy (NCBI): domain Eukaryota; kingdom Metazoa; phylum Chordata; class Aves; order Passeriformes; family Passeridae; genus Chloebia; species Chloebia gouldiae. The sequence continues at coordinate 3,841,291 of QUSF01000015.1, forward strand.
AGGTAAGTTGTTATTATGGAAGCAGCTGACAACTTCCACTGCTGTAACCTACACTGGGTTGAGCTAAGCCTAGACCAATGTTTGAAACTTTCTTTGTAATGCTGTTCTCACAGGATGTCACAATACCTATTTAACAGTGTGTACTTTCTAAACTGATCTCTGTTTCCTCACAACAGAGAAAGAAAAAGATGAGAAACAGAGAAGAAGGCAAACTTGGAGTCACTTTAGATGACAAACAAGTGGAAAAATGAGGATTATGCAGCTTAGGAAGGGAAATAAGCAGGAACAGAAGTTGAAAGTTTTGTTGGAAAGTAGTTGCCCAAAAAAAGTATCAATCAGAACACAAAGTGACTGTATAGAATAATTGATTACAAACTCTTTAAAGAGCATTTTTGCACAGCAACCCTTTGTCTTTTCCATAACTGTACAGTGGTATCAAAAAATTATTAGACATACAGATTGAGAAGGTAAATCTCTCGCTTCATTATATAAAGTAGCAGCAGGAGACATGCTGCTCCATGCAGTGGAGTATTCTGGTAGCCAAACAATATTCCAGTTTTAGGGACATAGCTATCCCCTTAAATACTTATTTTGTACAAGAAATTATGTGAGGTCAGCTGCTTTTCCAACAAAACATTTGAGCAAAAGGGTACAAATAAAAGCTGTGAGCTACTTGGGAAAGTGTTGATATTTCATATACTAAATGGAGTTAAAACTTCAACCAAGAAAGAATGCTGAGGTGCAGTGGAATACGTGTGAGGGTCTGGAACTTGTTTCCTCCAAGGTGCTGCGCGCCTGGGCTTCCCTGCACAGGGCTCCATGTACTTAACCCCCAGGCTGCAATCATAGCTCACCCTTTGTCTTCCTCCCCAAGCTGTGTGGGTTTGGTTTTGTTCAATATATAAAAGTCCAGGTACTCCTTGGTCCTTCTTGTACCTATTGGGATTCATCTGCTGAAATCCAGATTCAGTGTGATCATGGCTCTTCCAAAAGGACTGCAATAACAAGAACTGCTTTAGGTGTAGAAGGCAGAGGATAGGAGAGAATCTCCTGCCCTTTTTCATCACCCTGTCTGCCAGTGAAATGCAGAAACCAGGGGAGTGGATGTATACACCTTCACAGGGCTAGAGAAATCCCTCAGTGCTTCAGCTGCAGCATTTCCTGAATCCAAGAAGGTAGGGTAGGGAAAGGCATTTTTCTGTCTCCATCCTTCTCAAGTACACTCGTTTTTTTTCAAGGAAAACACATTCATTCTGCAGTCTAAATTACCTGTCTGCTCAAGCACACATCATGTGGCAAGAGACTTCTTTATTTCAAGTGTTTAATTCAACATAAGCATTATTTTAAAAATAAAATTAAAATAATCTCATAGAAGGAATTTTGAGTAAAATGTTATGGCCAGTGTATTCAGTAGTTCAGGCTAAAACACAGTGGTAATTTATTTTAACCTTAATATCTGAATAATTAATTCAGAAAGGAATGCTTCCTGGAAAAAATGAGATGAGGTAATGATTGGAAATGCCTATCTGACAGCTATAAATATGGCAGCCATCTTTACACGTGACTTCATCAACATAAAAATTTTCTCCCTTCCTCCTTTTTTTTTTAAAGTAACCTGTAGATCACCAACTGGAAAAAATTACCAATTAAAATAAAACCAAAGCATACTAGATTTTCCACTTGATTATGTAATTTGTACTGAATTTCTTGTACACTCAGCCTTTTTCCTCCTCTGTTAAATTTTTACATGAAATACTGAAATAAAAACCTAACACCTTTTCTTAAATAGTAGTAGAAAATGCAGTGTCTACTGTTTTTCCTGTTAGTGATTCCTGGAAGATGGTGTCTATCCAAAGCAAATGAATGCTATTTTAAATACTTGTTTTAAGAAACAGTTAAAGGCCTTGTTGGTTATGCTGTAGCAGCAAATTTGTTTTGGCCTTCATCTTACTTTTAAATAGTTCTTTGGTTTAGGTGTGTCAGCTGAGCTGGCATTCATTCAGTGGCATTGATGTTGCACCTGTAGTAACAAAACATGAATTAGAGTAATTATTTTCAGTTGTATACAAAAGACACAGAAATTGTCATTGTCTTGTTCTAAAGTAACTCAGCCTGAAATATGTAGTGATCCTCGATGTTATCTTGCTTTAAGAATTTGAGAGTTAAACTCTACAAACATTAAGGCTATAGGAAGTAGAAAGGAAGTCTTTAAAAGCTTGTTTAGACTCGTGTTTTGTCTGTTATTACTTTTATATTAGGAATTTGGTCAACTTTCTAAGCTAATATACCTTTAGCAGAAAGCAGTAGCGGTGATACTTTTGAGAAGTTTAACAAACTTGTCCTCTCTGAAATTCAGGTGCCATTGCCTCAGGAGGAAGGTAGTAAGCAAACTTCATAAACTAATTGATATTTACAAACCCTTTAAGACTGCTAATCCTTTACAGCTAATTTTTTCAGAGATGAACGTCAGTACTTTCTTAATAAGGACTTTACTATCCAAAGGTCCTTTTTTTTTTCTTTGTATATTTTTATTTCTGAGAATAAGAGATAAGAACTTTTCCCCAAAACCATTGTGATGGCTTTTTCTGGTTTTGGTTTTTTTCTTTTTTTAAACTATAATTTTGGACTTTCTATCTCAATTATACACCTAAAATAGATATGCTATTATTTTTTCTGTTTCTAAGTAAAAGCAAAGGTGTTGTGATGTTGAAATTACTGACATCTTATTTCTTACATTTTACTGTTGCAGGGTATTTTGGTTTCTCTATCTGCTGCTGCACAACTTCATATCTGAAATAGCTCATCAGTCATAAGCTGATTTTTTCTGTTGCCCCAGTACTTTTGTAATTTCCAGTGTAGTGATGGTTGAGGTTTGCAGAGCAATTTTGATCATGGCTGCAGCAGTGCGAGTTGGGCATAGTGTTAAGTTTCAGTTTGCTCTGTGCTGCAAAGGAAGGCTGCACTTGTGCCTATGGACCAGCACAATTTCATCCAGTTCAGTGGGATAAAGCTTGAAGGCACAGGAGCATGTATGAGCAGATCTCTTGTCTTAACATGGAGAACAGAGCACCAGCTTCTGAAATTCAGGGAATTCTGCCTGTATTTTTCATAGAGGAAAAATTAAATGCATATGGAAAGAATTAGTTATATGACTTATTAAATGGGAATGTTAGTACAGTTTTCTGTGCTCAGAAACTCATCCTAATTAGATTTCAGTTCAGTTAGACTTCAGTAAGATTATTCATTATTTGCAGAAAATACACTGCTCTGGGGAATGATCAACAGAAAGGAGACTAAAATCACAGGTACTCTTCATTTCCTTAAATTTGCTTTTCTGCCTGCCATTAAAGAAAAGAAGATGGGCAATATTGTACCTGTGCTATGTATTTATTCAGAAAAACTAATTCACTTTGTGAAGAACAGTGAAACAAGACAGAGTTTAATTTTATGGAAGCAGTGGTCAATCTGCATGGAGGAGCTTTCATCATTGGAGCTTCTGTTACACACTGCAATCTGAAATGGTGTGTTCTTTTAAAACTTTTTCAAGCACTGAATCTATTTTAAGAGTATCATAGTTGCAGCTCTTCTATTGGAAGTGTTTTGAACTCCAGTTCAGTTGGCAGTTTGCTCACTATCCTTTTTCCTTTTGTGGTACATCTAGATATTTCAGAAAAATATGGAAGGACAGATTGGCTTCCTGACAGGGTTTTGATGGAAAATTTCCTTAAGTTTATTCAGCTTTACATTTTTAGTCTGAAGACTTTGCCATAGGCAATCAGTGTACAAAGTACCTGTAATGGCAGCTCTGCATTTAGCTGTCAGCACCATGGTATAATCTGCAAACGTTCAACTTGCCTTAAAGGGGAGAAAATACTTCTTTACTGTAGGTCTTGAAGGGAGGTGTCGTATTTGTGAGAACAACATAGTAATGGAGAGCTTTCAATGATTTTTGTCAGAAAGTACCATTAAGGTTACAATGTCAAGTTTTCAGAAGCTGCAGATTTGGGCTGTCAGTCACCATTCGTAAGAGTCCTTGGCTGACTGCCTGTGGTCATTCAGATCATTTGGGAGAGTGACTCCATACTGAAACTCTCATTCTGGCTCCTTGAATGTTCTGAAGCTTGCACTCCTCCCTCAAGGGGAGTCACCAGAAGAGGATTCCATTGAGAGCCCCACTCCTGGCCAGCCTGCATTGCAGGGCCTCCTCCCTGGCGTGCCCTTGCTGAGCATGGTGCTCGCAGGTACTGCAGTGGTGCTGCCACCACCACAGCACTGCAAGGCTGTGTATCAGAAGGGGAAGAAAAGGTTGACTTGTGAAAGGTGGTCTGCTGATTTGAGAGGTAAAAATGGGGCTGCTGAACTAGCACAGCATTGAGAGACAGGTTAGGCAGGAGAAGGTGGGATCTTTATGGGCAATAATGGGAGTCTGTAAAAGGAAAGAACTGAGAGGGAAGATGTACAGTGTTAATCATGTCTAATTAATAGAGGTCAGATTTTGCCTTGCTTGAGACCCAGATATCCAAATGCAAATAGAACAGAATTTGGACTTTCAGCAGCAGTGTGAGTGCTAATTTTCTATACTGCTTTGGGAGTTTGACTGTATTTAATTGCAGTTCTGAGGAAGACTATTTTATCTTTCACCTCTCATAGGCGAGAAAGACAGGTTGGTAAAGCTAGTTTAAAAATAGCCTGAGGAGTCTGACATACTCAGCTGTGTATACAAAGCTCACCAAATTACAAAAAGAAATATAATACTTAATAATGGTGTTCTTCTCAATTTCACCACTTTTTACTTCCTGCCTCCTGAAATTTTGAGATATTTTCAAGTACCTGTATTGTGAGTTCATGTGGTTTACTGTCTGACATATGAGACCAGGTTATTCTTGGGTCATATTTTTGAGATATCCCCTGGAACCATATGGATAAGAACTATGTATTTACATGAAAGATGATAATATAGTGTGGTTTTTTGACTTCAGGAGTTGGAACTTTAAGAAAGGCTTGCACTTCTGCTTGCTCCGTCAGAGCAGATTATTTGATGGGTTGGATCATTATAAATCAAAATTTCTTTTCTTCACCTATAATATACAAATGAAAGAGAGACTACATCCATATCTTACTCCAGGATTATTCTAAAGGAAGGAGGTCCATTTCAGGAAGCAGTTGTGACGTTCTAGAGAGTGAATGGGCACCTGGGTTCCCCTGGGCTGTTGCCCTGGGGCCAGGGATGAGAGGCAGCAGGTTCTGACAGATAAGGCAGGATCAGGCCGTTCAGGTTGCAGGACTGTGCTGGTGTAGGGCTGACTGTAAAACCATAGGTTGCTTCCTGATTAGATTTGAATTTGTGATTTATTTATTAGAAAGTTGTTAATAAAAGGAGGTGCTGTACCTTTAAGTAGCACATACCGTCTAACCATCAACAGGCATCTCTTGCAGCAGCTTTAGCCTGTTTCTCCAATCATGCCTGCCTAAGTCAATAACGCTTTGCCAAAGCTCCTCGTGCATTAAAGGTTACCGTTTAGCTTGTTCCATGAATCACAGCAGATGCATAACTTGGCAGTGACCATTTCTGTCCCTCCCCTTCTTCGCTTCATACTGACTGCAGCCCCCCAGCTCAGGGCTGGCCGAGCCCCCTCCCCCAGCAGGGAGAAGTCATTACATGAAGAGATCAACTTACCAGTTGTCTTCAGAGCAGTGGCTGAGAGCAAAGCTCCTGGTCGGACCGTGAGTGCGAGAGAGAGGGGGAGAGGGAGACGGACTCGTACCTACAAGAGCTCAGGGCTGTGATCCTGAGACACAAGTGCATCTGCTAGCTGTTAGTACTTGGCAGAGGGTTTGCTCCTCCAGGGTAGCTCTAACTTTGGGTAATAATGTTTGTCAGCTACCTGATACTAACGTTGCTCTGCTTTCAAACAGCAATGTTAGCAAGACCTGGGGGTGAGGTAAGCAAAGTACAATGTCTTGTCAAAAATAGTCTTGTCACAGTTGCGTTTTTCTTCGTGTTTGTTAAGATGTACTGTGGATGATTTGTATGCTGTTAGACATTTTAGAATTGTGTTGTTTAAAAGGCTTTTGCTTTGGTTTAGTTTTGGGGGTTTGTTTTGTTCGGGGGATTTTTGTTTGCTTTTTTGCTTTGGGTCTGGTTATTGTTTTTTTCCTTTGCACAAGCCAAAAGGTACTAAAGGAGAATAGTTTGAAACTTAACTTCTCTGGATTTGATATACAATACGCTTTCTATGAGAGATGGCTAATTTGTGAATTTTTCTTTACTAACATACAGAGAAATATGATACTCTGCAGCAGTAGATGGTATTGTTTTGTTCATATTTTCTGCAAAAATGTGTGCTAGAGAAAAAGTTTTTGCACAGCTTACATTTTGGGGATGTGAGCATGTAAAAACTCCAGGCTTCATTACTTTAATAACATTCTTTTTGTGCAAATACATGTAATGTTTAGTCTGGGGCAGGGCAGAAAGAACTTGATTTTTTAAAACTGTATATCATATAATTAAAGAAGGACTCTATGCCTCCCTAGTATTCCTAATTCCTAAATCTTCAGCAGTGGAATAGAACAGCTCTTTATATGCTTTAAAAAGTTGCTGCTTGATTTATGAAGAGCCATTTTCCAGATTTTTGTCCTCATCAGAGCAGTTTGTCATCAAGTACTTATTTCATACCAAAGCAGAAATTTTCTGCTACTCTTTTGCCATTTAGGAAATAACTTAGCAGGCGTGGTACTATTAGATATAAAATATTCCATCTAATGAAATTACTTGCAGAAAACACATTTGATACTCATTCTCCTCTGCTCTACCTGAAATGGGATGTGTAGCTGTGCATTTTAAATGAATAATTGAATACTTTTGTTCCATAAATATGCCTTCCTTAAGTAAATCTTCTGAAAACAGTGATTCTACTTTAAAGCTTTATTATGCTGTCATAACTTAATAGTTGCCTAATGAAGTCCAGATCAATTACTTCCCCTGGTAAAGGTGGAAGTGAACTGGAAAAAACACCATGTCCAACACTTTGTGGTTGACACTCTCTGTAGCTCACATGTCTAGAAATAAACTTTATTTTGCTTTCAGAGTGTTTTAATAAGAGAATCTGTAACAGCTTTGTTTCAAGAAAATGTCTCTTAATGATATCTTGTGCTGCCTTTGATCTAGTTAAAGCACGGAAAGGTTTCAGCAGTGTCTCAACAAATTTAAATGGTTTGATGATCAGAGCAACTGGAAGCTGATCATTGCCCTCTAGTTGTCACAGGCGTTTTTAACTTCCTGCTTGATTGTTACAGAGCATAGAAAATGATAGATGGACTCACCTTGTTCAGACTGAGGGACCTTAAAATCTGTGGTGGCTCATATGGAAAATATTTCTGTCACCACTGCATGCACATGTGGTCTTCAGAGATCCATATAAAGAAAAAATCTAGAGCAGCAGCAGTGTTGCCTGCCAATTATCCTCGTTAGCAAGTAAAATAAAAGCAATGCTGTGTTCTTACCTGGAAATTAATTTCTGCTGTAAAAGTGCAATGTGGAATGTTTTAGCACTGTGATCCATATGCCAAGTGCTTTAAACTGGACTGTTATTCTTAGTTTTTCAGCTAATACAGCAGACAGAATATAAAAAATAGGCCTGTTGCTTTATGAATGAATTTTGAGTTGTAGATTTTAGTGTAGGTAGGAGAAATTTTCTCCTTTATTATGTTCATATGCCTAATTTTGGAAATTTCATAATAAAAATATACTATTGTTATTAATATAATATTTCTTTGTCTTGTATTGTAAGAGATCACCCGATAATCTTGTGCATTTCCCTGCTCCAGCTGCAGAACCTTGGCTACATAAATATTATTTCTCTAGGAAATTACTCAATACAGGTTTTTCCTGTGGTTGACAGTGAAGACAGAGAAAATAAGTGAGAAGCCATTTTTTAAAGGAACCTGAATTGTCATTTTGTGCTCCTTTGGACTGTTTTCTATACTTCTCTGAATATTTTAATTGATTTATAGGTATGTATTTTTTAAAGTTCTGCCCATAAAAGTGTCAGTTTTTGATAGATTATGAAGTCAATGGGAAGTTGCTTTTCTTGCCAGCTTGTTTTGTCTGTTTTTTAATGCTGCAGAACTTCAACTGTTCACAAAACAGAAAATAACAAAAATTCAAGTAGTATGTTTTTTTCCCATATAATTCTTAAGGAACCCCTAACACTTGCTCTAATGTGTGTATGGTTATGTTCTGCTTTTCATTTGTTATTGATTTAAGGCATGACTTGGCCTGAAGTCAGTGAAACTGTGTTGCATCACTTTTCCATCCAGGAAGGAAATAAGGTTATATAGATTTGCAACTTGCACCACATTTGTATGGCCAAACCCAGAGCTTGTATGTGTGTGCTTCTCAGCAAATGAACACTCTGAACTCCCAGCAAAACAATGCTCAGTCAAGGTTTCCTCCTACTCACTTCTTTAATCTGCTGGTTTGGAATCGACTCTAGCAGGAAAATTGTTGGTTTGACTAGATACATTGGGCTTGAGAAATCTTTGAGCAAGCAGGGAGTTTTCCTGAGGAATAACCCATCCCTGTATTTTCAGGTATTCCTAAGTCATTATTCTTCACTTAAAAGTAGGTAGCCTTTTAAACCCTGTTTTCTCAGAGTACTTATCAGATATTTGCACATGACTTGGGATTTTAGTTGATTCAACTGAATTTTCCTATTTTAGTAGCTTCTTTAATCCCATATAAATTGACCATAAAGCAGTACTGTCAGCTCTATCTGCCTCAGTAGTGGTGTCAGTGAAGCTGTGAAAGTGCTCCAAAGTCACCAGCCTGGCCTTCTCAGCAACAAAGCAAAACCAAATCGTACCATTCTGAGTTTGATTTGAATTATTTTCTATTAGTTTTTTAAAAAAATCAGTCTAGCTGACAAAATGTGTGGGCAATGGGAAGAAGCCTCACGTATAACTTCTGTGTCAATTTGATCTTTATTTTAATGGATAAATAATCATAATCTGACTAATCATCAAAATATATATTATATGACTTAACACAGAACTTCCAGCATGTTACATGAACAGGACAGGTTTTAAGATACTTAATTATTTTCAGTTCTTGAGTAGCAGCAGTTGTTCAGCATGTTTTGCCACATTAATCAAGCTGTTTATAGAAGCAAGTTTTGTTTAAATAGGTAGATACTGTTTAGCTTCAGAGTATTGAATACTAGATGCTGTTCAGCTTTCTTCATAAAGTAGTTCAACATGAAGTGTAGAAGATACTAAACAGTGTCCTCGAGAGTTGTTTTAATATATTTTTATTATAAATAAATTTCACAGATGTGAAATGCTTCCCTTTGGAATTTGGGCATAAAGAAGGTGAAAAAGTCATGCTCCACCCTCTGAAATGAGTAAAGGGAGCCTGAGCAACTCTGGGTGAGATTCTTGGTGCGCTGCAGACGCTGCTGGTTCTCATCCGTGCCTTGTGGGTCAACAAATTGAGCAGTTGTTCTACACAGTGTCCCAACTTGCACGACCAGGAATAAACAGACAGGGGTGTGGAGAGAGCTTATTGCCATGAGCTCCTGTTCATTTCCACCTCTCTGCAGTGTGTGTAGCTTGTCCACAGGAGCCAGAGAGGCAAAGTGAACTTAAGTAGCAGCATTTTAAAAGATCATTCACTGAACAGGGTCAGGTGTCACAATCCCCACTGCACAAATGCAACCCATTGCAAGCAGTAACTCAGTGTTCATCTCGGTGAACAGCTCAGTGTTGTTACTTATTTCCATGTGGTACAATATGAATGGAGCTCTCCCTTGTTGATCTTGCTCAAGCAAGAAAGAATACAAAAAAGAAGCAAACCACAAACCTAAACACCTTAAGGTCATGGTCTTTTTCACACTGTCTCTTGATTGACTGTTCTCTCATCAAGGAGCAGCTCTCTTTCCTGAGACTGACTGGAGTAAAATTTCTGACCTTACTCAGTGGAATCTTCCGGTGTTCTGTGGTCAGACCTGCTGCACTTGTGAAGAGGCAGGGAGCTCCCCAGCAGGCCACATCTGCAGCAGCTGATGTGATTTTGGCCAATTCTCTGAAAGGGCAGCATGGAGAATGAACATGGCAATGCTTATGCTGCATGATTGTTGGTGGTCTTCATTTATTGCATTCAGCTGTACCTTACCAGCCATACTGGGCTGGCCATAATGACTGTTGTATCTGTGGATTTTGTCATCTTCAATTTTTTTATCCTTATGATAGTCCTGTGAGCTTGTGCTGTTATACAGTTGTTACTTATAAATTCCTGGAGCACATAGGTAAAAAAATACAATTCAGAGGCTCAAAACATTATCAGTAAGAATTTTACATATGCTTGAAAAATCAGCCTTTCTAGCACATGAATGCTTTTATATCTGAGCACTGTCTTAAAGAATCTCTGTATGGCCAGGAGATGAGCTAGTTAAGTTGTGTCTGCTCAGTCTCCAGGATGGAGTTTAGCTGATGCCACACCTTCAGTCATGGGCAGGGAGCTCATGATGTGGCCCAATAAAACAAGCATTTCCATCTCTGACTTCCACAAGGCCAGCATATAAGAAAACATAATTTCTCTCACTGACATATGGGCAAAAATAATTCCTCATCTCTGTACCTGAGTGTTTCCATCTGCAAGCCAAGGTTAATAGGGTTTCCATTGATTCTCTTGAGAAATTTATACATCATCTTGACTGTTACTTTCCCATAAAACATCACCCTTAACCCTTCTGTTTATGAAGCATGAGAATGTTTGAGAATATTTGTGGACTGGTAACTAAGGAGGGATTGAACCATTTATTTATTTAGCATGCATAAAAGAGAGTTATTTGGATTTACTTTAAAATTACGTGATTAGAAGATAGAGATGGTAATTTACATAAGGCAGTAACTGCTGACATCACCAGTAAAATGTCTGAAAGTAAGACATACGGTAGTTGAAAAATAATCCTGTCAAGTAAATATCCACAGCCTTGGCAAATTATAAGAATATGCTCTGTGTATTGGTGTAAATACCACAGTACACTTTTATTTGACCTCTGACATTCTTGCCTCACTCTCCCTAGCTTTATTGTCTATCTCAACTTCAGTATTCATAGTACAACCCTGGTTTGTTTTGAAAAATCTGGTGTAAACTTGGTGTAGTAGAATGTTCAGTTTAGAGTTAATTACATTCTCGCAAAATGACTCCAACTGTGTTCTTTTACCCTACGTAATTAGGGGGCATAAATGTTCTTCCCATTTTATTCTCAGGATTTCTGTATAGCATTAGTTCTTCCTGTTAGGTGTATCTGTGCCTATTCTTGTGGAAAGACAGGACTGCAATCCCAGAATGGTGTGCCCTGACCAAAGTCCTTAAGGGTACTTCCCTAGTCGTTCTCTAGATCCAAAGTCGTTTGGCTTTGGGCTCTGGTTCAGGCTGTGCTAAGCTTCTTGTTCCATGCTGTAAACATCCAAAAGATGGATTGAGGGCTACAGTAATTCCCACAGTAACTACAGCATCATGCTCAGTCCTAGCATGGTGAAGCTAAATTCATTAAGTCATTACCAAAGAAATGGTTACGTGTGATGGATGAGGTAATTTGTTTCTGAGACATGGTTCATAGACCATTTTCTTAAAAGCAGTTCCAGAAACTTGTTGGATTGCTTATTAGATAGACATATGTTTAAATGAATTTACCATGAATTTTACACCTGGAAATACTATTTTCCCTAGAAACTAATAGTTTACAAAATACTTTCCTAATCATGTTTCATTATCAGTATCCATTCTTTTGATTTGCTTGATTTTTTTTCACCTTTGCTTTTTGAAGTAATAATTCTCTTATTGAATTGCAATGGATGTATTTTTATCACTGTAATGTAAATGCTCTTTCTTTTGGCTCAGTGAGTTTAGCTCTTTTCTGAGCATTTTAATATTTGTCCAAACATGCTGAGCATATAAATGGAACAATGAATTTAGAAGGCAGGTAGTTTATATTAGGATGTATTGAAAGGTAGTCACAAACAACAGAAATGGAGGAAATAAAGATATAATAAGTAAAATAAGTCACCCTAATTGTTTTGTAAATCATAACAGTCATTATATAAATAGATTTTTCTTCTAAAGGCTCCCTTGGTTTTCCTATCTCTTTAAGGCAATTTTATAAGGGTCTGAATTTTTAAGTGCTCTGATGTATAATAGGGCACAGGAATGTGTTCCAAGACTCATAAAATCTTTAATTAAAAGAATGGAAATTCTTGTAAACTCCTGGTGGTTGCCTTTAAGTGATATCACTCCTTAAAACGCTTTCCGCTTCCCCCAGCCTGTGAGATTATCTTGCATTTTGTTACAGCACTGTTAGGTTCTGCCCGTGGATGATGTACCCATTTTAGGGAAACAAGTTGATTATTGGAATTCCCTGGCCTTTCTGGAAGGGAGACCTGGCACACCAAAGAGTAACTCTGCTGTGTAACTAAACTAAGCAGTTACTCTGCTGAGTAACTGAACAAATCTTTGCTGTTAAGAGTCGAAATGGCATTTCACTAGCAGCTTTCCTGCAGGCACTGCTCTAGGTGGGTTATGGCAGTGCTCACCGAGCTCTTGCTCAGAGCTGGAGTCCAGAGTCGGGAGCACTCGTGCAGCCATCAGGAACATAAAGCAAGTATTCCCTGCATTCTGACAGTGGGCAGAAGAGGACTGGTATGTGACACATATCCCTGTCCTTACTTGATCTGTAGCTTTCTCCACTTTTCCTTCAGTATCACTTGCTGTTCATGGCAGCCAAAACGACAGCAGCAGGGATCAATCATCCTTCACTGGTGTGCAAGGACCCAAGGGCACCAACACAGCAATTATATCACTGACAACAGCTACATTGCTTCTCTTTAAAGAGCCCTGCTAAATGAGACACATGAAAGTGAAGCATGAGAGAGTATTAAATTAAAGGTTTGCCTGTGTATGTCATTGCCTGAAGCTGTCGATCTGTTTCTTCAGGGGTTACAGGTATTATTTTCCCAGCATGTGGGTTGTGAGGAAGGTTTTATCAAGAGACAGAAGTTTTTGACAAATTTCCACTCCTACCTATTTGGCAGTTACAGGAGAATGAGGTGAATTAGGAGTCAATAAATTAATCCTCCCACCATAACTGCTTTTTGACTGAAGCATAATGTTTACTTAGATATTTAATGAGATTTCTTCCCTAAATATCATGATGATGAGAATAAATCCTCAAGTATTTTTGACTTCAAGACAAATCCTTTTGTTATTCAAATTCTTAATCAAAATGAGAAGGTTTTTTTTAAACTGGTTTTTGAAAAAGTGCTGACTAATATCACAGGTAGATGATAGTGTAGTAGGAAGCTTGGTATGTAATATAAAATTGCCTCCTTGCATCTTGGAAATTGAAATTACAGAAACAATGCTAAAAGCATGTGGAAATGTTGCATTTTGATCCCAAACAGTTAATAGATTTACCATAAGAAATCACCGCCTCTGAGGAAAGAGCTCTTCTTTCTATTAATGTAGTTATTTCACTATACATTTCAAATGAGCTTTAAGTAACTGCTGCAGAGACAACAAAGCCACATTTGACAACATTTGGTGTGTGGAGGATGTCTTAACATCTGTACATGAATAGAATGTCTGCAACACGTGCTGGACTCTTGCTTGTAAGTACTTGAAAACTGAGATTTATTTAGTGCTCGAATGAGCAGGTGATGGTGAAGCATTCTAGCCAGGGGCACCAACTGTTTTGATGTTGTTAACTATGAGCCAGTATCCTCTAGAAAAGCACAAGGACACAGACTAACTATAACTTTTCTTATTTCCTCATTAAATGGAAGATTCTTGCTGAAATGGAAGAATTATCTTGTTGGAGCCAATGCATTAAACTGAAGACAATTTCTTTAAACATTTCCTTAAATATTTTGATAAATGAGAACCTCAGGCACAGATTCTCTTGGTGCTGTGAAGGAACTGAAGAGAGGAGGTGATAGGTACATGGTGCCCAGGTGACACAGAGGTGATGAGTGCGTGGTGCCCATGAGGATTGCTCACACGTACTCTGCTCATGACATGAGGTGGTTACAGTGTCATTTGCTCTGTGACTGCATCTCATCCTTTTGAAAATGTTGAGGATTCAGGTGATTGTTCAGTACTTCAAGGTTAACTCTTTGGTGTTTTCCTGAGGATCCCTGTTATCCTGAGCATTTACCAAATGCTTGTAATGGGTTGTGTTTGTTGGGGTGCTTGGCTGTTGGTGATGGACAACGCATTACCAAAGAAACCAATAATTAGGAAGGATCAACACAAGAAATAGAAATATTTTTTTGGCTGCTTTATTATGGTTCAGGAAATGAACAAAGCTAAACCAAAGCAAGATGGTAAGTAACTGCAGCATTGGGTCATTGTGGTAGTGAAAGTAAGAAAACTCCTAATGCATCCAGCTGTCACAGTGTGGCTATTGGGGATTATCTCTGCTTAAACCATGTCAGCAGAGGCTGGCTTGTGTCCTGCCTCTTCTTTCTGAATGGCCACCACTTCTGGTTTTCAGATGAGAGTGAGAAATACTGGGAATGACAACTAATGCCATGATGTTTTATTTGTAATCATAGAAATGGGTTTCTAACCATGTAAAAATGGTTAATAACTAAGTAAAACCATTTTTAGGATTCAGTTTAAGGTAAATAGTCATAATGACTTGTTCAGAAGTAATTAAAAAGTTTTAGAGGTACTAATCTCCCTCTATATAGCTGTATCAATACTGAGAGACCTCTCAAGTACAGTTCTTTGTTCTCACTCCTGACAAATTACCTGTCACACTATTTAAAAGGTGTTAATAAATGTTATTTCTTACGTGTGGGCTTTTCCTGTCCTTCATTTTTGCTTTAGTAGTGGATATATTGAATCATTTGGCATCTTTCAATTTTGTCATTCTCACTGCAGTGTATTCCACTTGTGACAAATGAGCCATCTAGTTCTTTTATGAATTCCCCAAAGGCAGTTTTAGGAAAGAAGAATCTCTAAATATCTGTTTATAAGACATTCAGTGCACTGAAAAAGTGGGAGTTACTTGAAAAAATCTAATACGTTTTTCCATGTTGTCAGAAGCCTGTATTGATGCACAGAAGTCCATTAGTCCTTGGAAAGAATGGCAGTTGGTGTAGCTCCAGCTGTATATGCAGCCTTTCATTTTAAGAATTGATTGAGAGCAGATGAGATCAAAAGTTAACATCTGCAGCTGTTTCTAGCTGCTAAATAAGCATTAAGGACCTGGTGAAGCTGTATTTTAGTGAAGAATAAACACTACAGAACTTGCAAGCACAAATTTCAACGTTAATAGTACTATAGCACTGTTCTCACTCAAGTTTCAAGTTTTGGGTTCTTCCCTGTGTTGAAGAGAAGGCTGGGAATGCCTAGTGAGCTAGTTAAAATTCACACAACTTCACATCTTCCTGTTATTAAAAGATAGTTCTTGGAGAACAAACTAATGGTGCTAGAAAATGCTCCTACTTCTGCTTCAAGTCAGAAGGAAATTTCTACTTCATCTTAAGCAGTTTGGCAATATTTTAGAAAATAAGAAGTGAATGCTGTTAAAACATTGTTTGCTTTAGGAGGATTTGGCCAAGGAAAGTAAGGAAATGACCTGAAAAATAATCAGCCTTGTGGAAACTACTGCAGACTTTATTAGGGAGACATTGCAGGGAAGCAAGGGGAGGATCAGCACTGGGAATGTCAAGGTGAAGTCTTGGCTCAGATAAAGATTGTGAAAGCCAAATTGTCACTGATTTAAAGCTGTCATTATTAGGGTTTTGATCTCAATGACTGAAGATTTAGGAAAGATGTCATTAGCCAAATCCTGCTGCCTTGATTAGATGCAAATTTCCCTATGTGCATTGTACAAATATCTGTACAATGTCTGAGTTGTAAGTGTATTGGTTGGGAGGATCTGGAAATAAATGTGGTATCCTGCAACATAAGGAATGAAAAAAACATCTGGTGTGGGACATTTCTAAAAATAGCAGGAGCTTACTAAAGTCCATGCAAGTCTTTTTAAATTTTAGAATAGAGCTAAAATTCAGCAGACATGCTGCCCTCTTTCATTTGTAAAAGTCCTGCAGCTTAATAAGTTTCTGATTTTTATGCATTTATTTATTAAATTACATTTTAATGATAAAAAATTTTAATAACATCTGCCATTATTTGCTTTGAATCTATGAGAATATTAAGTCTTTGTCTCAGACATCACTTACCACTTTTAATACATTATTCACTCACAGAATTATCAAAATTAGAGATGAGAAAAAGGAGTTAATTTTTATCCAAACTGAAATAATTGTATGATAATTACCTGATAATTACAGATAATTATCATACAATTACCTCCAAGACACCACTGCTGGGCTGCTTCAGAGGATCAGAGTGATGCTTACCAGTGTATTCACATGTGAATATAAATGCAATCATTGTGTCTCTTTGTGGTCTCTATTCTTTCAGCACAATATCCCATTTTAAAAATACTTCCTGACTCAGACAAGGAATAGAGTTTTTCACTCATTTTTCTATTACTTGTTATTGACAAAGTGTGTCAATAACAGTATTCATTGTCTGTGAGACAAGTGAACATGAACTGCAATTTTACCTGTATTTTATGGCATCTTCTGGATAGAAAATGTAATCTAGTATTGCTCCTCAGTTAAGGAGACACCATTTCTAGTGGATTGCAGCCTTGGTGTATGTCCTTGGTGGCTGCATAAAGCCCAAACTACAAACCCCAGTTTGTGAGGTTCACATCAGCAGTTGTACAACATGATCAGATGCATATTTGGATTGCAAGTTGGGTGGCTGGAGTTTTCTTGGATTTTGGTTTTATTTTTCTACTTTTATATCTATCCTTTAGGTTGGTTTCTACTACAGATTTTTGAACCTCTTCAGATAAAATGGAAACTGAGGAAACCTTATAATTTCTTGTCAGGAATCAAACTAAACTTCATGTCCTTGAATCTCTAAAAAATTTAACTGAATTTTCTTCTTGGTATTTTTATTGTTTTGTCTGGAGAGAAAGAAACAAAGCAGGAGCTTTAATAGTCATATTGGAATATAACATTTGAAATGTCCTTGTAGGTAAGGATGTCCAAGTTCCTGTTTCAGGTCACCTTCTCTCATGATCTTTCTTATGACAATTTCCATTTTCCTTCCTGTTATATTTCCTTCTATCCCTGAAGGTTCAGAGATAAGTAGTTAAATTTAGGAATACACTTTTTGTTTGGAAAGAAAACTGAAAAAGTTGCATAGTTTGAATATTTGACAATTTCCCAGAACATGTGTAAGATCATGAAGTTTACAATACTAACTAAGAGAACAGGAAACCTTCAGATATTTTGGGATTTTTTTTTTTTCTGATTTGGAATGTCATCAGAATTGTTCTGTCAGCTTTAGTTACTGCTATGCATACATTAATTTCAGCTGCAGCTGCTTCAGTTTTGATGGCACAGACTCACAGACTGACCCTCGTAGCCTTGTACCATAGGGATCCTTTATTGTCTGGTTAATGAAATATCCCCAGTAAAGCTTTTCTGACATTGTGACATTAAGAACTGATAGTTTCTGTAGGGATGTTCTAACAGAGGTAAGATGGGTTTGTGCTGTCAGGTGTTCCTGATGGACTTCTAATAGGATCCCTTTCTCCTTCTTTATCTCCTGTTCTCAAAAACTCTGCTGCCTGTCTCAAATGCATAGGGAGGCTAGTTAACATTTCCAGGGTGTTTGAAACTGGCCAGGTCTTAAAACTTCCCACTGACTAGTTCCTGTTCTGCCAGCATGTTTCTTGCCTTTTCTTTGCTTAACTTAAGAAGTAGGAAACTTATAACCATGAGTTTTTAGCTACGTTACGATCACAAAACACTACTCAGCTATAGATACACTTCCTTGTAAACTCTGCCTCATGAGAATAGACCTTTTCTCATCTGTTAAATAGGGATACGCAAAACTTTTAGATGGTAGAATCCCTACAAAGAAACTGTCATGACACTCTGAAAGTTATTTCCATTTTCAAGTCTGCCATGCCATTCGCTTCTGTGATGTTCTATTCACCTTGCCAAACTAACGTTCATCTGGGAATCCTAAGGTAAAATAAGGGAGTCCCAAGCCACAGAGCAGCATCAAAGTGTCCACAAATGGTCTTAAAAATTGCTGGTGTCACTAATCCCTTATTAGATATAATGAGGCCCTAAAATTTCTTTTTGAATTGCCTTCATTAACCTGAATCCTGTGTAACTTGGAGAGGCAGATTTTAAATGTCTTTGTTAACATAGCAGGAGAGGTTATTACAGGTTAATCCCTGAAGCATGACAGTTTTTATGCAGCCATAAATTTATTTGTGTACATTAAAAATACAAATGGTTTAAAGTTCAGCCCTTGCAGTCTGTCTGGAGCTTAACTCAATGCACAATCATGGCACATTTCCAGATAGTGGTTGTGCCAGGCTACGAGAGTTGGTTTCCCTGTAGTGGTGAAGCTGAAACCATCTGACTCCACATAGCTGAAGTCAGTTTACTGTTGAATTGGCAGCAGTTGTGGTCAGGCTTCAGTTGTAAGAAAATACTTTATTGCTTCCAAGTTTCCCTTTCAGCAAAGAACACTTATAAGACCATAAAACTGTCTGTGTCTTTCTAAGATCTATCATGGCAGCCTGGTAGAACAGCATGTATTTTTTATTTGAAGAGTTAGTGTTTTCTAGTTATGTAGAAGGCTTAAGTAGCAATATTTATTTGTCCTCCAACTTGCTTCCTGTTGTTATCCTCTGTCCCTTCTGAAATGCACTGATCTGCATCGACAACAGGGAGAGTTTAATTCCTCTACTGGTTTTAAAACAGCAGGAGATGCAATTGATGGGAATTCTGCTGCAGAATAGTTCAGCACTTGCCAGAAAGAAAAGGAGGAAAGTGCCACAGAGGTTTAAACCAACACTGTGTGAAGTGGCACAAGCTGATACCTCAGTGTTAATTTCCAAGATAAATTCCATCCCCACTGCTTTTGTGTATCCTACCTCTGCCTGCAAATCCATTTGCAGGACCATTGACTTTACAAATTCCATTTTTGCTTGCCTTTGCCCACATTTTTAGTTAAGTATAAGAGTGGCATAAGAAATTATCATACATGGCTTCTGTCTCAGATGTGTTTGTTGGCTTTCAGATAAACCTGACATAAATATTTTGGGAAATAAAGTGTGTTATTGATATACCGTTGAGAATGGTTTTTCTTGGTTTTTTACAGGTGCAGAACAGAGAAAACTGATGAAAGAACTTAAGGTTTAGATTGTTTTGTTAGTGGCATGTCATTCAGTCTTACCAAGGTCTTAAGCTCAAGTTGAATAGAAGTATTCAGTTAATATATCAAAAGTTGAGTTTATATAGGTTGGAAACCTACTTATAAATTTGAATCCAAACTTAGATGCTAAAAAGGAGGGGGAAGGAAAACATTGAGAAAAATTAAAAATTAAGCACGATAATTAAAATGCAGTTCTGTGTAATGTCAAAGAGTGGCTTACATGGGTTTAATCAAATAATGCTTCATTGTAAAGCTTTTAATTGTTTCCCTTCTGTATGGACTAGTTTTCACTCTTTACCCCACATCTGTTTTCTCACAACATTGACTGTATTTAGGGCTGTCCAAATCTGAGAACATTGACCAAATTCACACAGAGTGCATGTACCTATGTGTCAGAGAAAATATACTTATGCAGGCAAGTGCAAGCATGCTGGGATGCCTTGAAGACCCAGAATGGACATGTCACAGCAGTGATACTATGTCTATAAAACAGCAAAGTGTTGTATTTTCTACAAAACATTTCTCGGAACCTAAATTTTCTAGAGGGGCTATGAGACATACTGAAGAATAGGTTCTCATAAGTTGTCATAAATTCGCATGAGTTGTCTATAGGACATCTATTGATGAAGTTTTAAGGAGAGCTTCCCACTCAAAAGATACACTTCTCTAAGCAGAGATTGCCTGCCTTCTTTTGTAGAGAAGCTTTTATTCTAGGTCCTAGATTTTTTTCTCATGATTGCTGTGTTAGAAGTTGTACTGAAAAGCTTTAACTACACACACAGTTAGTGTCATCCTGGTCACTTAACTCAGTCAATTGTCATACAAGCCTTTCTCTCTTCCTTTTGTCACATGTGTTCTACAACCTAAGGTAAGTAATATGAAATTATTAGGATGCTCACTTGTATATTAAGATAATTTTAGATTAGACATAAGAGAGAAGTTCTTCCCAGTGAGGGTGGTTGAACACTCTCACAGGTTGCCCAGAGAAGCTGTGGGTGCCCTGTTCCTGCAAGTGTTCAAGGCCAGGTTGGATGGGGCTTGGGACAGTGGAAGGTGTCCCTGCTTATGGAAGGGGGGCTGGAACTGGATCATCTTCAAGGCCCCTTCCAACTCAAACCATTCTATGTTTTTGTGTTGTAAAGTAATTTATGATCTTCACAGCTGGAAACATGAGGTACTTACATGCAGCCATGACTTTCACTCACATTCTCCTCAGCTTCCAGAGCCATGGATGTTCTGAGCCAAACCCAGTGGTTCTTACCCAGGCAAAACTCCCACTGACTTCACTGACTTCAGTGGGACTTCTGCCCAAGTAAAGACTGAAGGATTTGGATCACCAAACTTAGAACATAAAGTTTTCTATAACCTTGGGTTGAATTGCGCAGAAGGCAGTGGGTGTTTGAAGGAAAAGGGAAATACACTTTTTTCTACAGTAATTTCATTCCTGTTAGGGCTGAAGTTAAAAACATTCTTTTTGAGAAAGCCTAACTTCTAAACTCTGCCAGTATTTTGGACTGGGGATGTTAAGAATTATATTTGGAATTCTTTGTACTGCACTGCCAAGTTTAAAGAGATACTCTTCAATGAATTAGAGTAATTATTAGTATGGATGGTGTTTTTGTCATGTGGTAACAGAATAGATGTTCTGTGAAATATAGCAGTGTACTTGCTTTTTCTTGCTTTGAATTTAAAACAAATATCACAAATACAAAAACCTTGAACCAAGTCCAGGAAAATTCTGTTTATTTATACAATAAAATAAATATACAAAAAGCTCCATCTTAAAATTATTAACTGCTTACAACGTGTTTTACAATTTCCAGTAAAATGCAATTAGAACAGTTTTGTTCATCACAGTGTTTGCTGCCCAAGTAGCATATGCCCAGATGAGTGTCTAGTTTGTACACAACAGTGTAGAATAAATGCAAAATATGGACAAATAAGAATATTAGTGTGTTTCACCCACTTTTCCCTTGTGCTTGTGTTCAATCAAAATGAAAGACACTGCAGAAGCAAACCTGGACTACATACATAGCAAAAATGTAGCAGTAGCACCTCCCTAGTTACTCTATAATGGAATTGAGGAATTCCACACTGAACAGGATGTGAGGAATTTTTCCTGTGGATCTGGGTTTTATGCTTTCCTGCTCAGAGAGGCTGAGCATATCATAAACGTGGCCTGTTGAAATCTTTCTGTGGGCCAAGGTGGTGGTTGATGGGAATTGCACAGGCATGTTTGCTTTTCTAGGATCACTTTATCTGCTCCCTTGGTGGTTAGATTAGGTACCACAGTAGCTCTAATCTCTGGTGTTCTGCAGAGCACTGGAGAAAGTAAAGGAATGTGGAAATGGAACAGGAAAACCTTGATGAAACCTCATGTTGTGAACCCTGGCATCCTCAAACCCTGCCTCTGGATATAAATCCTGTGGTGGATCTGTGGCCCAGACTGGGAGGAAGGGAAGCCTGCCAAGGAGGTCTGGAGCCATACAGGACTGTAGAGAGGGGATGGAAGGGCTGGATCCTAAACCACAGATAGTTTCTTCAGCCCTACAAATGTCATTGTTCCTTTTATACAGTGAACATCACCCAGACTCTTTGTTAAGGTTAGGCAGGCTTTGAAAATTTTGTGTTAGAACTTCAAAGTGCTGCAAATTTTGCTCTAGGGTATAAAGTAGAATATTCAGACTCTTTTTTAGTTCTAGCATCAGGTTTCTAAAGCTCTCTGTGATACAACTTTCATTTATACTGATATACTATGCATTGTATCCAGAATAATAGAAATAATTTTTTGGAAGCTAATCATCACAAAGGCACCAACTGACTTAAATAATGATTTCTTTGAATTGTAATCTACACCTAGAAAAATTTTAACAAATATATAGTAAGAAACATTGTGTAGTGACTTTTTTACAACTTCATATGAAATGGTAGTTGCAATCTGGGCTAAATTCTTCAGAAAGAAAGTATTTTAAATCTAATACGTTGAGTACATAATAGGCTTCATTCTGTGGTCTTTATACAGTTTCCTTTGCCTACATTTTGCAAGTCTGTGCTCCTTGCATAAGCTATTTGAATTTCCTGGTCATTGATCCTGCACAGTGTAGTGAAGGAGCAGAGAATTACTTTTCCTCCTGTCCTGTTAGCTGTGGGCTTGAATATCTATTTGGTCTTATGCTGCAGAGCACACAGTGGTGGAAACTCTTGGCTCTGCTTCATGTACAGAGCACTGAGGAGTGGAAACTTCTGGCTCTGCTTCATGTTAGTTTGCACTTCAGGCAATTTATTCAGCACCACTGTTGGATCACAGAATCTTTGTTGCTAGCATGCCATCTTGGTAGTCTGACAGGTACAATGGTCCCCACTACCACACAGCTCACTGACCTTCACTTCTTGAGCAGGAGAGACACTGGCAGAAACTCATCTGATCCAGGCCTGCAGAGGTCTGGGAATTTTAAAGCTGTCAGGCAGAACTTTCCAATGAAGAAGTACCTCACATTGTAACTGTCATTACTAGAAGCACTTCTGTGCTTTATCAGTGTGAAATGACAAAACAATGTAAAGACATTTTAACTGAAATTTTCTTGTAATTACCTCCACTAGTAGTGATTGCGTTGTCTTCGAGTTGTCATTTTTACATAACACACCCATTGTTTTTAAACTGTTATAAAGAGAAGCAAAAGAGTGAAATCTGTGTTAAAAGCTAAATTAGATTTCCATAAAGAATGAGGATATCAGGCCAACCACATCTCTCAGTCAATGGGCCTGACTGTTCAGGAAGCAAAGATTAATACTCAGTAGTGCTTGCCAGGCAAAACAAATAGGATGTGCAGTCAGTTCTGCAAATTGAGAGGACAGGTCTTGAAAAATTATCTGTTAATCCACAGCCTTAAAATCAGGACACTTCCATAGTCCTGACAAAACTCAGAAATGTGAGATAACACATTTTAAAACGAGCAGCAAGTAGATTGAGGGTAGGTGAGATGCTTTGTGTTGTCATACTTCGGCAAGACTGAAGTAGTGATTGATTTAATGTCAGAATAATATACTTAAGGATCTAAATGCATTCTAATTCTTATTTTAATTATTTTAAATTGCAATTAGTTTAATTCCTGATGTAAATGGTTCAATTATTTGCATTTGCTTAACACTTACAGATTGTTCTTACACACAAACCCTTTTCTCAATCTGGCATTAAGAAATAGTCTGTATTTCAAGTTGCCATGTGTCTTCCATATATTTAGTGATTTTTTTCTAAAAATCATGAATTATGATTATAGTTGGTGTTATAATACTATGGTCTCTTTCCAATTAACAGTTTTAAGCCATTACTGGCTTTTAACAGAGCCAGGAAAACTGTTTTTAATTGATGATTTGGTTTAGAACTGATGGCTAACTTGTGAGTAATAATGGATTTTCAGCTTCATTAAAGATAAGGAAAAGTTTTAGAATTCTAGAAAGAAGCTTTCCAAATTTATCCAGCAAATCAGTTTTTTAAGGGTAAAAGTAACAAGAAAATATGGCTTACTACGGACCTTCGCCTACTTCTCCCTGGAAATTAAGGTGATAAAACTATACAGTGGCTTTTGTCAGTGGTTTTTGTGGTTAAATCTCAAGTTACATTGATTTTACCAGTGGCACGGACATCCCCACGTCACTCTGAGACACCAAGACGTATCTATCCAAGGACTTGGGCTGGGATCACTTCTGTGCAACATGGAGGGCAAGGAGTGCCCTCTCCAGTCCTCGCTGTCTCCTGGGTTGGCTCTTGCTTCGTGAGGAGGACTTGGGGATTTTGGCAGATCTTGTCTAACCTTATAGATAGTTAGGAGTGACTTTTCGACTCATGAACTCGCTCCATAGATCCAAAGAAGAGTTTCAGGGCATTGTCCCCTTTTCTTGCTCAGGGTAACTTCATGGCCATGGTGGTTGCACCTGTTGCAGCAACAGGAGCAGGAGGGATGAATGTGACCTGCTGTAACACCCAGCCCTCCTGCTCCTGCCAGAGAGCAGAGCTGTGATGCACTGGCTATCTGATCTGGACATGAACATCATGTTTCTGAATGGAATTGCAATGAACAGTGTCTTTTGTTAGCAGAACAGGCCTTTTCTTTTAAACTGTTCCTTGACTGTTTGTTCTGGAGCTCATACATATTTTCATCCGTAATAATCTGAATATTTTTGGTACAATTCTGTACATAGACTTCTGTGTAATTTGGAAGATGTCAGTCAGTGTTACGGCTTTGCATCTGCAAATATTATGGTGTGTCTTACTGTCTTTTGGAATATTTCAGTAAACCGCTTTTGTAACTTTTTTTTTTACAGTGTATTATCTAGACATTACTGTAATCTAACTAATGAAAAATGGTTTAAAATGCCTCATAGGAATAGAATTACTCATCAGTCATCAATTGGCATCAGAATGGAGATTAGTTTGTGCAATCTGCTGTCTTGTTAAATTCTCTCATTGTATCCTCTATTGATCTGATTACTAAGCTTCAATTGACTGCTTTACCTTCAAATTGTTTTTCCTCAGCCAGCACTGATGTCTTTGCAATCTGCTGTAATTTCACAGCCAGTCTGTCGTCACTAAAAATACAGTTTGGTAGTATTATGTAATATAATTTTCCTTCCTTTATGCACTTTAAGTAGTTTCCACTTGCAGTAAATTTTATTAAAACAACATTGTACTATCAGTCTTTTGTTTTAGCTCTGGAGTTTCATTTGTACTGAACTATCAGGCAATTTTTCTAAGTATTGTATTTTATTTGCTAATGATATGGATGTTAAATGTAGATGTAAGCAATATAAATGCAGTCTGGAATGTTCATATGGAAATATATTTATTCTTATGTGATAAGTTGCCTGTATAACATGACTGCAGACACATGTTGGATAATAAAGTAGCTGATTAGAGCATTGGTTTTCAGCAAATTGACAACACCTTGTTGACAGCAATAGCCCTTCAGCTATTTTGGCACAAGGGGATATTGCACATTTTGATAGTGGTCCCTTACTATTTTAAAGACTAGGCATTATCCTGTAACTCTCCAGTTTCAACATTATGTAAAATAAAGCAGCTTAGAAATTGTTCTGGTGGACTGTTTTGTTCAGGCGAATTTTGGAGAAGTAAAGATCCAGGTTGTGTAGAATTGTACTCTGTAATGTTTTTGAAAACATTACTTGCATTTTAGTCCTTCTCCTTATAACCATCTAGCTAACTTAAGACAATCTTTAGGACTCATGAAAGAGTTGGAATTTTTGGATTGACTTTCAGTTGATTTCAAGGACATCTCTTTACTTTGTGTAATGGTATGGTTCGATTGATTAATTTTCCCCCCTTTTTTATTCCTTTGTTCTTGTATTGTATTTAATCTCAAGTTTGTTGTGAGTTTCTTAATACTTTGTTGTATTATTACACACATTTTTAAATGATGTGCTTCATGTATCATTGCCTTTTTCAGTCATAGCTGCTTTGTGCACTGTAATCAGTTTGCTGTGTAATAGAATTGCTGAAACTGCTTATGGTTGGTTGTACATGGTTCTGCATGCACACTTTGCATGATGCTCACATACTGAGAGAAAGTTTGGTTCCCTCCACTTCCTCTTGCAGAGAGCTGCTGGGAAACCCTCATTATTATGGTTCCCCTGAGGCTGAAGAATTGTCCTCCTCAGTGCATACAAGCTCCTCCATTGCCTCAGATGGAGCTGTGCTTATTGGATATTTACATAGGGGTGAATGCAGAAACAGATGCTTGCCTGAGTGTTGCCAAATTTGATCAGGATATTGATTCAGTATAACAGCAAATACAGCTGCCAGAATTCTGTGCTCTGGACTATTTTATGAATTTGTTCCAGGTGGAAATTCACCTCTCTTCCTTCTCTCCTTCCTCTATGAGAAACCAAACTGTGTGTTGGCTTGGCTGACTCTTTCCTTGCTTGCCATTGGTATTTTGTTGGCTCTTTCCATATAGCTTTTGGCGGTGTCTCTAATTGGAACAATCTAAGTTTGCCAGAAGTACTATTGACACTGTACTTCCCTGTTTTTGCAGTTACTTGTTTTGTTCTACTTTGTGCTAGGGAAGAGAGAGTTTATTTTGCTTTTTTGTGTTTGTGAGTCTGTGTGTGTGTGTTAAATGAGTCAGGAAATACTGCAGGATTGGAATGAGGAAATCATTCAGATGTGGGTTTTTTCTCAGTTGTATAAATTCATGCTATAGTTAGTTTCATTTTTAAAACAACTAATTACTAAGATATGTATGAAATACCAGAATTCGATCCCTTGTGACATCCATTTGGGCAACCTAATTGCATTTGTAAGCCCTTAAATGTGTATATCAGCTCATTTTTCTGGGATGTTGTGTAGTTTTTGTTGCTACTGTACACACTTCTATGACATTTCTATTTTAACTGCCGCTTCTTTGTGACACACTCTTGAGTTAGGGCTCAGTCCTGAAGACCTCATGCAGGGCCTTCTTCAGAGTAAGGTCTCCACTGTAGTCATAACTTGCAGTTCTTCATACCTGGCAGTATTGTGTCCCTTTAGTTGGCCACTGATAGTTTGGCAATGCACACTTGAGTAGATTTTTAGGAGAATGACAATTAAACAGCATTTCTAAAGAATTGAATACTATTTCAAATTCAGAGAGAAGTTGTATGCAAGTTAGAATCTGATAAGGATACAGAAACCCTAGCCACTGTATGTACCATAAAAGTTTAGATGTGTAAATGTGCTCAAAATAGATTTTCATTCTATTTTGTTGAATAGCATAAATATTATTTCAGAGCTTTTGGGCTGTGGGCTTCTAGAAGACAGAGCAACCAGAACAGTCTTGTGCAGGAGGACAGTTGTCAGAGGTGTCTGGCTGGTTGTCAAAGAATTTGCACTGTTCATATTGTGATGGGCAGTTGTATTTGCATTGGACAGTTGAAATTGCTATACCAAAGCAAATACTAGTCAGGGTGCCTGCTGGTTGTGTAGGACCAGTTCAGTGAATCCCACTCCAGAGGCACTGGGAAATGGAGGTAGGTGGGACACACATCTCATTAGCTGTTGCTGAATTATATTCTTGAAAAGTGCTACATTTTTTCCACAGAGTTTGCCTGATTGAAAAATATCTGGGTTTTTTTCCAAGAAATGAAGTAGCAGAATTACTGTTCAGTGCCCAGATAAAGTATTCAGGAGGCTAAGCACAACACTATTTATCATTTCTCTTTCCCTACCCCCTGCTGTGAAAAAACAGACACTTGAGTGATAAACTAGAGAGAAAAGCATGCAGGATTGAAAAAGGAATGGGACTCAAATTCTTCACAGCAGCTCACAAAGTAATGTTTTTTCCTGCAAGCCACAGCAGGTACAATAGAACTAAGTGAAAGAAAGGAACAGTTTTCTATTTGCAAAGCACTCACTGGCAGAGTAATAAATTTTTAAAAAGCAGAATTAAATGGAAGGAAATTCTCAGTTTACAGCCAGAGGAAAATTTGTAATTATTTTCAGCAAGAGCCTAAATGTGGCTTGAATAAAAATGCTGTGTTACTTTGGCTTCCTATAACGCACTCTATCAGGGACTTGGAGTAGAAAGAATAAGCCTAAAGAGTAAGAGCCCTAGAAGAGTTGTTTTTCTGATTTTGCTGGGGAACAAGGATGGGCAGACTGATGAATCCAAACTGTCATGTCTCAGCACAAATAATGTGTAATAATCAAATTACATCAGTGAGTTTGCTGGTACTTTGGAGTGAGAGATTTTGAAATGTCTAAAGTACAACCGAAACTGAAATTGTATGTAATTGGTGCCATACAGTGAGTGAGTGAGAATATTATTTAATCCCTGAGGCCGAGCTAATTTACTAATAGATGGATTGTACATTCTAAGAACAGAAGTGCTAGGAAAAAGATGTATGTGCTTTGCTGTTAGCATGATAAACACAATAGCTTCCAGTTTTTAGTGTAGAAGTCAAGCTAGGAAATTACATCCCACTGTTGATATGAGTTTCTTGAAAGAACAGCTCAGTTCTTGTTGCTGCAAGATGTCAGTGCTTGATAATTCCTCCATCAAAGGAGATAGGGGTTACTTGGTTAGGCATTCCATAAATGTTCATTTTGCCCAAGGCCAAACCTGTTAATTTTTACTTTACCTTGTTTGGGGCATGTCACTTTCAGCTCAGGGTAGGGAGAATATTGTATTGGAGTCCCTTGCTCCAGAGTATTAGGATGACTTTGCACGTTAGGACTTAATTAAACCACAGAGAGGACAGAGGTGTTGTATATACATAGGCAGCCTGAAGGTGAAATTGTGATCCCACTTCCTCCCATGGGCTGTTTATGACTTTCTGGTATTTAAAGAGCTGGAATGTTTCTTCAGGGGAGGACTGAGGTCAGGCCACAGTAGGTGTCTCTAAGTCTCCTCTGTCAGGCCTTGGCCTGATGCTGTTGTGGAACACGAGTGAGGCTGTGCAGCCTCAGGAGCAGCCCAGGGATGACCATGGGAACTTGTAAAAATGAGCTTGAGCAGTCATGAATGAGAGCAGTGCTTGCTTGCACTCTGCCCCGTTTGGAACTCAGATTCTGAAGCCTGGACTTGGTACTGCCTGTTCCCAGTCAGCATGCCTTGGGCCAAAAGAGCATTTATGGAATGCCTAACCAAGTAACTGGCAAGCCAGACCTTTCAATAAGATAGGTAGCATTTTCTTACAAATAAAGGATGTTTCTTACCTCCTGGTGGTACCATCTCACCTCCTTACTATGGGTGCAGTGTTGGGGTAGACCTCTAGCTGACCTTGGAAATTCGTACGGAGTTCGAAGAAAGAGTTGGAGAGCTTACTGAGAGATATACTTGAATACTGTAATTTTTGGGTATTTGGAACAGTCATAAAAGCTTTCTTTGTTTTTAAAGAAGGAAAGCTGCGAAGTCCTGCTCCTCCAAGAGGTTTCATCAGAAAATGGCCTTGACTCTCATGAAGGCCAATAGTCATTAGATAAAAGGCCACTGGATATCAGCTGTTTGCTGAACAGCTGAAGTGTTAAGACTCAGGATTCTTTGGTACAGTTTCTGCTGGTTCTGGCTGTAAATGACTCATCCTCTCCTCTTTTGTCCTCTTCTGTGCTGGGAAAACATGTCTGCTGTTGCTGTGCTCCAGTGTGTCTCTGTCCTTACCACGCCCTGACCGCGTGTTCCTCAGTCATGTACAGCAGAACACACAACTTCTGAGCTGCTTCTGGGACTGTTTCCCTGCACTTCTGGCATGACACTACCACTACCACTACTGGAATTTTCCTGAAAGTCTGGAGCATGCACAGTGTTTTCAGTGTCGTACTGCCCAGTCCCTAACTTGTGCGTTGTGTTGACCATATGCCATGGTGATAGTCAGAGCTTTAGATCTTGACTAGACACAGGCATCTTTTCCTAAGGAGAGAAAGGATCACATCCTTCATACCATCTCAGTTTCCTTGCCAATTTTGAGCCCCTAATCTTAAAACGAAAAGAACAAGCATTTCTGAGTAAACCAGTCGTAAGTTCTTTTAAAAATATTTGCAAAACACACAATTTTATTTAATCCTAGGTTTTGGGGAAAAAAAACCCACCAAAATTATTTTTGCTGTTTGTTTTCTTTGAAAATAAATGTTCAGCTTGTTTCAAGTCCCTGGCAAGGAAATTTTCAGTGTGGGTTGTTAAGTTTTTGGCAGAGCTATAACAATCTAAAAGCAACAGGGATACTATTGGAAAGCATTTGAAAATATTAGCCATTACTGTAGTAACCAGCTCTGCTTGTGTTTCTTTCTTGGGCATGAAATTGTATCAGGTCAGGTAGTCTCAAAGGTGGGTACCCCAAGATGGAGAGGAAGGACATGAGCCAAGTGTCAGTGAGCAGTGCAGGATGAAGCACAGGTCACGGTGGTCCTTGGGTTCAGAGGAGATTCTCCAGGTATTGAGTTCCTGGGTGCTGCTGCTGTTGGGGTCATGCATCTCACAGCTCTTGGCAGCACAGTTCCAAGTGTAAGAGACATAATTCAACCCCTGGAGGGAAAAAAAAAAAAAACAACAAACCCAAACACTTGTTATTGAATTTCAGATTTATTAGAATTAAAGAAATTAATTAAAGTTGTCCCAGGAGATAATAGAGAACACTGTATTCTGTGCTACCTTTTTTGTGAGCAACATCATGGATAAAAAGAAATACATGCAGTTGAAAGAGAGGGCTAATGAGTAAGTATTTATTGCACATATATATTCTGGCTATGTTAGCTGCTGTTTCAAGATCAGACATCTGTCCTTAAAATATTTTGCTGCTTGGAGGTTTTTTTTCTTTACCTTGAAATGAAGCCAAGTTTTTCCTTCATAAAGGAGAACACTTGAATAAACACAACCCTAGCATAAAGCCAGTTGGGACTAGTCTCTTGGCAAGGGCTAGAGTTCTTTTCACATAGGGAATTATTAGAAAGACAGTGAATCTAACTTCTCCCCTCTCAAGGGTTGCTCACATAGTCTCTGTTCTTGACTTCTGTAATACTAAGCAGCATGGAACAGAAGTTTACAGGAGTATTACACTGGGATATTTTTATATATTGTCCCTTATTTTTTCAGAAAAAATGAAATATTTCTTTGTTTTAACTTTGAAATTGCGACAGATACATGTATTTGTTAACTATGGTATACCCATAGGGACATTTATTTACACATAGCAAGCAGGTAAAACTTGTTACAGAACAAAGCTGAGAATGTAGCTTAGAAAGGTTTATGTATTCTGGGTAGCAGTGTTGGGATGTAGTAGTACTTAACTATGAATTGGATTCTGCAGAAGTTGGCACACATTTCTTTTTCCTACAAAATTGCTTCTAGGAGTTGGATTTTCTGCATGGTAGACCAGGTCACAAGAGTTGTAAAGCTAATAATGTCTGAAACCAGTTAGTAATTTCCAGTTTCCTTTGTTCTCATTTATATAAAATGATTCTTCACTGAGACCTCTTGGTTTCTAAGTTTGGGGAGTAGCTACACAATACAAAACACTCTACTCTTTTTGGTATCATGACAAAAAGCAGTTGGAAATAAAACCCCCAAGATTCAAGTAGACAAAATTAACTCCTGCATTTCGATTAACTTTTCTCATTCACCCCATTAGTCATCAAACTTGCTGCACAGTCCCATCTCAGGTAATCAGTGAGACATGGAATGACAACTGTACAATCTCTATTTTTATGCTTTTATGTTTGAAATGTAAGAAAATGCTGTTGTCAAAATTATTTTCCAAGTATTAAGAGAAAGAACATTATATATATATATATATATATATATATTCTTTCCTCTAATTCATCATTGCTGAAAAAATCTGAATAGCTCATCCATGTTTAGATGACTACTCAAAAGTTGTTCCTTTTCCCTCTCCAGTATATCAATCCAGGAAGTAGAAATGCATAAAAGACACAGAACCATGAACTCTCACCTTTGCAGCTGGGGAATGTAAGGGCTGAAAGCTGGCAGATGACAGATGTGACTGAGAGTCCATCTCATCACATTATGAACACAGCCTGTCCCCTGTGTCTCCTCCTGTGTAACATATGTCCCTCTCTGGGAAAATAACCTGCCTCAGATGCAGATGCTTCTTTCTTATGTATTCTCTGGTACAAACATGTGCAGACGCTGCAGTGGCCAAATAAATGGATGAGTTCCTTGTGTGAATGCCTTGTGCAGGCTGGATGCAGCTCCAGGAGCAGGCAGTGGCCATGGTGCTGTTGTAGGTACTTGTAGTGCAAACCCTGGGATGTAAAGTGTTTACAGGAACCATCCTCAAACTTGCTTAAATCCTAGTGGCAGGATTTTTGTTCAAGTAGTAATGAGGATACAAAAGGCATAGCAAATACATGATGACTATGTGCTAACTTTGGGCAACACAGAGAAGAGTAAAACTCCTGAAATCTGATCTTTGTTGAATATATATCCATTTTCTAATCATTAGGAAGCACTGTATTGCATTCCTTTTAGCTGTTTTCCTGCTTTACAAGGGGCATCTTTGTGATTGAAATTCAGATGTTGTTTGACACAACAAAATTCAGTCTCAGATCTGTGTCTTTGAACAGCTGTTGAGTCTACAGTAAGGAGACTCAGTAATTCTCAGGTGCTCTTGATTTATCTAGCTTGATGCTCACCCTTTCACTGATAACCAAAGGAAATCCAAAGGAAATCAGATTTGAGGTTGCATTTGTGATTGTCCTTGCTATAGCACCAAAACTGTTTGAAGAACTTGCGGAATCTAACTGCAGCTCTTTGAACTTTAGTGCTCTGGGAAAAGTTAGATGGGCTATCTCAAAACCCAGAAAAGAACCCAAGTGTTGTGGCTGTGACTTTTACAGGGCGTTCCAAAATGGATGATACTCTGGAGAAAAATTTCACCTTTTAAAACTGCTTGCAATTTTCATATCTATTTTGACCTGGCAAGATGTCAAAAAAAAAAAAAAAAAGATGTTGAGAAGTAGTTCCAGTGAGATAGGGAAACAGTGTTTGAGATCAAGAGCTGTTAAGTGATTTGAAGAAAGGTAGTAGAAGAAGGACTTGCTGTCTCTAAACATTTTAGAGCAAACAATATAGTAAGAATATGAGGGATAGCAGTAGGCTGAACTCAGAAATGATTGGGTCAGTTGTGAAAGTGGTGCAATTGCATTTGTTTGCAAGCATATCAGATTTTTGCTTAGCCTGCCAAAATTAACCAAACCTTTAATGAGTTCCATCCTGAGAAAACATTGTGAATGTGGTTGTGGCTCTGTCTGCACAGAGCCTGTAATGATATTTAAACCAGGACTGAACTTTTGAAAAATGTGCATTCCTAAAGAACATCTTAAAACCAGTTGGCTTTATTAAAACTATTAGATGTAACAGCCTCCTGCATAGGCACTAAAGTAAGTAATATTCAGAGAATGAGATTAGGAAAGGAAGACTATGAGTGTTGAAATGAACATAATACCTCAAAAAAAAAAAGTTAGGAATGAAGAAAGCAAACCAGAGCAGGTTGCTCTGTATGTGTTTCTGAGTATGAGTGTGTATAGATGGATGAATATACGTGTGGCATCTCAAAACCAGGGAATTTGATTCTTTATAATTTGTCTATTCTCCTCCTTGATTAAGTCCAATTCTTAGGATGCAGATTTTCCTGTAACTCAGAATTGTAGACCAAAATACCTTTTCTAGGCTTCTAAACCTATTTAGACAAGTGAAGCAGTTTCTCACAAAAAACCGAAACTTAAGAATGGTCTTTCTCTAGATAATGCCACTGAATGCACCAAGTTCCTTCCTCAGTTTCCTGTGTATAGGACTTCATGGGTTAGATTTAGCAGCTTGTATTACAAAAGAGGTACTCCTGAAACTGAAGGGTGTTTTAAAGCTGCTATTAAACTAAGCTGTTTTAAACATCTTAAAGTAGACATGAAAAGGCAATACTAGAATTCACAGTGATTTGACCTGTCTATTACTCAATATCTAAAATAAATCCCCTTTGTAAAAATTCAATATTTTTCTGTATTTTAGCAGCTTCTTAGTACTTTCCAGATCAAGACATATGGTCAGGTATAAGCAATACTCTGTATTCAGTATCTTGACATATTTCAGTGCTGCAGCTCTTTAAATATTTTTACATCTATAAGCAATACTCTGCATTCAGTATCTTGACATATTTCAGTGCTGCAGCTCTTTAAATATTTTTATTTCTATTAATCAGAGAAAAGATGTGCAAACCATCAGTGATGAGGTCCCTGAGTAATAGAAAACTGTATGCATTTCTCTGTTTTGATTGGCTTACAAATAAGGGAAAAAACGGGGCCTAATGCCCTCCTCAGAAGAGCATGTTCAACTTCACCATTGTGTCAATAATGACTTCATCCATAATTTGCACTAGAAATTCCTAGCTCTTAGTATTTTCTAGCTAATGTGAAGATATTCGGGTTAGCAAAAAAAATAAAACCCAAGTATGAAGAGCTTCAGAAGAATCTCAAAGCCCTTTGAATGATTAGACCCAATCACCAAAATTCTCCCACCAAGAACACAGAAACATGAAGTCCTTGCAAGTCACATCAAAAGGTCCATTATCCAAAGGCACCAATAATGGGTCCATAAGAGTGATCCTAAAGCTAGGGAAAATGTATGTTATTTTATCAGAGTCTGCTTCCAGGCTACATTTTTACTTTGAGGCACAAAGACTTCCTCAGTCAAACATAATGTCTTTCTATCATTCAGTAGTCCTTTATTGAGTATGCTTAGCTTCCTTCCTGAAATTTAGGGTGCCTAATTCCTGTGTCAGTCAGTTCCACTACATGCCACATCATCTTTGTTTGAGAACAGCACTGGGTAATTTCTGCCAGTGACTCGGAGATCTTGTACTGAGACAGACAATGACAATCATTTCCTCTTCACATTCTCCATGAACTCTCTGGTTTTATGGACTTCACTCAGTCATTCTCACCCAAGTTACTGTTTTTTTCCAGAACTTTATTCTGCCCCTCTTCACACAAGCTCTACAAGTAGGGATGAGGTTCTGGTGTTCTCTCATTCCAAGTCTGTTACCACAAACTCCCATTGTAAAAAGAAAACTCATCTCTGCAAATAATTTCTCACAAGCAGGTGGAGATCACATAGTAGGAAAACCTCCTGCTGCAGTACAAACCAGAAGTATTTAGAACAGTGTTTTAGTGTGTTGTATAGACAAGGATTTGTTTGGGCAAACCTCCTTTAAACTCAGGAGCAGTAAACCAGGGTGGAGGATGTGAGCCAAGGGAATCTACTGCACACCTTGGTTGCAGGATTATCAAGGGAGAGCTTGAACAGGTAACAGAGCAGCTCGTGGAAAGACTGTTTCACATGATAGTTAATGTATTTTTTTTCTTTTAATCAGAAGGGATGTTTCTGAACAATCAGCATAGGACTGTGGCACAAACCTTCCAGCAACTCTGTGTTCAGAACCAGGCGGTAGTTAAATCCAGTCCTTGCTAGCTGAAGAGCAAAAAATTATCTCTTTTTAAGATAAATCTAAAAGGTTTAATAAATGCTCAGGGCCACATGAGATTCTGAAGAGAAGTGATCTGCAGCTCTGTAGAGTCTTCCACAAAGAAATGTTTGCAGGTATTTGTTGTATTCATAGGAAATGAGTGTTCCTATTTCTGCCAGTTGTGATGTGGTCACATGCTTGGAAGGAGCTTTATGTGCCATCACATCTTCTGCTCTTGTGGTCTACTCCCTCTTGCATTTGCACATTTCCTCCCCCTACAGCATTGATGTACAGCCAAAAATGCAGATGCCTGAGTGTTAAATGGACTTTATGCTTAACTCATGTAACAGGCCTAGGGTGCACTGCCTCCTTTCCTAAATTCTGGTCAACAGGAGTACATAAAACTCCAGAACATTGAGATTCCAGGTGTTTTCCAAGGCATTTGAACAACACTCCTCCCCTGCCCCCAACTTGATGTTTTAAGAGCTATTCTTTTCAATAGGATAGGCAGAACTTTAGTATTTCAGTCCTGCAAGCTCAAATAGAGCTTTGCAAGAATAAAATTAAAAAGTAGAAAACTTGAATCTCTAAGATTCCTTTGAAAGACTTCTTTGCAGGTATTTGAAAGTATGCAGTTACAGCTGCATACTGTGAGAAGAGAGAGCATCTGTATTTGTGTAAATACATAAATTGTGTTTATTTGGGTGAATCACCCATATTACTTAAAAGGATGTTAATTGGGATGCTGCTTAGCTCTTTAGCACCAAGGATGGAGAAAATAGAACTGTGTTGAATGGAGGCTTCCACTCCAAGCTGTGCCAGTGGAGGTTTATCCTGCACTGTGGAGTGGGTGCTCTACCACTTCTGATTTTTCAGAAGAAACAGATTGTATTTTTGCCTCATTCAAATAGCAAAATGGATGGCATCTTTTCCATCTCCTGTTCCTAAAGGGCAGGACAAAAAACAGCATCAAAAGGTTGCCATGCCAGAGAAGTTCCTTTGAAACAATGAAATAGTTGCCATAGAAGCAGTGACTCACTGCTGTGTGGGAGAGGGGAGTGTTTGCCTGGAAGTGGCTCAGGAGGCTGTTCTGAACACCACTCATAACTGAAACAATTTGTGTTCTTCACTCCCTTCCTCCAGTTGGCTTCAAATATTATTACTCTTTGTTTATGCTCCTTATGACATTCATGAACCAGAAAATAATAATGGCAGGTATTGTAAAGCTCAGGAAAGAATTAAAAGGCAGAATTCTGGGGTTGGCAGGGAGTCAGTGTGTGGCATTGAGGAAACAGCTCCAACTTTGGTGAGGTTATATTGGGTTTTACACTTGTTCTCTGTATTACCACCCTTTTGAAGAGAATTGTGGAGACCTTTCATTGAATCCTGAAATGGCACAGTACTACTTGCCAACAATAATATGAGATATGATCGGGGTGGCGCTGACATGCATTAGCTTTAGCCACTTAGATAAGAGGTGTTTTGAGAAGGCATAGAGTTAACATCAACTATGTGAATTGCATTATTTTGTTTAACTGTTTCTTGTCGTTGCCAACAAGGTCAATTTAGGCTAGGTTTGGAGAATCATTTAATGAATTTTCACACTGCACTGTTACTAAATTCAGAACATCTGTATATTCAACCCTGTCTGCAGTTTTGAAGGCTTTAACCTTATGATCCACATCATAAATATGCACTTTGTATACTAATTTTAGGAAAGAAGCTACCCTTCTTAAAGAACTAGACTGTGTGGAGCTGCTATCTGACCTTGGATATTGAAATGGTTTTCTGCTTTTCCAGTTGAGTTGTTTAAATAGAAGCATAGAGTTTGCTTATTCTTGCTGAATCTGGGCTATCAAGTAATCTGGCATATTTGTAGCTGATCAGTATATTCAAGCAGACATGAGTGCTTTGTTAATATGTGATCTAGGAATATTTATTTCAGGTTATTTTTAGTCTGCTTTTGTACTAGAGCAGCTTTAATGTCCTTGTGGTTTTAAATTTCCTGAAGTGAAAAAACAATTAGTGCATTTTAGAGGTGCATATATTATTTGGACCTATTGTACCTCTGGAGATTCTAGTTGTAAATTTAACATTCAGATAACAAAAAAAAAAAAAAAAAAGGTCAGCCTTTCAATTTGAGGTATATCTGGTGGTTTTTTCTATCACAGTATTTCCATTCTTAGTGAATGTGAGCAATCTGATCAGTTTGAAAGTACAGAGCCTCAGGACTGAAGCCCCAGGACCCTGGATGTGCTTGTGAGTGTTCTAGAAGCAGGTATGTATGGGAGCAGCCTGGCCCAGGGTCCAGCCATGGTGAAACTCCTCTCCTTCTGAGTGGGGCCATGTGCCTGTGGATTCAGTGCCAGAGCCTCCTGGGAATGGATACAACAGATTCCTCCTAACCAAGGCAGAAGTGAGAGCTGCTGATTGAACTTTATGGGATCAAATGGGGACACGCCCACAAGCCCTGCACTCACCTTCTAGAGGTGTGTTTGCCAAAGGAATGTACATATTAGGATTATTCTTCATCTTCTTCACTTTTAAATGCTGCTAACACAGCTACTTCAAAACACTTGAGTAAACCCCTTTAATAAGCTCTTTGTAGAGTGAGGTCTCAAAGCTGAATAGCTCTCTTGACTTTGATGGGTGACAGGCAGCAATGGTCTGTTTGTATTTCAGGTCTTTATTGCTGGGGGTTTGGGCAGATTTCATAGACCCTACATTGGGTTTGTGTATGGCAGAGCTACAAGTTGCATTTAGAGCATCTTCCCTTAAAACAACAGGAGAGAAGTTGTTTTCCTGTCTGAGGTATCACTGTGAGATTCATACTTTAGATTTTTTTAATCCTTTTTTATTAGCTGTTATTAGTTGATATCTCTCAGACCATCTTTTCACATGATTACTTTTCCTGGATGGCTTTACTTTTTCCATTGTAACAAGAATAAAACCTTTTTTCTCTCAAGTAATTTTCTAGCCAGTAAGAAACGATTGAATATCTTAGTGAAAGAGTCTTTATATGTCTTCATGTGAGTAGCTTTTTTTTTGCTAAACTGGTGCATATCCACATACTATAAATGTAATTTGAATTCTAAAGGTTGTCAAAAATGAATAGCTTGCTGTCTGGAATATATCTGGATTTATCTGACCAAATGAAGTTCAGCTTAAAGCACAGATAGGTAATGAAACCAGCTATTGTGCAGGTAAGAAAATCTGTGATTAATTAAGTGGACCACATCTGGATGTGACCACAATCTAATCGTGAGGGGCTGTAAATAGCATCAAAGATTTGTGAGCGTTAGGTCTGTGGACAGCAGGAAATATTTGAAAGCCAAAGCAGGATCAAATGTTTGGGTAAAAATTATGGTTATAGCTAACCACAAATCAAGTGAGAGCCATTAGAATGTTGTTTGTTATCCTGTGGTTGAATGTAAATTCTCAACATTGCTCCTTTGATTCATAAAGCAAATGAGGGTTAGGCTGCGACCTTGAAGACGTGTGAGACATTGAAGTGAGACAAGCAGGCTCTGCTGCCTTTCTTGTGTTTTGCCTTGGGAGGTTTTCTGAAGTGTGAGGTTTACCTCCTGCTCAAGTACAGCCAAGGCTCCTCACTGCTGAGCAGCCTGTTCAGTTTGTTTCTGCTGAAGAACACGCACCACCAAACCTTCGCTGGTGTCTGTACACACGCTGTGCCTCCTGCAGGAAAACACTGTGCTGGCATTTCCCTGCTGTGCTGTTAAAATGGCACGTGCTGGCTAGTACTCCCCAGCAGTCGTAACATCTTCATTGGTGTCTCATTTACTACCCTTCACAGACACAGAAATGAAAGGAAATATGTTTATCTAATTGAAGGAGTTAAGGTCATACATGAAGGTCAAAGATTTTAACAGTGGCCACAGAAAAGTAGTAGTGTTATGCTCAGCTTCTTCACACATTGAGGGGAGAGCCATCCAGCCAATCTCTAGGCAGACCTGCTTAGACTTCAGAAGAAAAAACTCAGTGTCCTTCCTTAGTGGAGAGGAGAGAGACTTACCAAAGGCAAGAAATAAAAGTTGGGGTGAAAATATCAGAAACTGACTGTCTGGGAAAAGAATATAAGTCCACTAATGCAAACTGTAATTCTGAAAGATGAGGAGCCAGAGCTTTCAGATGCCAAAGCAGTTTGTGCTTCCTTGTTCCTAATCTGCTGTACCTCCTGCCTGGAGGGAAAAGATTACATGAGCAGTATGTCTGTGATACCTTACTGTCAATACATTATTGCCAACTTTCCCAGTCTGAATTTCTCCAGTGTGGCTTTTAGACACTGAAGGAGACTCTGAAGGCCTTGTTAAAGTCAAGGCACAGAACATTCATTTCTCTCCATTAATGTGCTGAACTTGTCAGTGAATCACAAGTTCACACAACTTGACCTTGCTACATCCATGGTGGTTTATCTCTTTTTATCATGATGGTCTTCTTTTTTGGGGCTTATTTTTTTGTCCTTCCTATATTTGGAAATGGCTTCCAGGAGGATTGACTCTGCAGTCTTTCTGAGGGCTGTTAGGTGATCAGCCTGCAGGTGAGCCTCAGGTCCTCTTGCCCTAAATGAAGATGGATGTGGCAGTTACATTTTAGGCATCACTGCCAATCACCGTGACCTCATCTGGTCCCAAAGATTTGTGTACATAAAATTTTCTCAGGTGCTTCCTAACTTGATCTTTCTCATTTTCCCAGACTCAGTGAAGTGATTTAATTTTACATAAAAATTCATGTGAATGAAAAATAATATACATACTTTGTTTGACACAGTTAAATCCAAAAGTCTTTTAAATTTGTTAGTAAATTTTGCATTGTGAAAACCATGGAATTGATAGAATTCTGCCCTGTAAAATCCATAAAGAGGCTGACTTCTGTGACTTGGCAAATTTCCAGTTGATGTCAACTTTGAAGTCAGTGAGGATTTCTTTGGAGGAAAGATATGAGGATTTGGATTAAAATATTTATTTATGATTGATAAATGAAGTCCACCTGGTCACCAGACAAGGAGAACAGATGATACAAGAAGAAACAGTTCAAGATTTCTTTTCGATTTCAGTTTAGTAGAACATTTAATTTCATTCCAAAGCAAAAGAAATCCTGGGCTGACTGAAAAATTTAAAAGAATGTATTACTGGTAACAAAGCAGCAGGAGTTGTTACTCGTGTGGTAAAGGCTAATTTGAAAAGAAGTGCAATATCAACTTCATGTTTAGGTGTAAGAAATTAATTTTTTTGTTGTTTTGCAAAGACCTACATTTTGATTTCACGAGGATTTTAAGTGCCACCTTGTGGACATCATTATTCTTGTATCTCATTGTAGGACACCATGGTGAAGCAGAATAATAAAATTCAGTTTCAAAATCTTTAGCAGAAATTAATTATGTTTTCTTTGAGGTTTGGGAGAATTTGATTGATTTCCAGTATTGCTGTTGATGTGCTGAGGTGGAAGAGCACACTACTTCAATGGCTGTAAATAAAGCCAATACTTGTCTGACTGTGGAGTCCTACTACTTCATGATATTTGTAGTTCTTGCTGGAATTCCTTTGTTGATCACTCTCAGATCTTTCTCCGGAGTAAGCTATCGATGGAATACCATGGGAGTGAAACCCCAGATGTCTGGTATTCTGACAAGCTCCTTACCTTGTGTCTCCCAATGTCCTTGTGTGAAAGTGGCTGGATAAAATGGTTCTTGCAATGTCAGGAAGTAGCCTGTGTGATTTTTGGGGGTGTGTGGGTTGCAGGGGTTTCTTTGCTGGACATCCTGGCCCTGGGTAGATCAGCTATGCCATGTTTGTAAAGGGTTTGGGGAATGTCTTGTCTCCAAAGCATAGGTATAGTGATGCCTGTTACAGCAAGCCCTGAGTTGGGCATTTCTACCCTTTTCACAAATAAAACCAAATTTTATTCTGAGGAATACAGAATTTCTAATTCCATGCAGCTTATTTTCTGCTTGTTAATAATTTAAAGGTATTGTGATGAGATATATTAAATATCTGCTGCTTATCTTAAAGCTGTCTCCTAAGGATCTGCAGCTTCCTCACTAGCCAAGTCAAATTGGAGCTTGTACTCCAGAAGTAAATCCCATGTGGTTTGTCTGTATGCTGCTTAGCTGTCAGCCAGTCACAAATTCCTACTTATCTCCAGGCTATACTTAGGCCTTAACCAATATCAAAATTCCAGGACATCAAATCTCTTCCTTGGCTTGC
The DNA here is from genome assembly GCA_003676055.1 of Chloebia gouldiae. Lineage (NCBI taxonomy): Eukaryota > Metazoa > Chordata > Aves > Passeriformes > Passeridae > Chloebia > Chloebia gouldiae. Next base: position 3,882,805 of record QUSF01000015.1, read on the forward strand.
TGCTGAAGTGTTTTCTATGTTGTCACAAAACAGAAGCTGATTTATCTTAGATAAGTTGTTTTTTAAACTGTTAGAAAAAATGTCCAGCAGTGTTGTTTTTGCAAAAACACAGTTACATTCCTGGTCATCCAGGATTCCTTTAGTGTCTCATCTTAGGGAAGCTGTTTTATGGATTTTAGAAATCAAGATCAGTTGGATGGGGTTTGGAACAATCTGGTTTAGAGGAAGGCATCCCTGCCCATGTCAAAGGGGCTGGAACAGGATCATCTTCAAGGTTCCCTTCCAACCCAAACCATTCTGTGATTCTAGGAAATTATTTTGTTTTAAACTCTCCTGTCCAGGTGTGTGTTACTAAGTGAGTTGAAGGTTTTCTACTTGATGAACAGGTGAGTTTCTTGTCTAACTGTCTAGATGCAGTATAAAGATTTCTCACATACCTCTTTTGGTAAGAATAGGCTGAGTGCTCACTTTTAGAAGAGATGAAGACAAGACTATAGAGAAAGTAGTCCTGCTTCTGTAGAAAGCCTATTTTGAATTATAACAAAATCAAAGCTCTCCACCTCTTTCCTGAGTAGCAGCTGTGGGAACTATGTTGTTCAGCTTTTCTTTCAGCTGAGGAGTTTGCAGTCAGCATGATCAATGCATTACTGCTTGTGGTGTGTTCTTGGATTTTGTCTGGCAGTATGTAAAAAACTATTGGCTATCCTGAAAACACCAAGTCTGAGAACCCTTTGGGTTTTATTGCTTTTTTCCATACAGAAGACATTGCTGAAATGCTAATTCACAAAATCATTTCAGAATCATTTCAGAATTTATTCTTCTCTGAAAGTCATGCTATTCTCGGTTGTTGTGTCCGAAGTCTGCAGTTGTAAGATCTTGGAAAAAGAAATCTTACTTTATTTTGCAGAGCATTGGCTGTGACGACTATCTGGGTTCTGACAAGGTGATTGACAAGTGTGGAATATGTGGAGGGGACAACACTGCTTGCAAAGTTGTGTCTGGAGTTTTCAAACACACGCTAACAAATCTTGGCTACCACAAGATAGTGGAAATTCCTGAAGGAGCTACTAAAATCAACATCACTGAGATGTCAAAGAGCAACAACTATTTGGGTAAGTTGCATCTCAGTGAATGAAGAATGCTTTGTGTGCTAGTGGAACTGGGTGGAGGTTATGCCAGGAAAGGCCCTCTGAGCAGTGTGAAATCAATGTCAAGAAGAAGGGAGGAAAGAAAATAAATCGTTAAACAGGTGTTTTGATCAGAACTAACTGGCTGTTTTTAATTCTCCATTGATCTTGCATGACAAACATTATAGACCTGTTACAGTCTATTTCCCTGCCTGTCTGACTTGGCTTTAGTTTCTCCTTTCAATCTGTTCCGCTGTGATGTTTCTCTTTCCCACATCATTAACCTTCTCTGATCAGTCAAGAATCCAGCCAAGCAGATGCTTGTGTATATAAAAGGCTGCTTGAGTAGAAAAGAGCATCTTCTGATTGCCGAAGAGTTTCAGTTCTTTTAAAGTGAGATCATTTGATATTGAGGAGATATTCAGAGAATCCAAGGTCTTTGTACAGTTATTTATTCAGAAGCAGGTCCTTAATTCAAAACCATGGAGGATCCTGGAATATTTATAGTAACATAACATTTTAATGTATACTTCTAGATATGTGTAGTGGGTTGCACATTAGAGATTATGTGGAATTTATACCAGATCTATATCAGTCTTGTGTGTATTTATGAACTGTTGCACTCCCCACTGTAACTTGTCATGTTCCCTGGTTACAAAGCCCTTAGTTTGTCTATGTTTGTGCATGTTTTGTAGGTAATTCTGATGAGTGGACTGGAGAGACAGGAGTTACTTACGATTTATAAAACCTGCCCCTCACCCTTCAGTTTTCTCTTCACCGTCCTTAGATCTGTCTTTAAAATCACCTTTTCAGATGAAAAAAATTGGAGCCCCTGAGAACTTCTGTGCTAGCTTGGTGTGGTTATTGCTAGAAACTGTCTAGCTGTACTAGAAGTTCCAAATGCCAGTCCTCTTGTTGGACAGCTGCTTTATCTCCCCTCTGGTGGGTAGAGCATCTCAGCTGCTGCTCAGGTACAAAAAGGGAAGGTGCTCATTTTGGAAGTGCTTTTACTCTTTTCTACTTTCTTCCCCTTAATTCCTTCTGAAGCTGGAATGAATTCCACAGAAACATTACCTGTAGATTATTATGGGGAACAGTCTGAACTGGAAAGTTGTTCCATAATTTTACCAAAAATTTACTTCAAAATTGAAGAAATAGTATAAGCTACCAACAGTCCAAGAAAGCCAAATGTTCTGAACCTATTATCTGGGTGGTCTCAGTTCTTATTTGTCCTGGTTTCATCCAAATGAGGTTTTGATACATTATGTACCAATATATACCAGCATTTGTATTTTTCATGAGAACAGTTTGTATAGCATCCATCAGCACTAACTTAATTGATGATGAACTAAACCAATCATTCTTTCTAAAGAATTTCCATGGATACTTGTACACTTAGTAGAAAATGGGTGAGAACATAGCTGACTTGGCAGTACAGTGAAAGTAGTCACATTACTAATATATAAAATCATGGAGTTGAATGTAATTTTTCTGTCAGATTTATGTGCCAGCATCTGAAAACAGCTGACAGAAAAACTCCCTTAACTATATTAAAATGTCCTGAGCCACTTGAACATTTTTGTAATGGGCAGGACAGAAAGAGAGTAACATTTTTGTTCGAAAATAACCAGGCTGTTGGCATGTATGGGAAAGTGACAGAGTTTTTCTTTCCCATGCTACTCTTTAACTTCTTATGCCCTGAGTTCTTGGTTTATGCTATCATCTCTTCTTTCTTTCTTTTTTTGTTTTTATCCATTTCATATGTTTTATTTAAAAGTGCTGGTATGGATTTAGTCTGCTAAATTTGCCAGCTCCCTCCCATGTTAGGAATTCTTGAGGATGTAATTCCAGCCTAGAAGGATTCCAGCCACTTTGCTTACATTTTTACACAATAAACTTGGTTTATTAAAGCAGGTGAGTTAACACCAGGACAAAAATGAACATGTTCCAGCAGATCAGAAAGCTGAAAATAAGAGAAAGGCTTATCAAACAACTTATTGGACAAGTGAAATGGTAATTGTGAAGCTGGCATATTGGTAGTCACAAATTTCTCACTGATAAAGTAGCATTCAGAATTTAAACATTTTTATAGTGCACATAACACTGGTGGAGCTGGGAAACTTGAAAACTCAGACTGTTTTCTCTATATTTATGGTAATGAGCAGAAGTCTTGAACTTTAAAAATAAAAAAAAAAAAAATTAATCCTTATGCTTCAGCAGCAGCAAGAAAATTAACCCAGCAGCTATTCCTTTAAGGATGTAGTTGAGTGCTTTGCAAAACTGAATTTTCTATACCTTATTCTGTCATAATGCAGTTGTAGCTATCAGAGCTGCTTGTAAGCACCATTCCCTTATTTTTTTTTTCCCCAAGGTGCATAAATTGGTTGCTTTTGGTTTTTCTTTCACTTTGTACATTTTAATTTCTTCAATGCAAAATTGGAAGTCAGCTCAAGGTCATTAAGATTTTTTTTTAGGAGATGATGGCAGGTGTTCCTAAGTATCAGTTACTGTTTTTCTCTGTTTGGGAGATTGTGTTGAGTTGCATGTGGTTTCATTAAGCAGGTTTACCAAGCTCCACACTTTCCTCTAAAGTACTCAGCAAGTGAGCAATCAGCAGTGTTCACAAGGAGATATTTCTTTAAAATCAGGAGGTGCTGGAAAAAGCAGGCAAGAATATGATTTTCAAACTTGGCTAGAAGTCATCCAAATGGTTGAAAGCTTCTCCATACTGCTTTTGTGAACTATTTTGTATGTCTATTGTTCATTTTTGTAAAGCCCTCATAAAAAGCACAATTCTAACATTTCTGCCGAATATGATTCACCTTACTGAGTTTTCTCATTTTGAGGACTGCATTTTTGGCTTTTGCACACAAGCTGGAGTGATTCCAGAATAAAATTTTTAAGTTCTTGCCACTGGAAAACAATAAACTTCTGTTAAAAAGAGAAAGCATGACAGTGGTATATAAAGCTTTAAGGTGTTTCTGGAATGTTATCTGGGTTGTCAGAATATGCAGATTAAAGGAGATGGGCTAATTGGTTGTTCATGGAACTTTGTAATTAACTTTTCATAAAATCCCAGTTTGGAATGGAGTGAATTTCATACAGCACAAATAGAGTATTTTCTTCTCCCCCTGCCCAAGTATTCCAATTCTTTTTAGGCTTTGCACTTCTTACAGATCTTTACTGTAGGAGAAGTGTTGATGTGATAAAGGAAAATATTTTAGCAGTCAGGTTGGGAATGGGCTGCAGCATTAAATAGTGTGTCTTACTGAGCCAAAACAGACTAACACTAACAGAGCCATGAGGTGTATCTGAAATTCCCCAGGAAACATCTCATGCTGGTTTTCTAGTGTGTGTTTGTTGGGAAAGAAGGCAGTCCAGTTTTGGAGTGCTATATAATAGCTATTCATAACTATTAATGAAGTATTCATCAGTCTGTATATTTACTCTAGTTTTTTTTTACAGTTAAGAGAAAAAGCTGTGTATTAGCAGGTCTATAAAGTGTAGAGAAGGCTATAGGCTGCACAGCCCTGAGCTATGTCAGAATGACTTCTCAAAGTCGTTTTCAGCAGTATTTTCTTATTGGCTCATGTGTAACAGAACCTTTTGGTAACAGAACTGCTGACCTTGGACAGACCTTTCCATTGGCAAAGCACTTCTGTCACATGCTAGAGACAAAGACATACTTTTTATCCCACTGGCAATCATCAGCTGGACAGTTCTCATACCCCGACATGGGAAACTTGCCACTGAATTAAGTAGGACCATGATACCTTCAGTGGGACCAGCACGTTACAGCACTTGTGCTGCAAAACGTGTGGGTTGGAGTAGAAATACTTCTGCATCTTTGGGACTGGGATTTGAGATAACAGCAGAATTTAAAGCCAGATAACACAGATCTGAAGTGATTAGTTGGAATGTGGTTTTTTTTGCATGTTGTGTCTTGAGAACCTAATTGAAAGAAGCTGGTTGCTATCCATATCCACAGCCTCAAATGCAAGACAATCTATTGGGAAGGAGGTGTCAGCAGTTCAAATTAAAATTTAGCTTAATACAGAGTTGAAAGATACAATGCACTTTAATGAACTTTAGTTGAGATAATCTGGTAATGTGTGTAACTCCAGGAACAGTTTGTTTCTGGGGCAGTTGTCTGAGTGTGGAGTCCTGTGGGTTTGGGATTGAGAGCAGGAAAAGGCAGCAGACATGCTGCCTGCCACCACAGGCCTGCAGGGTTCTGAGAAGCCCTATATAAGAGAAGGTGGATAATTCCCAGTGTGGGCAAGTCTCCTAACATTATCTTTCTTACCTGAATGCTATTTTCCACAAAGATGTTTGTTTCATAGTGAATTCATTTAACTGCTAATTGTAAAGCTCATTACAGTTCCTCCAAGGAATATATTATGTATTTCAGTTTTGTTTTTCATGGAATTCAGTCATTTCAGTCACTAAATGAGATAGAGACATCTTTGGATCTAATCCATTTTTCCTGCTTTCTGTAAAATGATACTCTGCTATTTCTAGCATCTCCTATTAGCACATGCCAGTATACACAATTTATGATTAAAATAAAAGTTGCAGATTAATATTTTTAAACAAAGGTCCAAGGGGTGTTAATGGCACTGTTGTGAATATTGGTGTGCCTGAACATGAATATGATTTTAAGGAATTTGTTGTATGAAAACAATAGGGCCTGATACTACTGGTGCTGTGAAAAGGTGCTCTGAAAACCATTTTTATTCAATATTCACTGTAGCAGATAATAGTCAAACAGTACATCTCATGATGAAAGATTGTTAGCAACTCTTGAACTTAAAATAACATTTCAAAATCACTTTAGAGATTTGAAATTGCAGCAAATAAAGGCATTAGATTAGAACACTGGCAAGAATTTAGAAGAGAAACATTTCTAGAGGCACTGCTGTGATCATGTGAAGAGCTTTATAATATATATACTCATTGATTGCCTTCATGTGATGCTTATTAAGTCAACTAATATACTTCAAAATATACTTTTTAAATTGCTGTTAATGATTATTTTTAATTTTATTTTTTGCACCAGATTAAATGTTTCTGTGCAAAAAAAGATACAATGAATATAGTAATATGGAGGAGAGGATGCACGTTGGAATTTTTAGGGCTTGGAATGAACTTTATACAAGGAATCTGCTTATAATAAACTTCTGTTCCAGTGCTTCAGTGTGCCTTGGGCTCAGTGGCTCTCCCACTGCACGAGAGCTGTCAGTGCTGCCATTGATAGTTCTCACATTTCTGTTCAAAACCAAAGCCTGCAGTTTGTCATTTGAGTTTGTGCAGTGCTGTAACCCAGAGCTATGCTATTATGTATGTTTATTGTGATGGATTTGAGACCTTCCCAAGGACTTGAACATTGTATTAATCATTGAGTGCATCCCTGTGTGTGTCAGTGAATTTGAGCTGGAGTGTCTCTCTTGCATCTGTGGCTTCCTGAATGCATTACTTAAAAACAAATGTAATTACAATATCTGGATAAGAATGACTTTTTTTTTACCTTTTGTCCTTTGTACTCTTGACTGTTCTCTGCTGGAGTTAAACAACAAAGATATTTCTTAGTACAGCCAACAATGCTCCAAACTGTGGAGAAAAGATTTAAGGAATCACTTCTTAAATAAACTGAAGTTAGACACAGCAAGTTCAAACCATAAGGAAACTTCAGAGTGAATTATTAGTGTCTGAAGAGGCAATTACAATCAGTGTGTAAACTTAAGCAGCACATTTTGAATAATGTTCTTAAGAAATGCTTTTTATGATTAGGTATCCTAGTGAAACTTTTGTGTCCCTGTTTCCTAAACACTGAACTGGAGAGTCAGGAAATAGTACTCAGGAAGAGAAGAACTTGGGGGGCTTTTGGAAAATGTTTGCAAATCAAGTGTTCTGATAAAAACATGGAACTGGAAATATAAGTTGATAACTCCTGGTTATTGGCTTCTACCTTACCTCTTTGTCTTCACTCACTCTTGTTCTTCAGTGCTTCAGATTCTACATTTGGTCAAATATTTTCTGACTCTACCAAACTGGCCATTAATAGCTTCTTTAGAAATTTTGGGGCACCTTAAAAGTTTCAATTCAGTGTCAGTTTTAGAAGAGATCTGATGAGCAGAGAAGAGTCTGACTTTTTCCACTTCATTCAGTTTAGTTAGCTAGCACTGCTTGTTGTAGATATGTTGATTCTCTGAATTAATAATGATTTTAGTTAATTGCTCTCTGTGTAGCCATGCCTTAATTCAAAAGCAACACAGGTCTCCTAAGAGACTCATCTTTCACACCAGGGATTTAAAAACAGCCTTGAAACTAAAGTGTCTAATCCTGACTTATCCAGGAAAGTACTTTTCCATGGCTGTTATTTTCTGCACAGAAGCCCAGGGTCTGATCAGACAAACATGCATTTTTTAGCAGCTACCCAGTTCAGCCTGTGATTTAATATTACAGTAATTGCTGACAGACTCCTGCAGTATTTACGTTTAACTGGGTATGCTGGCCTGAGAAATTTAATAGGTCACATTTCCTTGAGCTGAAAAGTATGGTATTGTGGTTGGTTGGTTATGGCTAAATGGGTTTATATGGTGATTTTTAATAATTTCATGGTCTTCTTCTGCAAACTGCAGTTTCAGTATGTGTGGGACCTGCAGCTTGCTCTGACATTAAGTGATGTTAATTACCTTTACCATAGCCAGTCTGGCTCCCATATTCTGTGTGAAGGGTTCAAGGCAATGGTGGAGAGGGATGAGGAGTCTCTGCTTTGTGCCTGGAGATGACAGGAATCTTAGAAGCATATTCTGGCAAGAAGTTTTGGATCAGCCTGAGTTTGGATCTTGTTCTTTGTGGTTGTATTCCTGTGTCCATGGATAATGTATATATAGATAAGCTAGGAGGGAGAATTGTGATCAACATAAGTTTGCTTCTAATGCAGAAGGGTTGTAAACCAATGGGAGACACAATATCAAGACAAACAGAGATTTGCAATTGCAATTTCTCCCTTTCTAATATTTCTCATCTGTAGTTCATTATTAGGATGTCCAGTTCTCCCTGTACACACACTTACCCTTCTATATGCTTTCAGTTATTGTCCCTAAAAATGGTTTCAAATTGATTTTCTGCAGGGAGTGTTTCTTTCACTAAATAAATGTTCATCTTACTATAGCCAACATGTATTACTTGGCTGGGATGACCACTTACTAAAACCCTTGAAGCTGTTAAGACTTTGGATGAAATTCAACCCTAATGAATTCAACTCCACTGAATTCAAGTTGCACAAGTATCTTACCTAGCATAATGACCTGTAGTTGGAACAGAATATATCCAGGACATTATTCTTTGCTGACCATATATTTTTTCAACTACTGCTGTTGCTTAAATAATTACAATTTAGAGTTTCTGGCAGGTTTATCTTATTATAGCAAATTCCAAGGTGACCTTTTCCCTTCTGGCTTCAGTAAATAGCCAGCTGGTATCTAATACTCTGTATAGTGGTCTGTAGGGTTCCAGGCACATTTTGAAAACTTACAAAACAAATACTTTCTCAAAAGCTAGTTTGTTTAATTTTATACATTAAATGGCTGATCTTAAAAAAATTACAAAAAGCCAGACTTTGCTGCTCCTCTGGATGATGGAAATATGCTTTCCTCTGGCCTCAGGTTAAGCCTTGATGGCTAGGTTAACTTGTATGTGCCATCTTTCCACCACTGTCTCACAAAACAGTTCTCTGCAGGTCACTTGCCATCAGTGTTTTCACTCAGGAGCTTTGAAATAAGTTTCTCCTTGTTTGCTGAGGGCAGGAGGTCTGAGGGATAGCCCTGAGCTGGGGTGATGAGCAAGAGTTGCCTTGCTTGGGAGGCTCATGATTTTCCAGGTAAATGGCTTCTTGTTTCTTTCCAGCTGCCAATGCTGGCTGTGCTTTTTGGCTCATAGCTGCTCATTGGTGGCAGTGGCTATGACCAGTTTTGGAACCCATAGAAATCACATTTTCATTTCTTAGTTGTGTCATCATATGACAGAGGTGGTGGTGTATTCTTTTACCATTTGTTTGTAAGCATTGTTCTTATAAAAACAGCCCTTGCTACAACAGAGCAGCAGCTGAAACCTGCTGTTGCTTTGATGACCTGCCCTGCAAATACATCATCTGAACAGCAGCCAGCAGCAATGAGTCCCACTGAGGTGTTGGTTTCAAAAGTTCTGTGTTAAAAGAATGGTTTTTTTTCTTTCTCATTAAATAGGAAAAGATTGCTTTGAAAGGCAGGGAAAGGATAAAGAGCAATATGCAAAATAGTGAGAGGAAACTCAGAAAGGCTGGTTGTTCAGTTTAACCTGTAAAACACCCAGCAATCTGGTTGCTTATATAACTTTGCAAACCCCCTTGGCATGGAAGCCTCTAGAGAACTGACCCTGCAAGATTTTCAGTGTTTCCTGCTTCTTGTCAGACCCCAAAATCTTTAATTTCAGCCTTCCTCACAGTGTTTTGATTAGACTTCTGTTTCCAGTTATGGACAGAACCAAGGAACTTGAATGCAAAAATTTCAAAGAAGATGCATTAAAACATGAAAGAGATGGTCTGTTTGAACAGTTTTTATTAATCTGAACCCAATTAATGGGACCTTTTTAGATCTTGAAGCTTTAGATTATTTTTGTCTTCTAGCTGATGACCAAACCACCAAGCAGTTTCCATGCAAACACTCCCTTGAACGGTGCACGGTATTTGGAATATCAACACATTGTTTGTTCAAAGCTTCTTAAAATACCTAAGCTGTCTGAACTGTGGGTGCTAATGGGGCATTTTTTGGTGGATGCATGTCATGGCACTGGCCAATACTCAGTAAAATGAGTTCTCCTCTAACTAATGCAGCTGACCATGTGCTTTCACTCTGTTCTTCCTTTGTCCCTGTAAAGGCCAAGACAGGACTGTGCTGAAAATGTCATGTACTCTTTGGAAGTTATTAGCTTTGGGAGTTGATTGAAATCCTTCACATGTAATCTGTTGCTCAGCTGTATTTTACCTCGAAAAAACACTACTTTATAAAGTTGTTAGCAAGGTGTAGTCATTGGTCTAATACGATACTATTTTCCTTTTCTTACAAATTCTAATTCAAAATTAATTTTATTATGTGACTTAGCTGTGCATAAAGAATGATCAGAATCTGTCCAAATTCATAAACTATCCATAGGCAAATTCCCAAATCTCATGAAGACACAATTCTTCCCTTTCGTGCCAAGAGGAGAAGTTGTTACTAATTTAAATAGTTCTTCAACTGCTGCATAACAAAACTTAGGAAAAAATGGTTGAGAACCTGGTTTCAATTGTAGTGATATTTCTGTGAAGCATTCTTTGATTCCATAATCTTATTTTATTCTGAGCAAAATTCTCTTTTGGATTGAGAAAAACCCTTCTTTGTTCCTTAAGCATCCCTTGATCTAGTCAGATAGAATATGTTCTTACATCTTTGATTCTGTAAAAGAAACTTTCTTTTTTTTTGCTGTTCCTTCTCTTATTTCCCTTTGAACTGCTCAATTTCAACATTTTTTGGGTTTTACCCTTTTCAAAATCTCTTTTAGTAAAATAATCATGCAGTTGAAATTCTACATGATTAGTGGCTTCATGGTTGGAACCAATAAAGAGATTTCATCTGCAGAGAATATTTTTATATTGCAGCATTAAATTCCAAAAGAAATCCAAGTCCTTTCTAATACACAATATATATGGGGATTTAAACCTTGATTTATAGACTGTATGATTAAGTTAGTCAAGGTAGATTAAACTTTATCCTTTATTTCTTAGCTTGCCCAATGTCTTTGTTTTCTGTTGAATATTACTTCAAACAATTTGTGTCAGAAGAATTTGGGTGCTCAGAAGCACTACGGACCCAGTCTCACTTTCATATTTGTACCCATGGCAGCAATAGTTGCCCCTTGGTCATAACTCCATTTTTTGAGTACCAAATTACTGTAATTCTGAAAATGCTGGGAATGTGTTGAGAGATGTGGGTCAGGTGAATGTCTGCTGTGAGATTATGGGCTGGCTTTTAATGAGCTACCTGGCAAAGGTTACCAGCTTGCATGGCTAATCTGGTCACAGCTTAGGGACCTCAAGACTGACCAACTGAACATCTGTTGAGCACTGATAACCATGAAGTGCTAGGGAAGGGTTTTAAAGGTGTCACAGTCGAGCTGCAGCTGTTGTTGTTTGGGTCATTCCCTACTCTGCAGAGAAGAACGCGGCGCTGAGGCGGCGCGCGCTCGCTCGGTGTGAGGGTGTGCCACCTGCAAAACCTTCTGCAGGTCCTGAGCAAGGAACACCTGAACTTCAGATCAGGATTCTGTGCAGGAGTTTCCTTGAAATCACGGGAGGTGAACCTCAGGGAGGAGCATGAGCAGAACTGTTAGGAGGACTCTAACCAGGCATGGGGACATTTAAATGATAAACCACACCAGAGCTTTGGAAAATTTGGAAAAGAGATGTGATTTATTAGTGAAATGGGGCCTTGTCATTGCAATTACTTTTAAAGACCTAAGGCAACAACACCTTAGTGTGTGATATGTCTGCTGATGTTCAGTCAGACTGCAGAATTAAGATTCCTTCAATAAGAGCAATTGAAAATTTACTGTTGAATTTATGTCATAACACTTCATCACTCTCTTCTAGGTTTATATTGCAGAGGACTGAGGGGATTGAATTTTTCTCAAGTGTCTTTCTAGGCCAAACTAGAAGGGGCTGTTCTCTATTCATAATGATTGTTCCTCAGATGTTTTGATTGTTCTTAAAAAATACTTTTTCTTTCCTTCCCCGAGTCTAATTAATACAGGGGAAGACCAAGTCATGGAAATTTTGGTGTGAGCTTAAATTTATGAACAGACAATACCTTTTTTCAGTTGTCTTCTGCCAATTTAAAAGGGAAGAAAATACAGTGAAACATGATGCAGTCGTACATTTGTGTCAAGAGGTTGTAACTTTTCAGCATCAAAATTTTCTTTTGCATTTTTAGCAAAGCAGACTTCTGAAGAAAAGTTTCTCATGTCTATTGAAACAAAAGCACATAGTCTCAAGAACTTGTGGTTCCTTCTGACTTTATCTATTGATGCAATGAGAAATAGATTTTTCTTCTAACTCTTGCTTTGCTAAATAGCACATCCCTGAAGCTTTCAATTCTCTAGTTCAGAAGAATTACTCATGGATTGTTTTGAAACTGTTCATAGAGTCCTAATGAGCACCAGACCTAGTTTATTGTTCTGCCAGCAGTTAGCTTTATTAGAGGGAAAGCTATTTTGCATTGAAACTTCAAAGTTTGTGAATTACTTTAAGCAAAGGTTCACTGCTTTATGAATGAACAGAGGATTCCTTCCCCATGCTTGTTTATTTGAGTTCAGTTCTGAGCAGTTGTGCAGATTTTGGAGAACAACAAAGGAAAATGACAGCATTTTATTCTACTCTGTTTGTTTGTGAAGAAGTGTCACATGTTTACATGCAATTTAGTACATTGCTATGAACCTTATAGATAGTATAATTTATAAAGATAAACATGGGAAATTCCATTAATGTGTTCAGGTTAACATTGAATTAACTTGTCCTGACAGTGGCCCTTGGGAGTGTTCCTTTATGGCAAAAATCTGTGCTATGTCTTTAGCATCTCCACTGCACACATTATTGAAGCAAAGGTAAAGTCAAACTGAATCATTTTTTTCCTACATTGGAATAAATCTAAAGGTTGAGGAGGAAGAGACAGGGAGTGTGGAGTGGGATATAAGCATTTGTGTTTTATTTCAGTATCATCCCTAATGCAGATGTAGCAATAGAAATTTGACACTTTCACGTAGGGGAGCTGATGAAGGCTTTTTTCAGTCTTTCAACTTTATCACTTGTTTTAAGCAGAAAAGAATGGTAATATATAGTTAGGATACCTATGAGGTCTAACCCAAATCAGGCATGTTGGAATGTAGCTAACCTTTTTAATTAGTTATATGCATCTCCAGTGGCCTTAATTCTATAGGTGCTGAGGAGTACTCTGTAGAGACCCTCAACTCTGCTTAGTATTAAAGTGTTAATAAGCTGTCTGTCAGATTGTAAGGTGTGAAAATCTAAACCTCAAGAGTGCTGCATGATAGAACACAGGGAATACTGTGACAGAGCACATAGGCTTGATTATATGGTGATGTTATACAATTTTTAGTGTTTCCGTAGTGTATTTTGTATATGTGTCTGAGATGCAGATTTTCCTGATGAACTTGGTGTCATTAGTAATGGACTAATGCTGCTGTCTTTCCACTTGGTTGAATTGTGTCATTTTAATTTACTATGTTTGAATTTTCATCCTGTCTTAGAGGTGGAATGAATGAACACTCAGCTGTGAATTTATATGATCAGATTGTGGCATCTGCTCATATGTGAGTCATCTGTTGCTGTGGTCTTAACATTGGTACAGCATTGTTTATGTGGAGTCACATTCCAGTTGCATTTTGTTTTTATCAGGAACTAGTATCTGTTCTGCATCACCACCTACTTGGGCTTTTTCTTCCCTCTTCCAGTACAAAACAAACATCCTGTGACTTTCTTCCCATGAAAACCATGAAAAAGCCTTTAATTTCTGAGTTGCAGTTCTTATCTCTTGTTCTGCTCTCCTTTTAAGGCAGTTCAATGCCACCCCTTGCAAGGGTGAAACTTCTCTCACTAATTGTGCAGAATAACACAGTAGTGGAATTCACTAGATCTGTCTAAGTGCTGACTCTGACAACTTAAAACCTTAAACACACTCCATAAGTAAGGTTTTTCAAGGAAAAGGTTAATGTTAATAATAATGTGTGTAATTGGTCTGAGTGAGTGAAGTCCAGGCTCTGTTTTGGCATGTTGTACATCCAGTAAATTACAGTCACCTTTTACAAAGCACTGGGTTCAAATCAAAGATGAAAGTGAAGTGCAACCAGAGGTGCTGCTTGTTGGCATCCCCAGCAGAAATGACAGAATGGAATTAAATGTTTATTTAGAACCTCTTGGCTGGCATGATGATCCAGCTTTCACAGAGTCTATATCCATGGACTAGGTGATCTTCTGAGGGAATGCAATAACAGGCCAGAGCTTTCATCTCCTCATGGCTGAGCATTCACAGTGCCTGTAAGCAGAAGCTGAGCTGCCCAGGTTTCCTGGTCTTTGAAAGACTCCCACACTTAAGTAGATCATTAAGATATTCCAGAAGTATTTCAAGACACTATAGCAGTGTAGCTGTTTAGGGCTTAAAATCCATTCAGCAAGCTGAGTAGTTCGAGAGGGAAAGGTGGAACAGTGACTGAAACTCCTTGCTATGCAATGCTGCCTCCTTTACCTTCTCTCAGTGGTGTTTTCTGCTGAAATCCACCGGTGTATGGGTTTGGATTTCATGCCTCCATCCAGAATTTGGCTTTTGAAACAAAAGCTCCTTGGTTCTTTGAGAAAATCATCACAGAAAGTGCTTCTTATCTTCAAAGTGTTTTTCTGACATGAATTAATTGGATCCTCACCATCCTGTGAGAAGGGTAAGGAGCAGCCTGGAAATGCCCATCAAGCACTCCTACTGTACTGAACACTTCAGCCTAGCTGGAAAAAATGTTTTATTTTGTTTTTTTTCCTCAACTGCCTGAATAACTTTAAAAGTGTTTGAAAAGCAAGGAAAATTAGAACTACTTTTGAACTTCCAGCAGACTTTTATACATTTGTGCTTGTGGATGTAAAAAAGCTGCTGTTAAACAAGCAGGGGCAGATCCTGTGCAGCTCCCAAATTACAATGGTGCCATTGATTTCCTTGGGCCTGGGCTGCCACAGGCCAGCTGAGGGGCCTGGCTCCTTGCTTGGGAAGCAAAGCAGTGTATAGTAAGATCTGATGTGAATAAAGAGCTTTGAAATCTATTCATCATAATGGGAGTACCTAAAATGAAGATGCACTCAGAAACAGATGGAATAGATTTTGTGTGAGAGCCAAGAGAAAGACACGTTAAATTAATGGAAAAGGAAAACAAAGTTATCGGTATTTGTGGATATAACCTAGTATGGACTTGGAAAATATTTTATCTCTCCACTGAATTACTGAAAATTCCTTTTTCTCTCAAATGACCATTATCCTAAACTGTATCTGACAGTAAGTAAAGGGAACCATTTTATATTTTGGTATGTAGGGTGGGGTTTGTTTCTGTCTTCACTGAAGTTAATCAGGAAATGCTGTTAACCGCTGAAGTTGTTGTGTGGATTTTTGATAGGATTATAAATGAAAAAATGTGCAGTGTTGAAACTCACTGGACTTGGAATAAAAGCATGTCAGTATTGTCCATAAAGACCTTTAATATCCAGTTTACATTGTTAATTCATGATCAGATGTTTTCCTTAGAATTTATGGTCCTTTAAGATAATACATGATGTTAAATTTGGAAGTAGAGTAGTTGTTAATTGAATGGGTTGGGAACTTGGAAACACTGAAACAGTGATTGATAAATATGATGCTAGACTATGCGTAGCATTTCAATCTGCAGTTTAAATGAGCAGTGTTACCTTCACTCTGTCAGGTTTGTAGCATCTTCCTATTTGGTGTAGGCAGAAATGAGCCTAAGATATGGGAGAAGAGCTCTTGATAAATTCGTGGTCTACTAATTTTGGTATGTTGCATAAAGGTGAGCTTGCAGTAACATGCTGTCTTTTTTGGTCACTGGCAGCCAGGGGGACTGAGGGGACCCCTCAGAGTGCAGCAGTAATCCTGGGGTCTGAGCAGGTTTTAAGATGGATGTGGTGGTGGCTCTTTGGTCTGTTTGTTTGCATGCACAAACACCAATTAAAAGACTGCTGCTTTTGTGCAATAGGTATAGAAGCTCCTCATTCTTTACAAATATGTGTTCCCCTTTTTCTGCTGCTTTATTATACCTACTCAGCTTAAGTAAGCATTAGAAACCATTATTGATCAGTGCTTTGAAGATCTTATGCTTTTTCCAGCATTATTTGCTGGATAACGTGCTGAGCTTCCTGCCCTGCTCCTGGCTGAGAGTGCTGAAGAAGCCTTGTCCCTGTGCAGTTAACACTGAGCTCAGTTTGCTGCACCACCAGCAGCCACCTATTCAGGATGGTAATAACTGAAAAATGGTGTTACAAAGCCCTACAGTCTTCCTCTTCATGATGCTGTTAGAAGTGGAAAGAAACTGTGTTTATATTCATATTTGAGAAAGGAATTTAATCCTTTTGTGTCTTTTTTGTTGGTTTTGTTTATTTTTGGGCATTTGGGTTGGTTTGGGGTTGTGTTTTGGTGGGTTCTTTGAGCAGAAGAGAATCTCAGTACAGATGCATGTGATGATTTTACCAGCTTGAATGGAAGAGACATTGTTGGATCATCTGGTTATGGCTTCTTTGGATGAGGTGGGCAGGGTTCACGTTGTAGGTCAGGTTTTTTTTTAGGCAGCTAGTATAGAAACAAACAACAACAATAAAGGGAAAAGAAAAGGTTGGAGGAAGTAAGGAAAGAAAATGGTAAGTGAAAGGCAGTATAAAGGGAAATACCAAAACTCATTCAAATAAAAACTCACGCTACCAATACGTATTTTAAAATGCTAGTAAATATTTTAACCTGGATTTATATATAATAAAATCATCAAGGAAGTATCTGGGGATTGCTGATTACTTGGATTGGTAATAATGGTCTCTGATCAGACTCTTTTGGTTCAATTAATTTGTTCAAGCTTACCTTGTGCATTTTTTTAAAATGTAGGTGACTCAATAGTTTTATTCAGTGACTGTATCTGCAATTCAATTGCTTTCTATTACCTACCCAACCTCTGCAAGCTTTGGCAGTTTCTTCCAGCCTACTGTGCTGTGCACAAACCAGTTGCATTCTACATGTCTAACCTCTAAAGGATCCCAAAGCTACTTTGAGGTTTATACAGTTGATTCTCTTTGCTTTTTTTCTCTCCAAAAGCTTTTCTTGGTTCTTTGGTCAGCAATGAGACCATTGCAGTGTTTCCTTAGTCAGGAATAAGAGGTGAAGTGGAGGCTGCAGCCTGTCCTTCCAGTTTAACAGGTGTAATTAAGCAAAGGCCATGCACAGTTGTTCAGCAGATATTAGAGTGCAGCCAAGCAGTTTCTCCCAAGCCATGGCCTTTCCCACAGGATCCCCAGGTGTGCAGATAAACAGCTGAGCCACCCAAGGAGGGGCAGCCTGCCCTGCTCATGTGTTAGGCTTTGGGAGAGGCTCTCTGAGGTCCTGTCACTGGAGTACAATGTGCATAGAAACATCACGGCTTTGATTTGTGACTTGGCAGTGGCCTGTGAGTGTAACCACTGGAAATTATGGCAGTCATTATGGTCTAGTCCACAAAAACCTGGATTAAAAAGGTGGATTTCTTTCTATTTACCCTCTCCCTGATAAAACTCCTGGTTTTGCTCGAGTCATATTGAAATAGGTTATGTAAAGTTGAGTACTTTGTACCATTGGTTAAGAGTGTGTGCTATCATTCAGCAGCATCAAGCATTTTCTAGACATGTGTAACACGTTACATTGCAGTAATTGTTTCATTTTTGTTTATAACAGGAAGCTAGTTTAAATTACTTTTGGGAGGGTGGATATTGAAAAGGCTCTTCACTCATAGACAGCATTCATAAAAAGACTTGCTTATTTATCTCAAACATGGAAAAAATGTTCCAGCTGAGTATGAAACTACATGTGCTGGATGTACTTTCACAAAAAATTAAATTCACTATTAATGTAAGCAGTGTGAAAAATGCTGTCTCAAATGCAGAAAAAATAGATTATGGGGTATATGAATTTTGGTTTAAGCAAAAATTAAGGCTGTATTTAATAACTTTTTTATGGTTTTCAAAAAGTGGTACTGGAGATATTCTATTAAAGGGAGAAGGTAGTGCTTATCAAACTTCAGTAAAACTTAATCAATGACAGAAAGATAAGGATTTTTTTTTTCTAAGGTGAAAAGGAGACATTAAAAACTGGCTTCTGAAATGTTGAATGTTTAATGTTCAGAATGATAAATTAACTTCAGTAATCTTTCACAGTTTGAAACCAATGTATATAACAATCCCTGTACAGTGTATTGGTCGGGAGACCTGTGGGACTGATGCAGAAGGTCTAGAAGATTCAAACTTGAGAATTAGGAGCAACTGTCTGCAGAACTGTTTGCAAGTGATCTTCTTGCACACTGTAGGGGGGAAAAATTAGTTACTTCTTGCTAAAAGAAGAGAGAAATTTTCTTTTTGTCAATATATTCTTTTGCATGTATGCTTGCAAAAACTTAAATTCAGTTCCTGATGGCAAAATAATTCCACAGTTTGTACTAGTTATACTTGACTAATTTTCTTCTATTGTCTATTTGGAATCTGGACTGCACTGTTTCGTCTGTGCTGCAGACAAAATGCTGCCATTAATTCACCAAACTTATCTGATGAGCTGAGCTTAGACTCACAACTTGCAAACCCATAATTTTTTCCTGTGTTTCTGTGAGTAGTTTGATCAGAGAAATTTTTTTTTAATTAGCTTAGTAGTTAGCTTGGGAATAAAGAACAGCAATAGAATGAGATGTGATCTGAAATGCTCTCTGTATTTGGAATGATCTTGTGCTACTTTCTGTGAAATATTTCAGTCATATTCTTTGTTGGTTTTGGAGCTATAAAAGTCATCAATAAAATGTGATGATTTCTGCTTTTGTCATGTCTACATATTTCTGGGCTTACCTCCAGGTATCAGTTGTGTGTTTCACAGAGTTTGATGGCTTTGTCAAATAAATATCAAATCAGTTCCACCCCAGAACATCTTTTTTATATTTAAATGTGTGGACTGACATAAACATTAAGATGAGTGATACCACTCCAAGCCTTTATAGCCAGAAGATAATGCCTGAGAAAGCGATACCAGTGCTGTATTTCCAGCTTTCCTCTGACCACCCAGCTCATTGTGCCAGATTTCCTCTTCTGCCAGAGTGTATTCAGGTAAATGGAGACAGCCTCTCACAAGTGTCTGTCATTTTTCTTCACTAGGAGCCAAATAGTCCAGAGGATCTGTGAGAAATGATTGTTGTTTTAAGTGAAAGACGAAGGTCTACATACTGTTGTCAACTTTTTTTGGAAGAGAGAATGAGTGAAGAGCTGGATTATTTTTTCAGGACTGTGCATGGACAGTCTGTCTGCTTTAGTTTGTGGCCTTACTGTAATAGGCACTGAATTAATCAAAGCACCTGTATCCTTACCCCAAAGGCACTAAATTAATCAAAGCCCATCTTGTCCCACCCAGCCTGGTCTCTGTTTGCTCTCGAGTCTCCGTGCCCATGCCCTGGTCCCAGGTTTGCTGCTGCTGGTCCTGTGGCTGCCTGGCCCCCAGACCCTGTGGGTCCTGCTCCACCCTGCTGCCAGGACAGGAAAACATTGCAGATTCCTCCTCCCTGCTGGTGCCAGCATTCACTCAGACCTGACTGTACCTGGGACTTGAGTGTCTGTGGCAGCCCAGCCTGAAATCAGGCTCGAGGTGTGAGAGGCCTCCAGAGAGCAGCAGTGTCAGACGCTGGGCCAGAGCAACTCGTGTCTAAGCTAGGGGACCAGCAGTGCTTCGCAGCTCACAGTCTGTGTGTTTTGAGTTACAGTGTTTAACTTTACCACACAGAGCATCCAAAATTCTTGAGAAATTCCACTTGAAATTCAAAACAGCTTAGGAGAATTCATTAGCTCCAATTTTTCATAGCAAGGAACAAAAGCTATTTAGCAAACAAAAGAAGCAGTTTCTTCTTCAGCTTTTAATTCTTGTGAGATAGAGTGCTCTTTTCTGCAGAGATGTCACAATCTGCTGGTTTAGCTTAGCTGTCATGCACTTATTCCAATTCTTGGCAGTTGTCAGGAGTGCAAAGAGGTACAAAACACTTTTTGTTATGCTAGCTGGAGAAAAAAGTGGGTTATTTACACATGTGCATTTCACGAATCTAGCCCTTCTGACTGAAGCAGTGTCTAGATTAGAAGATAATTCAATTGCATTTATCTACCCAAAGGACTTTTGCCAAATGTGTGCTGAGTTTCTGTGCTGGGTTCACTAATACGCAGCTGGACTGTGCCAGAAGGCTCAGCTATCATGTTCAGAGCCATTAGCAGCCAGTCCAATCAACTCCTGAAATACAAGAACCAGATTCTAACTGAAATAATTTAACTAAGACAAATCCTATCATCTTCAGGTTCAGCTGGAGCTGCATGTCTAAAATATCACAGCTACATTGGACCTGTATCCCTGTTGGAGACTACCAATGAATGTTGTTTGTTATTTCTAAATCCTTGATTTACTGCTATTGCCAGTGGAGAGTATTTCCTGATGTTACTGACGTAGGGTAGGAAATACATTGCTATGAATTCAAGCCCTACTTTTTCACTGGGTTTAGACAAAAATTCTAATTATGCCCTATAAGAACTGATGTTCTGAGACTGCCACTTAGAAACTGTAACCTCAGTTATGTCCTTCCTTCTTTACAGAAAGAAATTAAAAACGTATGAGTAAGAATGGGAAAAGGAATTTTGGATTTCTATATTTTAAAAAAGCCCAGAATTTGAGTTATATTCCACTGATTAATTTCTAGAGTCTTCTGAACAATAGGAGTTCCCTTTGAGGTGCTGCATTTCCCAAAACAAAATAGTAGATATGCAACGGGCTATACATTTAACATAGCTACAGATACAAGACATGTATGATTCTTAATCCAGTTCTCTGGGGCTTAGTGTTGTCCTTCTCTTCATATTTAATTCCTCTCCGTCTATTGTCGTGCCAGTCTTTTTGTCCTTCCTCTTCAGTATTTTCAGGGCAACAGTAAAATTACATACAACTAAATAGCAGAAAATTTACATAGACTTTAGTGGAGTTGGGAATTTAGTCAACCACTGGTACCCCTTCAACTCAAGAGACATTTTCGTTCAACTTAGAAGAGAGAGAGGTTTTTATAGATTATTTTAATAGAACTTAATAAAATGTATTTGAGGTATATAATTATAGAGAATGGCTAGGTAAAACTAAATGAAAGTTCATCATTCTTATCATGTATTGTCATTGTGTATATTAATTGTGTAAGTCCTTTTCAGTTAGGTTGTTTGCAGAATAATGGAATCTGCTCATTTTCAGATTTTGTTGGAATGATTCTTATCTTCAACAAATGTTGTGCTGGCCTTCTGATAGCTTGTCTTCTACTTCCCCCCAGTATAGGGAGCTGTAATAGATGACCTATAAAATGCAGGAATTGTTCAGGACTGATGGCATTTCTAACAGGAGTTCTTTACTCATTGCAGTCCATTCTTCAATACAAAGTAGGAATTGAAGCACTCTTGATGAAGAACTTGGTTGTTGCATATTTAATTGTGGTGGTTATTGAAATGCAGTGCCAATATTTGCATATGTCATGAGCAGCATAGACCATTAATGCCTTCACATTTCCCTGACTTTCATGAAGCCTTTAATGCTAAAGAGGCCTAGGCAGGTTTATTTTTGTGCTAGAGACCTCATAAACATAGCATTAGCCTAAAGGTTAACTTTATCGCTGTTGTTTCCTGTTATTTCTTCATTTGCTTTCCTGGTAAGTGTTAGTATGGCCTCCAATAAATGCTTTTAGAAACTAATTTTATGATCTGGGTAAGGATATTCTTCAGTGTTCCCTAATTCTCTGCTATTTAGAACTTTATCTGAACATTCAGAATTACTGCCTTGGCATAACTTACTCCCCATGGAAAGGATTGAAATCATGTAAGTGTTATTAGTTTTGTACTTAGAACTAATAATATTAAAAGTCATCAATCACTCAAGAGCACCTGCTTGGAAAATGGGAAAAGGCATTTTATTAGAGTAATTTTAAAGAAGGGAAACAGTAGTAGGAAGGAAACTGAAAATGAAACCCACAATGAATTCATAAGGAGTGCTTATGCCTTGCACTGCAAGAATTAACAAAATGCTGAAATTCTGCTTTGATGAATGTTTTTACTTGCATCATCAAATCTGCTTCATGAATTCCCTATCTCCAAAGCTCCAGGCTGTACACAGACACAGGTTTACAGTCTTTGTGTAGCAGCTGGGTAATAGGATGCAGAACATCCCCTGTTAAGTAACACTACTGTTTATATGGGTTTTCCAGAGGTCTGTATTGCACGATGCTTCCCACTGGGATTGAGGATGATGTGTGGGAGAGCAGCAGTGACACTGAAGCACAATAAATGCCATATATCACATTTAGCAAATGTCAGGTCATATATCTGTGTGTGTATTTTGCAGTGCCTCGTGTGCCAAGGTCTCAGAAGTTGCAGCATGAGAATGCTGCAGTCAGAGGGGGGGTTTCTCGAATTTTGCTTCTCCCCTCACCAAAAAGACAGAAGAGGAAGCCTAGACTAGCTAATGTGGTTTCTTACACTAGCTAATGTGGTTTTATTTCATGGGCTGTTAATAATACCTATCAGGGAAGACTGCTTAAAAACCATGGGGAAATCCTGCATCCTCTCCTGACAGAAGCTCAAGATTTGGTAACATGCAGATTGACTCTGCTCTTCCTTTGAAGATTTTACTGAAGCCATGGAGACTTCAAACCTGCTGTGGAGTCTGGGCCTGAACAGACTGTACAGCTGTAGGACAAATCTGGCTTTTTTTTCTCAAAGCCTGTAATACTTATTTGCAACAGCAGTTAATTGTCTGTTCTGCTTTGCTGCCCCAGCATTTTCCTTGAGCTGATGTATCAACAGAGCTTTTGAAGTCAAGCACAAAAAGCAACAGGCACAACTGAGAGAAGTGGAAGATTCTCTCTGAGGGAACTGGGGAAGCAGTAGTTCAGTGGATCCTCCAAAATAGAAAATGACTGTTTGCTGCAGTGCAAAAAAGTGCATTTCTGTTTGCAGATTTGATTAACTGCAAAACAATTGCGTTTAAGCAAATAAATAGTATTTTCTTCTTGCAGGTAAAACAAAAAGAAGTCAGGAGTCTTTTAAAAGTGATAGTGGGATTTGCTGCTCTTGGAATCATTAGGAAATGCACCCAGAGGATGCCTACTTTGTCAAAACTGAAACAACACTAAATTAGACCTAAGGCAACAGAATAGGAATCTCATGTACTTGCCTTTTTTTGACACTGTCATGATGGAGGGATAAAACCTGCCAAAGTGGGACCTCAGGACAAGCTTGTCAAGGTTCCCTGGATTAAATCACCAGTGGGAATTTGCAGTGGAGTTCAGTGGCCAAGCCTTGACCTGGATTCCCACTGGCCACAGTTGCAAGGCTGCAGCCTCTTCCCAGAGAGAGGAACTGCTCCCTGCTTCACTCTCTGTGGGTCCGGGCCAAATGGGAGACACTTCATGTGTATGGGAAAGAACTTCAATTCTGTCTGTCTACAGCTTTAATAGGGCTTGTAAGGCAATTAAGTAGGACTTAGGACACTGCTCTCCCAGACAGCAAAGCCTTAGGACAGAAAAATATACTGTATTGCTCTGCATATTAGTGCTGTTGCCAGATTTGAGAAGTTTTATTCCATTATTGATACTGTGCCTATTTTGGGTACAAATATACTGCAAATAGTGAGGTACTACACCCACACCTGAAATATTTCTCTTCAGATATGCTTGGAAAAATAGGAATCATTCAGCAAGACACTTGAAATATATATCAAACTGCTAATATGGAGAAGTTAATCAGGATTGTATCCTAAAACACTCCATATCACTTGTGTGAAACATTATGAAGGCCACTGTAAACAACACAGTTTTAGTTAAAGCTGTTTCCAAGATGAAAGATAGATTAAATGAGCCACAGCTTGTATGAGGAATTCTTCATGAGGACTTAATGGTAAAGCTTCTCATAATCTTTCATGCTTTGGCTAAAAATATTAGCACCATAAAAATTCTTCAGGGGGCAGACTTGAGGTGGTGGATGCAGAGTGATCAAAACATAAAAGAGGCACATTTTCCCTTTTTATGGAGAGGCCTCTTTCAAATGTGTCATATGATGGATTTGAAATGAAAGTTTAATGTGCACTCAGTTTTTCAGACAGCCATCTTTCTACAGCTTCTTTATTAATAACAATTTAATCTTAGCTGGCTCTCTTTTTTATTTTTTTCTTGAGCTCTTGATGATTCATTTATCTTATTTGTTTAGCATCAATCTAAGAAAAAATACTCAGATCATAAAGTTAAGAAAGTGTTCCACATTAATAAACCAATGTAAAATCAGTCTCCAATGCATTTTGCAGAAGTTTTTAATCCATAGTTGTTTGAATTAAAAAGTAACAAAGTGTAAATAGTGTATAAATAGCAAATAATGTGACTGGATTTCCTATTTAACCTCTATGCAATATTTTTTGAGCTGTAATTTTTTCTCTCAGGACGATATGAGGAATGATGAAGCCATTTCCATGGCTGATATGGTATAAAACATTTTTAAAGTAATGTCCACAGTATAGAGATTGTTTTGTTGGCATGTCAGTAAATGAGACCTAGGAAGCAAGTGGATGTATGGCATCTCTTGAGAAAATAAACATGTAGCATTAAGTAAAATAAAAGTTCAAAATGTGTGATTACATTTACAGGGCCTCATCCAAAGCCATTACATTCATTGACATTTTTGCTTTTATAAAAATATTTCATCAATATTAAGCAAATTATAAATAGTTGGGTAGTCAGCAGCAACCCCTTCAAGTAAAAAGATTTTGAATTCTACAACCTAACAAGACAAGGGAGTGTCATTGTCCCTTCTGACAGGACATTCTGTTCTGAGTTCTGCAGCAGCAAAGCACAAAGACTGCTTCTATTGATTAGTTGAGTTAATTCAGATGTCTGGAATATGTACAAACAATAAAAGTTTTGTCTCGGGTGTATATTACTTTGGAATTAGTGGCATAAATTTAATTTCCCATCATTTAGGCCATGCATGTAACTTTTTCCTAGTAGCATAAATAGTTGTGTATAATGTTGAGAGCATTTTAATTGAATATCACTGTTGTTGAGACAGAGTGAAGAAGAAGCAAATTGGAAAAACTGGGCCCTTGACCCTAAATTTTTTTTAAGTTCAAAGCTTGTACCTTGAATTTGTATTTTAAAAAGTAAATTACCAAGCAAGATACAGCCAAGGGTATTACTAGATTTTGTTGTCTCTTTTAAAGTTTTTATTTAAAAGCAAATTCTTTTGTAATAAAATTGAAAAATCTATGAGTAGAGCCTTTAGAGAAAGGGATGTGTTGTTCCTGTGTACTTAACCAATGTCTGATAGGGTTTTAGCCTCAATATATCTATATTTTTTTTTGTTAAATAATGCAACTAATGTAATGTTGCATAAATTACACCTGTATGTGGCAAGAGTTTCTGACCTTAAGGACTGAAAATTATAGTCACATAGACAGATAAAGAAAGTAGGAGTGAGGAGGAATGGAGGCTCCTGGGTACCAAACCACTGACTGGCCCGTAATAACAAAGGGAAGGCACTGCCCAGTGGGACACCAAATCCATATTTAGCCATTCCCTGGCTAGTATCTGATTTGCAAGGCACTTCTTTAATGCAAGAGATCCTACAGGCATTTTCAGAATGCTCAGCACTCCAAGCAGTGCTGCCGATGTTCTGACAAAAAAATCTTGTTCTGAAAAGGAAATGGAGGGACCAGCCAAAGGGCTTTATGAAGAACAACAGGAACATTTGGCAACTCAGGGTACTCATGTGGCCCCTATATTGTTGGTCCTTCTACACTGTGTAATGCACTGGCTTTCTGTATCTGATTCTGTGCTTTGTTCTGCCTAAATCACAAAGTAGTCCATGTGATGGGAAGAAAGTGCAGGAAAACCACTTCCTTGGCATCCATGTGTGTTGTGTGTGCTGCTGGCTGGCTGAGAGTCACGTGGCCACCTGGGAGAAACTGTTGAAAAAGGTTTCCAAGCTGTCTTTGATTTTTCTTTCTTTTCCTACAGCATAAACATAGGAAGTGTTGAGACACGGTTTCCTAAGATTGGTTTGTGTTTGATTTGTTGAGTTTTTTTTTCCCCACAACTACTAATATAACTCTGTTCTTTCACCAGCTTTGTTCTCGGGCATCAGGAATAGCTGAGAGTGTTCTGGGCAGCTGTGGGGAACTGATTGGGCAGCAGTGTGGGAAGGTGCTTTCCTCTGACCAAATCTTGTGTTTGTGTCCCCCTCCAGCCCTGCGGAGCCGCTCAGGACGCTCCATCATCAATGGCAACTGGGCCATCGATCGGCCGGGCAGGTACGAAGGTGGTGGGACAATGTTCACTTACAGACGCCCCAATGAGATCTCCAGCACCGCAGGGGAGTCGTTTTTAGCTGATGGGCCAACAAATGAAGTCCTTGATGTCTATGTGAGTTAGTATTTAAATTATTCTTCCTGATAGAAAAGAAATTGTTCAGCTCATGGTTAACATGCGACACTAAAATGGTATTCAGTAGCAACACTTTGATACTTTAATTCTGAAATGTTAGTTTTGATATTTTATACTTGTTTGCTGTGGTATCCATTTTGCTGCAGATCATAGGAAATCTACATCAAGCCTTTTTCCCTCAGACTTCACTGATCCAGTAAAACCAATTGAACTTGCTCAGCAAAGTAGAAGTAAGGCGTACAAATGTTCAAGGCATTTCTTTTTTTTTTTCTGGATAATTTCCTATTGAAATAAATTTGGTATAGTTTAATTTTACAGTGAAGAAGTAAATACTTAAGCCAGACAAGGCCTCTCATCATCTCAGTTTCCTTTAAAATAAACAAGTCCATAAACCTATAGAATGTAGGATTTGAAGCAGGGCAGTTTTAATATGAAGCTGTGATGGGAGACCATAGATAATGCCTATTTGAGAAAGGAAGACAAAAGACAAATTGTGTCTAAGGGGGAAAAATATTGAGAAAGCCTTTTGCTTCAGATGGGATGGGGTTTTAGTTCATCATATTGAAATAAAAAACATAACTGGAATTGATTACAACTTATTCCAAGATAAATGGTGTGTTCTGAGATTATACACGCACACACAGTAATATTAATTTCTTGAAAAAGCTAGGTTAAGTGAATATATGATTCTTTCCTACAGGCTTTTTTGTCCTTGAGTGCAATATGGGGCAGAAAAGTGAATGTGCTGGATAATTTCATAGAAAAATTAAAAGTAACTACCCTGATTACTAAGATGGGAAAAGTTAGATGTTGGCAAAGTTATTCCACATCTGCTATATGGTGTTTAATAAAGCAATGTAATAATTATGCTAACACTAGAATCATTAAAGTTGAAAAAGACTTCTAAGATCATCAAGTCAAACTGATCCAAACTTCTTTTCCAATTGATTGTAATGAATGACTGGGAAGAGCCTGGGAAAATAAACAATTTGGCTCCTAAACTGTGCAATGCAGACTCTGTGTTTTTCAGATGCTTGTGTTTTTGTGAGGCTCCAAGGTTTGTGAGTTGAGGCTGGGCCCTGAGTTTTTCTTTTCGGCCAATTAATGCCTAGTATGCAGTGACCCAGAGAGCAATGGGTTAGGAAATGGATTAAACAGATATTTCCAAAGTCATATCATAAAAAAGCCTTAAGTTTTGATGTTTGATATTGTAATGTTTTGGTGTAGGCTTAGGGAGTGTAAGAAAGCTGCCATGATGGGTGTAGCTTTACCAGCTTTGCTCTGTGGATGCTGCTCTGGATTGCCACTTCTGATTTGACAGGACTCTCACTGGAGATGTTTCTGGTTGATAGGAGGAATTCTACAATTCAGTATAAAATGATAGTTTAGTCTCCTTCTTAATATACTGTGGGAAGATAAGTGCTAGATGCAAGAATATCAATGCTCAGTATGACACAGCCTCTCTCCCGGGTTTGAAATGTGTAGCCAAGCAGATATAGATGTCTTTTTTCAGACTTATCTTACAGTGCCTGAGTCATGTAATTCTCCATTCACCCATACTCATAATCTTTATGTTCTGTGTAGAAAAATGAAGAGATTTGCAGATGGGAACTCCAAATGGCTTTCTGTTCTATTTTTCTGAGATCATGCTGTCTTTCTTCCACTCTGAAATATAAAATGAAAAGCTTTCTAATTTACAGGAGATTATAAGTAACAAGAAAAAGAGATGCAATATCTTGTCCAAGTGTGCATACATTGCTACAAAAACTTAGGTCCACTAAATCAAAGCAAAATCGTTCTATTATTTCAGGTATTTTCCTGCAGGAAAGCTGGAACAATATACTAATTAGGAACTTCATCAGTTAAGCTCTGTCTAAAATATGCCTTTCAGTTGTTTTGAGAAATATGATGGAAAAACCATCAAATGGGAACCAGTGGGAAGTTGTTCCTGGAACAGGGTCCTGGTTCTGGAAGGGGAAGTGTACTCTACTGCTGAAGTTAGTTCACAGTTCTTGGTTCTCTCAGGACCACAAAGAGGGTGTATTTTTTGGATAAGAAAGTGACATTGGAAGGACCCAACCTTACAAAAAAAAATATTGGAGGCAGTGCATTATTAGATGGTTCAGAAAAGTGAGCGCTCTCTGAGGGACAGCGTTTAGAGGAACAGCTATTACATTTGGCAAGGAAAGAGTGACTTTGACATAAGTTAAAACAGAAGTCTGAATCCCTAGTTGATATTAATAAATGTGAATTTAGTGAAACCTTGAAGCATTAATTGACCTCTGCTGGGTCATTGGGCCATTAGCAGGACAGTTTACTTCTAGGCCCATGAATCCATGAGATTCATTGGTGAGAATCAAAAAGCCAGAGATAGCTCTGGTGTTTACTTGTGGATTTGTTGTTTTGGGTTTTTGTTGTGTTCTGGTTTGATTTGGTTTGGTTTTAAAAGGTACTTTGGGTATAATCTGAAGCTTCTATCAGACTAATCTCCACAGAGAGTTCAGCCTAAAACATAAGTGTCAGTAGTAGCAGTACTGAAGTAATCAGAGCTAAAGTGCTGAAACTAGCTGCTTGTGACGGCCCTGCATTTGTAGTGTGGGTGTGCTCAGGCTCAGAGCAGCAGTGCAGTAGAATTCAGCTGGGAATGGAGTGTGCTGCTCACAGTTTATAAAATCTGTCCTAAAGTCCTGTCTTAAACAAGCACACCTGGAGTAACAGTGACTGTCAGAGTTGTGCTCCTGTCAGCTCGCGTGGGCTTGTGCAGCAGCATTCTGAAAACCCTGAGCTTCATTTTCACATTTAAAGGAGAAAACCTTCTGGTTCCTGCCTGTGTTTCATGAAGAACACATTGATGGAATTGTGGTTTGCTGTAAGGCATCTTTGTTCAGTTGAAAATGAATGTGGAAGGATGCAGGAGGGCTGTGGGTGATCTTCAGCTGCTGCAGCAGTTCCATGGGCCTTTGGGATCTGCCCCCTGACCTGAGCAGTGCTCCTGGGGAGGGCAGCAGGATGGCCCCAGCTGAAGCTGGTGGGTTCTTGGGCTCCATGGGGTGCTGAGGGAGCTGCAGGGCTGGAAGCAGCAGCTGGGTTGTGATGGGCACAGTGTGATGTGTGTGTGCTGTCTGCAGGTGCTCTCCTTGAGCCACTGGGGAACTTTAAGAACCGAGTAGGCTGCATGTGTAGGGTTGGGGGTTGTGGTGTTTTGTTTTTTCCACTTTGTTTCTTCTTTGCTTTTGTTTCCTCTGGCGTCTGTCAAGTTCTTGCTATCTGAGAGTGTTTTGATGACCTTAGGACCATTCCTGCTGCTGCTGAGGCCTGGTGTGAGCCTCTGCTGCTCCCATTGCTGAGGGAGGAGGCTGGCACAGCCCACAGCACACCTTGGCCCCAAGCATGGCAGTATTAGGTTTTTCAGAGGAGATTTAGATAGTTTCTCTGCCATCAAAAGCTAGCTCAGTTTGCAAACACAGGAACTTGCATTTTGTTCTTTGCAAACAGTAACTTGTATTTTCTCATTTTTGCATTTGGAGGCAGTCATTAACCATTGCTTCTATCCCAAACAGTGATAAATAATGTTATATAGCTGATCAGTTCAAGTTGACATTTAAGTATTAGTAACATAAAAAGTGGAAGAACTCAATGTGTGGCTGGTTTTTTTTTTTTTAGATGATTCATCAGCAGCCTAACCCGGGTATACATTATGAATATATCATTCCAGGAGACAATGTCATTAGTCCTCAGTTGCTTGCTCACAGGAGGCCAGGTAAAATTCCACTATTTCCTTTTATCAAATACTTTTTGTTATTTAATAAGCTAATGGAGAAATTTATACCAATGAATTAGTGTAAATGCTGTCATTGATGTGGGAGAGGCCCAGAATTTCACCCTACATATTGAATGAGAACTCACCATAGATTTGTTAAAACTTCAGTGAATTAAAACTGGCAGGGTTTATTACGCTTTAGCTGGGAAAATTACTACTTTTAGTAGGAGTGTTGTAACCATGTCTCAGAAATGAAATAGAACATGATCTTTCTTTTCAGAGTGTTTTTATTTCTGAGATAATTTAAAACAACCCTCTACAGTTCCCCTTTCCTCTTGCAACTGGAGAGGATTAAACAGAACAGTGTTCTCTTCCCAAGCAAGAATTTGGGCAGCTCCTACCTGAGCTGTGGGTGTGTGCTGTGTGTACACCTAGGAAGTTCTGAAGGACAGGAGAAAATTTGCTAGTGAATTTGGTCCTTGCTTTAACGTTCGTGACTTGCTTTGACAAATTCTGAGTGTTTGGTATGTTCATAATGAGGAGCAGCTGTGCTGTGACACAGAATGCAGAGCAAAGAACAAAACAAAAATGCTTTGGGAAATTTTGACACTGGGTACGTTAACTCTACATTGTCTTTGGAGATTCTTCAGTTTTTAGTTTTTAATGTACTTGCTGGCTAAGACTTGGTTATCTTAGTTTAAAGCAATACAATCTTTGCAGGTCACTATTAGCAGACTCTACATAGCAGAATAAAGCTGCCTCCAAGTTTAGTACTACTCCAGTTCTAATTATCAGAGAATCATAACATAGAATAGTAGGCTCATTATTTTACTTTTCTATTATTGTCCATCATTAGGGGAGCCATTGAATGGTCAGTTAGGAATGCCAGAAAGTACAAGTCATGAGGATGAGGATTTGCATAGAGAGACAGACATTCGCACTGGACAGTCAGCTGGAACTTTTCCAGTAATTCAGCCAGGAAGATTTCCTTCTCATCAGCCAGAAAACCAGGTGCCTGCTATGCAGCCACCAAGGCAAAACCGAGAATACAACTGGAAACAGGTTGGAAAAACTGAGTGCACTACTACATGTGGGAAAGGTAAGTGCTTTGTGTATGCACAAAACCTTGTTAGACCTGCTGTTTTCTGTTCTCTTACAACCAAAAGTCATGTCATTACTACTACCTGTGCTTATATTTAAATCAGTAAAACCAGCAAAATTAGAAATAGAAAGCATGGAAATTATAAGAAGATATATGGATTTGCCTGTGAAAGGAAATATTTCATCATTTATGGCAAGCTGCTCTCTCCCACACCCTTGATACACAGCTATTTTCCTCAGCATCCTTTGGCATTCTTTACCATTCCTTTTGCCTCTCCAGCTTTGTCAGATACACCCACCATGCTTTTTGTATCTTTGTCAACAGTTTCCTGATCTTCATGGGAAGGTTTCACAGGCATTTCATCAGACATATCTTTGTCTCATTGGATGTTGCTGGAGCAGCACTGATGTAACTACAGAAATCTGAGGTTTTAACAGGCAAGAAGTGGGAAGGAAAAGGGATGGAAAGGGCCTGGTGAGCTTTTGGGAAGTGGTGCATACACTGCTTGCATATACTGCAAAGATTAAGCTTTGCTGCCACACATTCACAGTGGCCACAGATTTTGTGATGGTAAAAGTGAAATCTTTTGTACTATGCACAGCCACCCACCACCATACCCATAAAACTGCAGAGGTTTAAAATAAACATGTACCAGTGTGGGAGTTCAGCTGACTGTCACCAGTTCATACACATGTAGAACATTTGCTTCTTAATTAGTTTGAGAGGACACTTCGTAAATTTGGTCCAAGACCAGATGGGTGTGCATGTTATAGCTACATGCAGCTGAAAAAATCCAGCAATATTAATAGCAATCAAAATTGCTTCTCAGTTAAAAAAAAAAAAAAAAAGAAAACTCCTTGGAGAAATTACTGCAAAAGTACTAGAGCTAAAATACTACCAGTAAAACTCAGACTTCCTTAAGTCAGCCCTTTTGTGGAGAAAAATATTTTAGTTGGCATTTAAGCACACTGTGCTTTTACTACAAGTCATGTAGGCAGAATCCATAATTGGGTCTGATTATTGGCTAGCAGCAATCTGTATCAACTACTGAGTGAATTCCCACACTCAAGGAGAATTTTAGTATCCAAATCAGGTAGTTTGTGGTGTAGTTGCAGGAACACATCAGGGTAAATGTGTTCTTTCCACCATAGAAATCTTGGTTGTGTATGCCTGTGGCCTTTATCAACATTGGCACATGGTTTTTGTCTTTTCTGCAGAGATCTGATCCCTCTTAGTAGTGGCATTAATGACGTCTGAGTCAAAATGAAGATAGCAAAACTGTAGGACTTAAGAAAAAAATTAAAATAAAAATATTTATTTCAGCCTCCTATTTATTCCATGAAATTTAGCAACTGCCAGAAATCAGTGTCTCTTTTCCCATTGTATGAAGAATGTGTACATGTTCTGATTAATTTCAAAAGAAACTGGATCTTGAGAGCTGGATCCTGAGACCATTGAGACTGTATGAACAGTTCTTGTGATCTTACTGTGAGATGCCCCTGACTCTCTGATGGCCCTAAGGCATTTCAAGCCAAACTAGGTTACATAGACTGACAAAGAAAGGAGTGGAAAAATCAGGCAAAAAATCTGTACTATTAAAAGCTTTGTTTTCATTTTTAATCATTCAGTATAGGACACTTTCTGCTTTTTTCTTTCCTCTATGTTTTCCATTTTCTTCTACTTTATTTCTTCATGCAGAAATATATATGATAGTTTTTAATTCTTTTTTTGAGATCCACCAATGTTAAATGACCTTAGGAAATTCCAAGTTGCAAGAAAAAAATAAATTATTTTTATGCTACCTAAAGAAAAGGGAGGCTAAATTAACAGCTTTGATGAAAACCTGAGAGATTTCAAAGCACGTTTGTAAAACTCTGTCTCAGAAAAAGACTGTTATCCTTTTTTCACAAAGTGAAAATGCTTCCCATGAGAACTGCCACCATCTCTTGTCCTAGATTTCCATTTAAGATGACTGAGCAAACAGATCTGCTGGAATTTGGGCAGTGCAGAAACTGCTACCGCATCCAGTCAGCTCTTACATTTGGAAATTTTGGATAAAACCTTTGTCTCTATTTCCTGTTGTCAATTTACGCTTTTCCTTTCTGCATCAATATTGGATGCTGCTGTTATTGCTGCAGAGTGTTTTGCAATTCTTTACCTAATTGTCTGTTTAATTTC
Source organism: Chloebia gouldiae (assembly GCA_003676055.1). Taxonomy (NCBI): domain Eukaryota; kingdom Metazoa; phylum Chordata; class Aves; order Passeriformes; family Passeridae; genus Chloebia; species Chloebia gouldiae. The sequence goes on from QUSF01000015.1 coordinate 3,916,316, forward strand.
AGGATCACAGTACCCAATTTTCCACTGTGTCAACAGAATCACTCACGAGGAGGTACCTGAGGGTTACTGTGACAGCAGCACCAAACCCATTCCAGAAGAGGAGGCCTGCAACCTCTTCCCATGCCCTGCCTTGTAAGATACTATAACTTAAGTCAAGTGAAATAAGCCAATATCATTGAGATCTTGCACATCAAGGAGGCTATCTAAATAGGAAAGTGGTTTGAGCTGCTAAGTACAGTGTGCTTGTGTTGTAAATTGCAGTGGGTTTTTTTTTCCATAGTTGTTGATGGCCTTCTTCCCCTTCACAGCAGGCAATAGCATGCAGACTAGACAAAAGGGAACCTGGAAACATTTCTCAAAATGTGTGTGATTGTTCAGGCAGACACTCTCTATGTGGTCTCTGTGGGTACACTTTCTTCAAGTGAGAGGTTTCTGCATATGCCTGTGTAAAGAAGAGGCACTGCAGGTTCTGTCACTCCACGTGAGATCAGCATGCTCTAGTGGCCATACTTTCACTATTTAAGGATGAGATAGTGCTCACAACAGCCCCCTTGTACATTCATGTCTCTTCCCTGAATTGAGCAGTTCTTTGGCTCCAAGACTGGGGTCTGAGGTGGTGGTCCTTGTTTCCAGCACACTGATACAACCAGCTCAGGTGTGGTTTCCTTCTGAATCACACTTGGTATTGAGAGTCTGTGAATTGCTATTGGCTGAGCAATTTGTTTGAAACACTCAAAAATTAAAAATATAAATAAAAATATAAAAAAACCCAAAAGGACAATTCATCCAGGGTGTATCCCAAGAAGAGAAAAGGGTTAAACCCAGTTGCCATTAGAGCAACTTTATTTTAGCTCAGTTTTCCATCTCTCTTGTGGTTATACTCTTCAGTTCTCTTCTGAGCAGCAAGTGGTCATTCCTTATCCCAGGGAAGTTTCTAATGATGGAAGTGCCCTTACAGGCTCAGAGATGTCTCTGATGAGCAATTTCCTAGTGCATATTAGATACTCAGGAACTTCCGAAGTCATTTACCTGGAGATAGCTTCTCTCACCAAAAGCATTTTCCTTACCTTTTTCATTCTAACAACTCATAGTCATTCAGGATAATATCAAGAGTATAAACAAAGAAATGTAAATATTTAGATGCAGAGATTTTGCTTGGTGTGCACAAGAATTCTGAAAGAAAATGTGTAAACAGTTTAGATACTTCCTTTAGGTGTGTGCCTGTCTTCATGCTTGTAAAGATATTTATACAAAGGTGACTAAATAAATACAGTGAAATTTTGGAATGAGAAGAATATATTTAGAGTTTTTTTTCAGTCTCTAAAGTTAATTCTATTTGTTAATTGCTTATCATTTATTATTTCAGTTTTACTGATGAATGAATGCCTGGATGCATTTCATGAATTTTGTGTTGTTGTCTTTGTTAGAGGCTTTGCTGCAGAAAAATTTTATGCAGCATATCTTAAAACTTTTGAGAAGTGTCATTAGAGCAATGATACATATTATAGACAGATTGTTTTAAAAACCAAGCAGTTGTTACAGGCTTGAGTAACACTTGTAATATGACTTGAGACCATGAATTGTGCAGTCTGTATCCATGCTCATAATTAGCAGTGTCTGCAGGAAGGCTGTGTAAATAAGTGTGTGATGGTGCCTCCTGAGGGATCGTTGCACACACAGAGACTGAAGTGTGATTCTGTAAGATTCTGGACCAGCATCGGGATCATGTCATTTCAGTTCTGTTAAGATCAGTGTTAGAGAATTCTTTGTGGAACAAAGATATCCTTTCTTTTTTGCACTTCAGCTGGGATATAGGAGAGTGGTCAGAGTGCAGCAAAACGTGCGGGCTGGGAATGCAGCACCGGCAGATCCTGTGCCGGCAGATCTACGCCAACCGCACGCTGACAGTGCAGCAGTACCGCTGCCAGCACCTGGAGAAGCCTGACACAACCAGCACCTGCCAGCTCAAGATCTGCAGTGAGTGGCAGATCAGGACAGAGTGGACCTCAGTAAGTAGAATCCGTTCATTTGGGGTAGAATACCTCAGAAAGAATACGAATTTTCTTCCAGGTGTCACTAATCAAACATCGATTTGTTTTTGTTTAAAACAAAGTGGAATATTTAAAACCTTGGAAATAAGCAAATCTTAGTTCAATAAATCCCTACTTGACTATGACCATCAGTTTCCTAACCAGAAAAATGTCTTAGCAGGAATAAATGAATGAACTGTATGGTCCCAGCTCCCTGGTAAACCACTGCAGTTCTTGCAGAGTCCTGATGCAACCTCCCTTTTGTCACAGTGTTCAGTGCCTTGTGGAGTGGGGCAGAGGACTCGAGATGTGAAGTGTGTCAGCAACCTTGGGGACATTGTTGATGATGAGGAATGTAACATGAAGCTGCGGCCAAATGACATCGAGAACTGCGACATGGGCCCCTGTGCCAAGAGCTGGTTCCTTACAGAATGGAGTGACAGGGTAAGGCTTCTCAGTATCTTTATCTCTGCCAAACATTCTAAAACAAGAGCATCAGAATTTTAAAAATACACATCTGTACAGCCATAAAAGGAGTAATCTTATTTTCCATGTTTATTCTTGGTCTTTTAAACAGGCAAAAGCAAACAAAAAAATAATGATCCCAAGGGCTTATTGAGTTTGTGTTAAGATACAAGAATGCATTGAAAGGGCAAGCCTGTGCTTACATGGCCAAATGTCCAGACTTAGAATTGGCTCTGAGTCTGAACTTTCCAAAATATTGAGTGTACTGAGATTTATTATTCTTCCTTGCTTAGTGCTGAGTCTTGGGATTCAGACTCTTAAAAGTTTCCCCACTGTTTTCTTAAGGGATCTAGATTTGAGGCCTGATATCTGGGTTCAAGTTCAATCCATAAACCAGTTATCTCATAGGTGTGAAAAGAGGAGAACAACTTCATAAACTCAAGCAGGCTTGATTCAGGCTCTTGTATTTTCTGAACATCAGTGTTGGGGTTGATTTTCTTCTAATGAATCAGATTCTCTGCATGAAAGCAGTAAAACCAATGGTGATTTAACTTGTTTCATGATTGGGGTCAGAGTTGTTATTCAACGGTGATATTTATATGCTTTCACCAAGAGGTTTAGAAACATGGCTGATATTTTGGTCCCTCCTGTGGATGCTTGCATATCAGTTACATCTGTAAGCAAATTCAGCCTTCAGTCTGTAATATCCTGGTTGCATCTCCCTTTGCTTTGACAGACAAGTAATGTAATTTTTCACTGAAGCTGTAAGATTACATTAATAACTTTATGATTTCATTGCTTAGATCACTTTGTGATAGTACCTCTGAAAGCCAGGAATGTCAAGCTCACAGGCTGGGCTTTAGTTTGGACATTCAGAAGAGTTTCCACATGGTTTAGATACCGAGATGGATCAGGAACTTCACAAGTAGGGTAGATATCTGCTATATTACAGAACTCTAAAAGGCTGATCAGTCTCTTGCTATAAGGCGTGCAAAATTTTCAGCCCTCAGACAACTCAAATAGAGTTTATAAAGAAAACAAAAATATCAGACCTCCGAATCCATGTCATTGTGACCTTTTTTTCCAGCATATGCTCCTGCATAGTATGGACAGAATGATACTAGGAGAAGTAGAGGTATTAGTGCAAAAGGCAAAGATTTTGCTGTAGGGAAATGGCAGTGCTTTTTTTTCTTCTTTTTTTTTCTTATAGATTTGTTCTTTGTACAGTGCTGTTAAATCCATTATACCCTCAAAGATATCATTTTGCCCAGCTGCTATTGTCCAGTGCAGTTCCACCACATAAAGCACAGACATTGCAGTGAAAACTCTAGCACCATCCTCTTGATTATTCTACCCTGATATTTAGTCCTCTGCAGAATTAAAAGCAGCTTTTGAGCTGAAGGTTATAACTGTAGAATGTTATTATGCTTATTTATACATGTTAAATGAGACGTAGAAGTGAAGCAGGTAATGTGGAAAATGTTGGAGTTTTTTTTTTTTTTACCACAGACCTTTTAGGGCTGGAGAGTAAAGAATGGATTTTGTTACCTTCTCAGTTTATATAAGTGTACAGATTAATTTCTTCCAAATGCTTGCTACTGTAGTTGGCATTATTCACCATCACTTCTGCCAGGAGTGGGTTTGGAGTTTGATTCACAAAGAGGATGTAAAAAACAGCTTATTTCAGGAAAAAAGTAGATTTGAGGTGGAACATGCAGGATCTCCTCAGATTCACACATACCTCGTAACTCGGATGTTGAGACACTCAGGAGCAGCAATTCCAGTGGCAGGCAGTGAAATACAGCAGCAGTGAGCAGCTTTGCAAGGCCAGGCCATTGGCCATTAGCTGTCTTCTTGTGCCTTGAAAGGGCTGCATCTTAGGGGCAGAAATTTCTCTTTCTTTCTAGAGGAGTGTGTTTCTGTTGAAAAACAAGAGAAGAATTCTATCACGGAATAGAAATGGTCATTCCCAGGTGTTTGAGCTTTACATGTGTCATTTCCCCAAACAATTCCTTAAAAAGTACTTTAAGCCAAGCCACAGTTCAGCAATAAGCATAGATCAGCGATGGGCAGCCACAAATGGTTCAGATAAGCAGCCAAAAGTTCAAATGCTTTAAAAAAGCTTGTTCAAACCTCTTGAGTCTGCAAAACTGTGGTGGAAATCTCACAAGAACAGACCTTCTTTGTGAGATTTATTACATGCCTACTTCAAGTCCCAGCTGGAAATACCACAGAACAGTCTTTCCCATTGTATTTTGACATTTCAGCCATGCCTAGAAATAAGAGGTAAAAGAACTTATCATAACTTTTGGAACTTTGAAATGGTTGAGTTCAAACTTAGTTACGGCTGGAAGAGAAGGCCTTTTCTGAACTCACTTTGCAAACACTTCATGTGTACAGTTGCACATGCAGCAAGTAGAGATTTCCAGAAGCCTGTCAGAGATTGGTTAGGCATGTACTTCCTCTTTCAGCAAGGGATAGATCAGACTTCCCTGTCTGAATTGATGGGATGCATGGGCCATTACAATATAACCTTGGTTAACTAGCAAAATATCAATTAACAGAGCAAGATAAAAATTACCATTGTTTTTGCTGACCGCAGATCTTCAATTTCAGGATTTGATATTGGTACAGGATTTGACATGGGTATTCTTTAACACTGTTTTAAGAACAGAACATGATCTAATTTAGGAATGATGAAAAGATTTTGTGTTTTCTTTTTTTACTGAGACAATACAGTTTTAATTGATGCAGAAATCACATTAGTTACTTATATTATCATTAATATTTTGTGTGGTTCTGAACTAGATTATTATATCATTGTTTTTCCCTAATTATGGCTTCAGCAATATTACATATGTGCACTTAAAAATACGTAGAGCACATAAAAATTTGTGTGTAGAAGTTGTGTTTCCTTCCCAGGGTGGGCTATATGTTGCTTTATCCTGTAAATAACACTTGGCTGCCTTCTTGCTGTGTTCTCCAGTCTTGTTTTCCCACAATGTATTTATGTATTTTATAGGCCACCTGTTTTGCCCCATGGCATTGACCTCCTTGGTGTTAGCTTTTGCACACACTGAATTTTTATATATGTAATTAAAAACCCTTCATGTTCCTAATACAATGCACTTCTTGATTTATGGTATTTTGATAAACAGGCATCAGAGTCCACTGAGTGTATGTTACACAAACACTTTTACCTACAAAGCTTTCGAGGTGTGTGGCCACCATGTGCACTCTGAAAAGGAAGGAGGGAAAGCAATTTGTTCTTGGGAAACATTAATTTTCTGAAAAGTAAATTCTGTTGTTCCTTGCATGGGAAATAGGTCTAAACACCATGTATTGATACCCCCAGGCTCAATCTTGAGAGAAGCAGAAATTTTTTCCCACTTCAATGGAAAAGATTACAGGTTAAAATAGTAGTAGCAAAGTGAAACTGGTTGGTCTTACTTTGTCTGTGACTGTCTTTGCATTTATTGCTTTATCTTGAGCATAAATAAGACAATTAGCTTAAGTTTCATGACTTTGACTTCTATGTGATCTTTAACCTCTTTTGCCTATAGAGAATCTGGACAAACTTTTGTGATATTTTTATGTGCATTTGTAGAAAGATTGCTTCCTGTCTCATAATTCTCTAAAGATGTCACCCTGCATTAAAGCAGCAGAGTTCCACCAAACAGCATCCATTAATCAGTAGAGTAAATCTGGTGAACCTTACTGAACTTAGCAACAAAATGGGATTGATGGGAGCAGATGAGATTCTTGCAAACATTTCACATGACTGATTATTTGACAGCTCTAATTGCTGGAAAGTTTATTTCTCCTATGGGTCAGGACTGGGAAACTGCATTCTCCTGATTTACAGCAATGGGAGACTCACCAATGTTTCTTTCCAGCTAACTGGAGCATTTCCCTCCTGCATTTTTGTTTATTCCTCATTGCCATCTCCTCTGTTCATTTGTTTCTCATTTTATGTTTAGAGCCTACTTAGAAAAGAAGCCAAAATACAAACAATTCTTAGATGTTAATGAGATTCTGTGGCCAAAATAAAATCTTGGGAAGAAAGAAAAAATGCTGCACATCAGGGAACATAATCAAAACAAACCAAACACATGCTCTGGATTTTACTCTTCATTAAAAGGAGTAACAGCAATGCTTCTGTAATATTCTCCTACAAGAGAACTGCAGTAAAAGGAGAACTTCATAAAAATCAATGCATTATTCCTCTCAATTCTAAACATTGCCTAAAAGGTTCAAGTGTGTTTGTTGTCCAGTCAGATGTGGAGCTACCAATGAATATTGTAGCTTACACTCTGCTTTCACTGCTTTTTATATAAATCTGGATACTTCACTTAAAATCTCCTCAGTCTTGGGGGAAAAAAAGAAAAATCACCATTAAACTTGTGCAAGAGTTCATTATTTTTTATTGTCACTGTTTATTTGTTTTAGTATAAAATAAAAACAAGATTAAATACCCTTTTATATTGATTTCATGTGGGATTTATATGGAAATAGAAGGTTTGCATTCTTTATAAATATGCAACTCACTTCATATTTTCAATGAAATATACAGCCAGGAGGGTTTGATAGAAGGGAGATTTTGTGTTTCCTGCTCTAGTCCTGGTCTTGCTTTGCCCCAGTTCAGCCCCTAAAGCCTGCCTGGCTGTACCTGTGGTTGCAAGGAGGACAGCACTCAAAGGGAAACTGTTTAAATCTAGGTATCAGAAAATGTTTTGACAGTGCAAAAAGATATTTCTTCTGTCACTCCCTTTAATTTTTTTTTCTTTTCTAAGAAATCAAGGCAACTCTCAATGGATTTATGTCTTTCAAAAATCCACCCTAGTCTGCTGTGGCAGAAATGATCTTCTGAAATACAATTCTGAGTGTATTATTGGAAAAACAAAGGTTCCATAATCTGTCTAAAATCTCTTCTAAAATGGATTTTCTCAGAGTAGATAGAATAATGTTGAGGAGTTTTATGAATGTATTTGAAACACAGATTTTTATTTTTATTTTTTTCAGTAACATCAGGAGGATGACTGTAAAAGTCTTTACTATCTTGTGGGAGATAATAAAGGTGATGAAGGTTAAAAGCGTGGTAGACAGAAGTCCTGCACGAATGGGGGTGAATTTACTCAAATTCAATTGGATGTTATTTAAAATTTGAATTTAGGCTAGCAGTGATGCTGAGGCCTGTGTGAAAGCTCTCTGGAGGCCCAGGAGAATTCCTGCTGCCACTCTCCTGTGGTCTGCTGCCCCATTTGAGCCTAATAAGTAGGGCTGGCACATTAGTGAAGGGGAACTGGCACTGCTAAAAGGGATTTTTTTTTTTTTGTTGTTCTACCCTTGTCTTGTAGCTGTGACAAAAATTCAAGCTTCCATTTAGAGTTTTCCAAGTTTGCAGGAACTTGCCTTATTTTCCTGGACTGCTGCTCTGTTGCTTTCCGACAAATATCAGAGCCCTGAATGAGGGGTTTTATTTTTAGTTTTTAATGGGTATGGAAAGCTTCTGAAATTGAACTCATGAGGGAAAGACCTCAGGAAGAGGAAAAATGGCAGACTCCTTAAAACACAGACGGAGGTTTCTGAGGAATTTGTGCCAATTAAAACAAGACTGTGAAACAAAATATCTTTAATAATAGGACCAGAATAAAGTTGCAGCTTGTGAAAGTTCCTCATGTTTCACAATGTTAGGTTATGGCAGTTACTATGTATTAATGCAACAAATCAATGGCACCAAATTGAAAGTAATGGGTGTGTCAGTTGTGAAAAACAAGAGGAAAAGATTCATTATCCAACTCCTTACACCCTGCCTTGGACCTTAGAAATCCATGATTTTCACAGAGAAGATTTTTTCTGAAAAGGAGATAAAAACATGAAAAAAAACAAATGCATAATGTGAAACATTCAAGTTTAAGTTTGCTTGGTAAATCCTTAGAGGGTAGTTAATCTGTAGCAAAATCTTGCAGCAGAGAGTGGAACAACCCTATACCTTCCCATTTGGTATTTCCTCTGTTATTTGATATGCAAGCCTAGTTCATAACATAATCATTTAAAACATAAGACTAGGGAGATTTTCTGGATGACTTTACAGACTAAATTTGTTCCCAGCTCTGGTTTGCAAAGCAGAAAAGCAAACTAGGTTGTCAAATGAAAATTAGTTATCAATAAGAAAAGTATTTGCAGAGTATGTGCATAAGTTCTCACTGCTTAATGTAATTGGACACACTTGGAATGGGAACAGGCACAGAATTGATTTCCACACTGTAGGTTTGAATGGGAGCCACGGTGTGGGGCTCAGCTCACCTGTGAGTGGCCTGTCTGAAATGGGTGTAGTTTAGTTGTAGTTTATGTGAACAGGAAAATGTTCACTATTAGCACAATTTATGTTGTTGTATTTTCAAGATTTTTACCAGTTTACCTTGAAAAAGCTTCCTTAGCCATGAAATTGATTTGCTGAGAAGGTGAATCTATTTTACATACCTGCTTGAAGGTGGAAAATTTTGTTGTGCACCACCAGCAGAAAAGGTTCATTATGTTACTTCTAGGCATCATTTAAGAGATGCTTAATTACTTGATCTTGCAGATGGAGGAAGAAACCTGAATTTCTAGTTTTTCAAAAATTGTACTTTGTTAGAAAAATTGCTTCTAAAGAGATGAATCACTTCTTTAGTTTTCTAGGTATTCCATTTCAGTAAAGCTTTGCTATTCTATTTGCTTTCCTGTGAAAGAAATCAACTTGCTGATAGGAAAAGTGGTTTTCTATTCTGTATCAGTGAAATAACTGTAACATGACTACATGTTTCACACAAGTAACCAGTGTTCCTACCTGCAAGTGAGTAAAGAGCAGTTTGCTTCCAATGGCATTTTCAGTCACTGGGCTCTCTCAAGAAGATGAGTGATTGTGTTGGTTGGTCTTGTTAATAGTGGTGTTGTGGCATCTGCTGTTTTGCAGCTGATCTATTGGAAGTGAACCCTGACACTGTTACCAATGGCAGCTAAATCAAGTACATGGTCACCATGGTCTCATTACCAGTTTTTTGACTCATTCTTAGTCAATAACATTTTTTAACTGTTCTAATGCAGAGTTATATTAATTCACAAGGAATGTGGTGCTTATTGTGGAAGTAATACACAGTTCCTCCTAATTACACTGTATGTTAAAAATAAAATCCGAAATAGCAATCAAATGCATCTTTTTCTATCATATATTACGTATTTATTTGTGGGTTTCTTTGCATGTGGAAAATAATTGCTTTGTTTAAATTCCATTGTGTACATATCTTTCAGTGAGCTGCACATAGGTTTTTCTTCTTTGTTAATGGTCTGTACAAGGAATGCTAAATGCATTTTAACAGAAAACAAAAGGGAAGATCAAGAAATAACTAAGCAACAAAGGAACAGTCAAACATGAGGCTTTATTTCCTTGGCATGTTTCTGTTTTTTAAACGTCAGTAGTTTGATGCTGCCTAGGACAGTGAAATACCAGAGACTTTCCTGCTTCAGTAGATGAAAGACCAAAATCTAAGGGCATAAATGGAACTTATCCTGTGATTTGTGAATGACATGCATACTGTCTCTGAATAGGTGACATAAGAATCTACATATCACTATTTAGTAAGAGCTTTCAGAATTTAGCAGTGTAACTTTCAGAATAGTGAACATTAGTTATTGGAAAGTCATAGCATTAAAAAGCAACAGGGAATAGATAAAAGCTTCTATGGCTACCTCTTCTAAAAAAAATTTAAAACTTACAGTTGAAACAGGTTGGTAACTCTTGGTAGTTTCAGTCATTTACTGAGGATTTACCTGAATCTTTTGAAATTACCTGTCAAAATAATTTATATTTTTCTACTTTACTGTGCTGTCATACTTTGTCAGTTTGTTGTATGGAAGAGTTCCAGGATGTGCTGTGCAGTCACTTTACTCCCAGTGCCACAAGCCCTTGCCTTGTCCTTTCAGCCAGTGTAAGATCCACCTGGCTGACAGCCTGAATGCTTGGAGGAGAAACCCGGAGAGCAAAAAAAAGGCTGAAATAGGACTGCTGTCCTGTTTTTATTGAAATTAACCATTGTCAGAGCTACTAATCAGTATGAAAAAAGATTAATAAAATGAAAACTGGAAGAATTTATGGACAGAAAAAAAGAAAGTGAGAGAGCTAACAAAATCTCTTGGTTTACAGCTTTTTGTTCTTAGCTAATCCTTTCATTTCTGACTGTAAAGACAGGTACTACTTGTAGTATTTTCAGAAATACGAAACTGTAAGACAATACGCTACAGCTGCACTACAAGTAGACACAATTGACTCTGCATGAACGACAACTTCCCCGACTGTCACTTGTCATTCCCTGTGCAGCCGGGAGGGCTCACAAGTGACCGCGCTGTCTCTTGCTGCAGTGCTCGGCAGAGTGCGGGGACGGGATCCGCACGCGCTCCGTGCTCTGCATGACCAACCACGTCAGCAGCTTGCCTCTGGAAGGCTGCGGCAACAACAGACCCTCGGAAACAACTCCCTGCAATAATGGGCCCTGTGCTGGGAAAGTGGAGTGGTTTGCTGGGGGCTGGACACAGGTAAGCCAGGCACCAAATCTAACATACCTGTTGCTTTTCTAGTGGTATTTTACTTTTAAAGTTGTATTTGGGTGCAATAAAGATGTGTACCATAAGGTATTACTTCATCTCTCTAGAGTATTTTTTGGTATTTTAGAATAACTAAATACTGACAGATTATCTACAGATTATCTGACAGAGTATCTAAATACTGACAATCTAGAGTATTTTCTCTCTAGAGTATTATTTAGTAATTTTTCCTGTATTTTACTGAGTTGATGTTCAATACTTTTCAGCATCTGCTCAGTTTTTTTACTTTGATAAAAAAAAATGTTCTTCTTCTCCTCTCTATCTTCATTTTTTGCTTTTCACCTACTGACCCAGTGTATTTATGAAAAGAATGGTGACAAAATTCTGCTCAGCATGTTCAGGTAAACACTAAAGCAATGGATTTGCAATTCTTAATGTAGAGCCTTTGTGATCATGCATAAATGCATGGCAATACATACCTATACATATGTATGCGTATGAAATTTCCAAAAGATAAAGAAGGCAAAAAGCAATGGCTAAATCCAAAAGTTAGCTTTGGTATTGTGCTGAAAGCCATTACAATAGGCAAAATAACAAATTTTGGTTAGTAGCCTCTATACTGATGCTCTTTCCTCAAAGTAAATTCTTCCCTTCATCCACATCTAGTAGCCCTTTTTCCAAATTAACATTTCTTCTCTCAGGTACAAACCATTTCAGAAGCTGTTAACTCATGCCCAGGCATTTGTGTCCCTTTGTGTAGGCTCTGGCATAGCCTGGAGAGCTTTGGGACTGCTGGAGCTGTGCTGTTAACTGACTGCACTGCAGATCCCACAGTCCTTCCAGGAGATAAGGAGCTGGTACAGCTGAGGGGGAGATTACAGAGCTAATACTGTGCTAATGCTTTCAAGTGCAAGTAATAATTATTGTGTATAAGAATATGTGTAACAATAATAACATATTCAGATTTTAAAAATCTTTATCTGCAGTTCTAATAACAGATGAAACCCAGGCCTTGTTACTCAGGCTGCTCCAGATAGTGAATAGGAACTCTGTACCATTTTTTCTGTGCTGGAGAAGTGTTCAGTCATACCATTCTGACTACTCTTTTAATTCATCTTCTTTCTTTGCATGGAATTGAATTGTTTGATGGACACAAGGGTACAAAGTCTTTCTCAATCTGAAAGTTGAGTCTGACAACATTGATTCTGCCAGCCAAGTCCTGACTGGTCTATCTGGTTTTCAATAACAAAATGAGAGCAGTTGGTAGGGCAGGAGGGAGCACTGAGGGCTGGCCTTCCTCTGCCAGAGCTAAAGTTGGGTGTTCAGATGGTGCCTTTGGGAGGAACCATTGAAAGAGATGTTTTGTGTTCAAGAATGTGCAGTTACTGTACTTCTTGTCTTAAGGTTCTTCATTCAGCTCAAGAGTTTTGTGGGAATCTGGTAAAGGGATTGTAAATTCTACCAAAAATATAAAGAAAATCTCCAGTGTTAGGAACATTTCATTGGTTTAGGCTGGAAAAAGCCTTCTGAAAATCATCGTCCTTTATACAACCTAGAAACCAATATGTTGCTGTAATCATCTTCTAAAAACCTTTTTATAAGTGCCAGAAACAGTATTGTGTGTGTACTTAACCTTTAAATGGGCAGTAGGAATCCAAGTGAGTCAAATTCACTTTTCAGAACTGGAAGCAACACTACATCACATAGATACCTGAAAGCATGAAAATAACACGCTGGCAGGTTAAGGCATTTTCTAAAAACAGCACAGAATGTGAGGCTTTGTAAAGCTACAAACTGTGCTCTAACCTTATAACCCTTTGAAGTTCAGACGATCCTGCTTCAGCAAGAAACAGTAACACTGTTTATGGAGAAAGTGAGTTATGCTTCTCTGTTGATTGGAAAAATAAATACCAGTTTCTTTTTGTAGCTACAGGTAAAACTACACTTTGACATTTTTCCAGAAGTACACTTAGAGTCATATGTCTTTTTCATGAAGATAATTAGAAATATGTTTTGAGTCCATGGTACCATGTGATGTGGAGAAATATTACTTTGTAAACAAGTCAAAGGACATGAAAAGAATAACAGATTTTCCCACTTTGTTTTGTTCCCTGATACAGTGTTCTACTGAATGTGGTAGTGGAACTCAGCAGAGAGAAGTAATTTGTGTTAGGAAAACTGAAGGTAATTTTGATGTTTTGAACCCCTATGAATGTTCATATTTGGAAAAACCTCCCAGCCAGCAGTCCTGCTACCTCAAACCATGTGGATCTAAGTGGTTTCATACAGAATGGAGCACAGTAAGTCTGTCATGTTTTCTTGTGTCTGTACTTTGTTTGATACATCTTTTTCTGTTTCTATTGAAAGAAAACATATTTGCATACAACCACCCATCATGAAATTGATTTAACTTTGCACGGGAGTGATAATAAAAAGAAAGCATACTCTTTGCCTGGTGGAACATAGAAAATTCAGGAAGTATCTTGACCAGAAAGAGACACTGCACAGTTGTCTTTGTGTCATTGATGCCTTCTTCATAGAATCTTCCTGTTTTATAAAGTTAGTTTGGCCCTTAAAGTGAGACAGTGTGGTGCACTTAGAAGTTCCTTTCAGATCTCTAGTTTCATTAAAATTAAGGAGCATTTAATAAAGAACGAGGGATGCATTAATTTCTTAGAGTCAGTTTTAACATAATATTTTACTGTAAACTCTTCACTGTAATACATAGAATTTCACTGAGAGAAAATGTGTTGTATGACTTCGTGTATCTTTAATTTCCCCTGGAAGTGGACCAGCTGCATTCACCACTGTGCCACAAAACACTTCAATTCCATCTGTCTTTCTATAATTTATTATGTCTGACATAGACTATTTGTTTTCTACCAAAAAAGTCAACACTTGTGTCTTAAATGAAAATCAGAAAGTCCGTTGTCCTCTTAGAATGAGATGACACCATATCGAATGCATTGGACCCTTTGTAGGTCAGACTGGCAGCTCTGCAATGTGGATGCAGCTCAGAATGGTTTGTGTGAAGTGTGATGTGAGTCTTGGTGCCATTCTAAGTGCTTAAGATTTCTGCAGACCTGAAGTCCTTATGGCTGGATGTAGATGTGGAATAATTACAGTGTTCTATACAGGCATGTAACAGGAGTAACTCTAGAAAAAAACATGTTCTATTATTGTTGCACATGGCTGCCCTTTCAAATGTGGGTAAGGGTTGTGCTTAAAGATGAAAAAGCAGTTAAAAATATAATATTGAGACTACTTCAGTTAGTATTTTACAATATGTGATTTTATTATCATTGTAAGTTGTTTATGCAATGTTAGGGAAAGAAATAATTTTGCCAAAAAAAAGTGAGAAAGAAAACATTCTTACTAGTTTTGGGCTATTAAGGTTTTAATCATAAATGACTCAGGTTTAATTAAGTTTTTGAGCATTAGGTCAAACTGGACAGTGAGCCAAATCTCAAAGACCTCACTCAGGCAAAATCCTTGGCCAATGGGGATTTGCTTCAGTATGGCCAGAAATGTGTAATAATTGGCTTTAAAAGTACCATAACAACCAAGTACAAAAGTCTCTGGCTTCATAACAGACCCTGAAGGAGAAGAGAAATATTTCCCTTAGAAATTCAAAGAAACATAAAATGCTTAGTAAAATCATTGTGCTGCAAGAAGTGAAAAATAATTGAGTGCAAGACAAAAAAAAAGATAATTAAAATTATTCTTGCTTATATATAAATGGCAAAAGGGACGGTGGAGGGCAGGGCAGTCAAGTAATAAAGTTCAGTGTGGTTAAGTTCTTAAAGCAGGAAATGTGAACACTGTGGAAAGAGTAGATTTGGGAGATACATCTAAATGAGCAGAGAACAACCAGACTAATCAAAGAAACAGATGCTAAGTAATAAATTCAAAAAGGGAACTGTTCTAGCTTGATTTCGGTTGCACAGCATCCACTATGTTTATTTGTCCTCTTGTTGCTCCTGTGGTCAAAAATGTTTGGGAATCTTGAAGAAAATTTTACCTGTATAATAAGGGCTTCTAGGTAGAAAATGAAAACCGGTAGGGTGAAGTTGATAAAAGACTGCAGTGATCCCTGGGTCTGGCATCAGGGTTCCCTTGTTTTCTTTCTGTAATTACACATCTCCTATGGCCTTCATGAACTTCAGCTTCATTGTTTCAGTGTTCCAAGTCCTGTGAAGGAGGATTTCGGGTTCGGGAGGTGAGGTGTCTGTCGGATGACATGGCAGCCAGCACTCAGTGTGATCCACAGATCAAGCCTGAAGAGAAAGAACCATGTAATACACAGGATTGTGTCCCTGAAATAGGTAAGGCAGAGGAAACTTCTGTTTTAACTGTGGAACTCCATCTAGTGGAGAAGTTATTTTAGTCTTGCAGAGGCTTTAATAGTGTATTTTCTTTATTGAGTTCAGGGTTTTATTTTTACACAAAATACAGCTCTTTTCTGTGATTTAAAAGTAGGTTTCCAATAAAAATGTTTTCCTTGTAATGTGTAAGAAACTGGCTTATTCTTGAAGTTGCCGAGAATGCGACTGATCTTCTGTGAAAATGGGACATACAGGGTGTTTTTCTGCAGCCTCCTTGCATTCTCCAAAGTTTCTCTTGGAAGAGTATTTAAAACAAAAAAAAATGGATCATTATATACTGTATTTGGAAACAGGTTCTATAAGAACCAACAAAATTAAACTAAGGTATTAAGTGCAATGAAGCAATTCAATTTCCTTTTGTATATAGTAAATACAGGGATGCACTTACTTTGCATTGGAATTAGTCATTCATCTCATACAGATTTAATTTTTATAGTAATGAGGATGGCTAGGAAGAGAAAGATGCAAGAATTCAGAGATAGTTTTAACTCTGAATGGTCTCCAACAACTTTCAGTTGAGAATTATTCAACATACTTTAAGATAACAACATTAAAACCTGGGGAAATGGAGATAGCTACATTTCTTACATGCTTTATGTATCTTTATATGAAATCCTAAATAATCTAACTTATTTGCTTAGATAACATGTTTTAACCTGAAAATGAATGTTTAAATACAGGTCCAAGGGGTTTTATGTGGTAAAAGGAAGAGAACTGATTATTTGTTGGTCTAGTACTGTTTTCTTTAGTTTCTTCTCTCTTCCTGTCTCTCCACAGATGAGAACTGCAAGGATAAATACTACAACTGCAACGTGGTGGTTCAGGCCCGGCTCTGTGTGTACACCTATTACAAAAGTGCCTGCTGTGCCTCCTGTACCCGCGTGGCAAACAGACAGCCGGGCTTCCTGGGGCGCAGATAACACACCCTGCTCTGCTCCCAGCAGCACTGGCACTCTTCACACGGAGCCTGGGCACTGCTGCTTTCACTGCAGCAGCTGCAGCTTCTTAGAGATGGGGTTTATATTGCTGAGTGCATCAAGACTATGGTTAAATCTCACACCCTTTCAGTTACAGTTATTGTGCAGTTATCTCTTTTAGGATGTTTGTTGTAAAATCATGATTTTTTTTTAAAAGCATTCATTTTTAATGATACTATTATTTGCACCTGCTCATCAGATACTTATTTAAGGAACATGCTGGCCTTAAGATTGTGAAATTAATGAAAACTAAAATCAATTGCAGGCAATTACTGGAAATAATTGACCAGTATGGGTGCAGCTGCTCCATAATTTTCTGAGTGCTTACTTTTACTTGGTGTTTTGGACTGCCTTAAGTTAGAGGACTAAATCAATGAAATGTGCATGAGAAAAATGACTTCCCAAAGAACCAAACCCTTGAAAAGCATTTATCATCAGTTTCCTAGCACTCTAACATATATTTTTAACTTCTCCAGTCCATTTATAATAAATCAGAGTCACTGTTAAGCTCTCTCAGTTGTCGTTTTAAGTGATGCCCTGTCCTTAGGCAGCAAATACATACACACTTGACTGCCAGAAGGTGCCTTTATATTTAATTCATAAACTCGTAAAGATATGCTTTCATAATTTTGTACGGAATTTAAAATACATTCCCTACCAGAGTGACACTAGTGTCTAGCTCTTTAAGTCTTTAACAGCTGCAGCTGTCAGTGAGACAGGTTAACCAGAAAGGTCAAGAGCCTCTGCTGGTATAAACAGTGATTGTTTCCATTGGTGAGGTCTCTTTTCTGTAAGGGACTTATTTCAGAACTGGGATCTTGCCTAATTCTTGTCTCTGCACTATTGTTTAACAACTCCAAACCAAAGTACTTTGTTCAGACCTAGTCTGGATATGTCACCAGTTTCTGAAACAGCCACCAAAGGAGAGAGGCCTGTGTGCCTTATAGCAGTCTGTTACTCCTGGTATCAGGCAGCAGTACGAGTCTAGTAGCTGAGTATCTGTACAAAGGGGATCTTAGCTATTGGCACTCTTCAGGTTGTGATCGGTTATTACAACATACTTGTCTTTTTTTGCTCAGTGTTTCATGGCACAGATCTATTCATACCACTCATCTTCTATAATTTAAGAATGGCTGCAGACTTAGAGCTGAATTTAAGTGGTGATTTTTCATTTCTGCAATTACTGTACAAAGCCTTGAGACTTGCTAAAGGCAAATAGTATACTATGCAGTGCAGATGAGGTTTTGAATTATCTGCATGTTCTCTAGCCTTTATTTGAGAGGTCTTTCAAATGTGTAAATAAGGCTGAGGGGAAAAAATAAACACCTCTGCTTATTCAGCTGTTTATTACAGCATATTGCCTGTAAATTAGTGATGCCCATCTATGCATCTGTTCCTAAAGTGCCTGATGTCCGAGTTGCAAAGCAGCTGTAATAATCTATGTTCAGTCAATCCCAGAGGTGTGGTTAAGGTATCCTGCCACTGATGCAGAGCCATGTTTGAGCCTCATTGTGTATTCTTTTCTTCTTGCTGCTTTGGTGGAGAGGAACGCTGGGAGGCGAAGGTTGCTGGGTGTGAAACCAGTCACAAGAGTTTATGTGCTGGGAGCCACAGGAAGGTGGAATTCCTGTAGTCTAAAAGTTGCCTTGATTTGAGATTAACTTCTGAATGTTTTGATTTGGTCACTCTTGAACAATATATTTTGGACATGATAAACTACTGCTGTTTGGCTACATTAAATGAAGAAGTGTTTCCCCTAAAATTTGGAGGTACTATAAATTGTGACTATAAATTGTTGTATGTCAGCCAAAAATGTCATTGGCTCTTTCTGTATGCTTTGACTTGGGCTTTTTCACTGAAAATAATAGACATAAAGTTGTTAGAAACAGAAACTCTAATTAGGAAACTTCAAGTTCATGAATCTTTCATAGTCCTCCTCCTTCCTTGTATTACAAAGATTTCGCCACAAAGATAGCTTAGAGATTTTTTTATCATATTATGTTCCTTAGATTCTTGACCAAAGAATGATACGGATAAAGTGCAGGGTAAACAGCTCTGGAATCCAATACTTCTGAATACAAATTTTCATCTGTGTATCTATCATCTGTGTATTGCAGCAAATCTTGATCTACATTATAAAATTTTTGCTGTTATCTCTTTCATCCCAAGGAAGTGTTTCCTGTCAGCTTGAGGGAAATACCTGTTCCATAAAAAGGCTTCCTGAAATCCCCAAGGCAATGAGATGCAGAGAGAATCTGGTTTGCAGTCACAGAACAAATTCTTCTTACACATGCTTTGGCTGTGAGACTCAGTGACTCAGCACATAGATAGATCCCCCTATTTTATAAATTTTGGTTTTTTGCTCTGAAATATATGGCCATGTGCTTATTTTACAAAGATGATCATCTTGTAGGCTCTGTTAAGCTGCCACTAATGTATACAGTGTTTGTGAGAGCTATCGAGAAATATATACATACACATAGCAGTATAACCCTGTGTTACATTTAAAATATGCAGCTTTGTGAATTGAATGTAGTGAGCTATGATTATACAAATTGTACTTTATTTTTAAGTAAAGAGACGTATTTTTAAGATGTACCAGATTAAAAAAAAACAACTGTTTTACCTAATTAAATATCTAATGGTAAGTAAATATTAATGGTAAGGAAAGTACCAGAATGCTGCTGAACCTAATAATTTATCATCTCTTCTCATGTGTCAGCATTATTAAAATAGTTGTTCCTGCAACATGAACTAATGAGCCCTTTTCATCAGCACTTTGATATACTAATATTGTCTGTACAAGTGCTGTGCTAAGATTTCACCATCTCACAAAGCATGCCTTTGAAATTGTGCCTATAGCAAGTGTTTGTTCTAATAGAGCAGTGCCCCAACTTAGGATGATGCCTGCAGGGGATCTGACTTTATTTTCTGTAAGTCAGAGGTGGCCTTAATGAATGTGGTAGACACAGAGCAGATGTGAAGCCAGTATAAGTAATTATGCATATTATCAATTGCAGATACCAATTATGCACACTTCTGATTTTTAATGTTTTAATTTCTTTTTCTCACATTTTAACATCAGTCAAAAAATTGCAGAATGGTGGAAAAAATGCTTCCTTGCCTTGAAGATACCTTATGCAATCCCGGAAGTCCAGAGTAGGTTAGGTACTTTATTGAAAGAGTCCAGCTGCTTATGGGGTAAAATCTGCATACAACCTCATGTCTTACAGACATGCAGCTGGCCAAAATCAGCTTCATCCAGAGCAGGCTCTGTGTCTCAAAGCACTTTCCATTTGGAATGGAGGATTCCTGGTGCAGTTGTTTATCAACTTACCAAGGGCTTGTCAGGGTTTATTAGCTCCTGTGCAATGTCATCTTCAAACATTTGTAGGTAGAATTCCTTGTATATGCCAAATTTGAGAACTAAATTCATGAAGTCCTCCCTTCCTCTCCCAGAAGATGAAAGCCTGAGGGTTGCTCCTCTGGGAATGACCTGTGGATGTGTCTGCCTTGGCCAGCAGTGAGACAGTCAGTGTTTGCTTTGGTGTCTGTGACCTTCAGCCCCCAGGGCTCTGAATGGGAAGGGCTTTTTAGGAGGCAGGGCAGTGCTGGGGTGCAGCACAGGAGACCTGGGTGTGCTGCAGGCCCCAGCCTTGAAGCTCACCCTGGATGGCCACAGGCTCACTGCAGGACCACCTCAGAACCCCTGCACAGGAAACTGCTGTCTTCCTCATTACACACATAAATTTCCTGCTTTTCCCAATACTTCAGCAAATGGAGAACTTTGTGTATGAATAGAGCAGTGTTTAATGTTGTTGCTTAGGTCCCAGTCTTGTGGCAATATGGTGCAGTCTTGTATCAGCCATGCAGTCTGTAGTCCTGGACAGTGCCAGTGGTCATCACTGAGGGAGGAAGGAGGGAGGTGCTCAAACAAACAGCCTGTGGCTCGTACAGGAGGCTTGGCCTCCTCTCTTCATAACATGTACCACTGTAAGTAGTAAAATGTGCCTTTTAGGGCTTTGTTTTTCCCATCCTCATCCTGACCTATCTCCCTTTTACACCACCACCAATGCTTCTCCTCCCCTTCTTATCTCACTTTTATCCCTTTGACCTTTGGATGACAATATTAAATTTTTCCAGAATTACTGAAAATCCTGAACTGGCCTTTGGCTTGTAAAAATCTGTGTTAGAAATAAGCCCAGCTGTTAAGAGAGCTGTATTTTTGCCAGCCCCTGGATTTTTGTGTCTGTGCATATCCGTGTTGGCTAGTTTAAAATGCATAGTAGTAAAGGACGTACTGAATTAATTCCTGTGCAGTGAACCTGTGGTTGCACAGCTGTTGAAGTCTGTGGTGGCCCTTTATTCTCATATGTAACATCAATTGCACAGAAACAGTTATGGTCCTCACCAAGGAAAAGCTGTGTGTTTACCTGGTTTCTTGAGACTTAGTGTCTCTTGACTTCTTGGGAGCTGTTCTGTGTATTCATGTGCATGCCTGTAGTTGGAACAAAAACCATGAAATTTTGAACATGAAAGTAAACTTCATTTATTGCTGTACTTACAGAATATTTGTGGGAGATACAATTAGGCATTGTTTAGAAAACAGAGTAAAATAATTATTTCTATATCAGAAATGAAAAATCGTCCACTCGACATTTTCAGTATATTTTAAAGCAAACTTGTAAATTATAGTGTTTCACTGTGGGCAAAATTCACTGGGAGAAAGGGGGAAAATTTCATTTAAGAGAATTCATAGCAGACCTGAATTTGGTTCTTTTCTTCTCACCTTTTAATAACCAGATGCTCAGAGGAGCAAGAGTCCCCAGTTTTCTGTCTCCCCACATACTGTAATTGGGTACAGATAAGTACCATCATACCTGGAGAGGAGGGGAGCTTCATTCTGGTGAATCACTGACCTTGCAGCACGTCATTGCTGCTGTTTTTCCTGTTTTTCCACACTGTGTTTGGGTCTCTTGAGACCAGTGGCCTTGCCAGGGGTTGGGTACATATGAGCTTGTGAAGTCCCATCATAGTCACTCAGGATCTACAGAGAGGATCAGGAAGGACAGAAGACAAAAGAAACCCTTTTATAATATGTATAAAATTGTCTATTTGACCCTCATAATTGATTTTGGCAGAAGGATATACTTTATTATAACTTATTTTGTTGTTATTTGTAAATACAAGATGTCTATAGGAAATAAGTAATTCTGAGCTGTGTCTATGGAACAAGCCACTGCACCAAAATATTTCAAATATTTAGAATAGGCAGATTTTTATTAAAAGGGACCTAATATGTATTTATTTACATATACCATTCAAATTTTGTCCAGCTTTTTCATTATACTAACCCATCTTTATAGGGAATTTTATAGCACAGGTATTACATATATATTTTTGTATATATGTCATACTGTAAATCCATAATACAATTTTCTAAACTTTCTGATTAGCCAGTTCCTTGAGTGAATTAAAGGGGGAGAGCATAAGCAAATTGCTTTCTGACTCGTTCAGGAATATATATCCGTGGCAATGTACCTGAACCAGAACTGTACAGCGTCATTTTCATATTGTATACATTTTCTCCTTGATGAAAAAATGTTAACTATTTTTGTTTATGACTAATTTATTTTTTATTATTGTGGAAAATAAAGTAACTCGAGATGAATTTATGTGACACGTTTGGGGGTCTGTTTTGTTTGCTCCGCGCTTGAGCTTGGTGAGAATTGCTCCTGCTCCGCTCCTTGCAGCTTCCCGCGCCTGCGCCGTTCCCGCGCAGCGGCCGGCGGTGCGCGAGGGGCGCCGCCAGGGGGCGCCGCCGCCTTCCCGCCCGCCGCGCGCTGAGGGGCGGGACCGGGCAAGCCTGAGGCGGGGCGGGCTGGCGGCCCCGCGGTGTCCCTGTTGTGTCCTCACGGTGTCCCCGCGGTGTCCCGGTTGTGTCCTCACTGTGTCCCCTTGTTCGGGAGCAGATCAGTGAGCGCAGGGCTGGCCCGGGCCGCATTCCGGGGCACCGCGTGTGGGGAACCAGCGCCTGTGTTTAATGGCCGGGGCGGGGGGAAGGGAAGCGGGGGGGTTGCTTGTTTTTTTTTTTTTTTGTTGGTTTTTAGTTTGTTTTGGTTTTTAAAGTAGAATTTGAGGTATTAAGCTCTAAAATTATAAAAATTATGCAATAATAAATGTCTTGCTCTTCCCCCAGCTGTTCTTTACGTTTAAAATAAAACTTAAGTGTAAAATCAGGAGCCCTGTAGCAGCTGCAGTACTTCTGTGTGGTGATTTGTCCAAGCCCTCCAGCCTGAGGATCCTGAGGACTCCACATCACCAGATGGTGCTGGTTTCATTCCCTGCTCTCTGTGATACCTGCACAGAGCGGACCTCTCAGGTAAATACAGAGGCTGTAGGCAAAGTTACAAGAGTTGTGTGCAATCCTGCACTGAGCAGCTGTAGTTATTGAGTGCAAATGCTTGTCTTTAATGCCTATCTCCATACTCTGTTTCCATGTTAAGCTTTAATTTGTTAATTCAAAATACTCTTACACAAACCGTTTTACGTAGTTATTGCTAGCCAGTCTTAGAAGGAGGTAAAAACTACTACAGAGATTTTATTGGTAAGGTAAAATTCCAATAATTGCTCTTAAATGAACCCAAAAACTTGATTGTGGTTCTTTACTGATGCAAGTTCCCATGAGGAGCAAATATAGAAAAGGCAATCATGGCATGCTGTCTGTTTTCTGATGTAGCTAGGCTGACGTGATCATTGATTAAGAATTAGCTGCTGCCTTCAATCTGGTTGGTTTTGGTGGGGATTTTTTGAGGTATAAAACCAGAATGAATGTAGTATAACAGCTTGCCACAGAAAAATGTGAAGCTCCTGACAGGCTGGGTAAGGTTGGAAGGCATCCAGAGAGACTATCTACTTCAACCTCTCTGCTCATAGCACTGTCACCTACAGCAAATTGCCCAGATCTGTGTCCAGTCACGTTTTCACTGTCATCCATAGGATGGAATTTCCTGTTTGTTGTTCAGTTTGTGCCCTTTGCTCTTTGTAGCCATGTCACTGCACACCCCTAAGAGGCACCTGGCTCCATTGTCTTCATCCCTTTGTATCAGGTCTTGAGAAAGTTGAAGTGCTCCATAGTCTCTTTCTCTGAACTGTGAAGACTGTTAATGCTGGAATGTTGTGTTGTCATTGTGTTGTCTTCAGCCAGGTGACTTCTACCCTTGAAATGCTTGAGAAGATTTTAGATCCAATCTTGGGATCCAAAGCAGAGATTTTAGTATTCAGTTGAAGCAATTATTGAGTGGGTGAAAGGAAATTTATGCATATAAGTGTCTGGCACAGCTTTGGGCACAGCAGATAATTTTATTGTATTTCCTTTGTTACTCTGGGCTGTTTTATTTTGTTTATTCTCCGTTACTTATTTTTGCTTGGAATGTTTTGAAGAAAAACTGAATATTTGAAGAAGAAAGACTCCGTCTTTCAAAGGAGGGAAAATCCAATAGGGTAGATGAGGAACCAAAGGTAAATTTGCTCTAATATTAAAGTAACTTTCATAATTCATTCCTACTTATTCATTGTATAATTTTGAGTAAAGCATAGAAAGGTACATATTTAAAGTGCACATAATATGAAATTAATGTAATGCACCTGTACTGAAATTGAAATTATTAGGACATATGCACACAAATGAATCAAAGAAGCATACCAGTAACTGTGAAGAAAATCACATTGTGTGCTTTCAATGTAATTGGCGTCCGGCAACTGTAAAGCCGTGAGTTCAGTCTGCACCAGACCAGCTGTGTCGGGGTTTGACCCCAGGCAGCCGCGGCTGAGCCCCGCACAGCCGCTCGCCCCGGCCCTGGCGCTGCGGTGGGGGCGGACTCACGAGGGTGGAAGTCGGAAACCGCGGGCTGAGATAAAGGCAGTTCAGTAGGTAAAGCACAAGCCACATGCGCAAGGAATTCATTCACTCACCCCTTCCTACGGGCAGGGAAGTGTTCAGCCATCCCCCGGGCTGTGTCCTCTGCCGGCTGCTTGTGCCTCCCCAGCCTCCTCGCTGGCAGGGTCGTGTGAGGAGCAGAAAAGGCTTTGGCTCTGCTTAAGCACTGCTTAGCAGTGATGGAAACATCCCTGTGTCATCCATACTGTTTCCAGCACAAATCCAAGACATATTCCCATACCAGCCACTGTGGAGGAAATGAACCCTATCCCAGCCACAGCCAGCACAAACAGCTATTTGGAACATAGGTGATCTTTCTCCAAAGTGGCAGATACTGTACAAAGAAAAACTCCTGCCATACACCCTGCACACACAGACCCCAGGGAAAGCTGCTGAAGACTTCAGGGCTGGGTCTTTGCATGGAAGTGTCTTTCCACACAGCAAATGATCCAAAGAGCAACTTCTATAAATAGTGTAATTTCCAACTACAGAGATTTCTGTCCTTTTCTGTGGATTCCTTGCCAAACATTTTCTCAGTTCTGAAGCAGAGACGGTTCTGTAGCCAGCGTGCACTTCAATAGCCCTTTGAGAGCTGTATTAGATTTTTGTTGGCTTTTGTTTGAACTTTTAAACTGTCAGATTATTTTAGCAGCATCTCTGGAAAAACATTGCCTCTTGGTGTTACTTGGTCTTTTCCATTGCTGTGACAACATATTAAAACCAGGCTATGGCTGATACCTCTTGTAGCATTTATACCAAGGGTATTGCATTGCCATGCAGCACTTTTCTGAGCAGTGTCTTCTTTACCTTAGAGTACAAAGGGCTGTGGCTCAACAAAACTTTTAGATCAAAGGAGGTATAGATTTATTTGCAGATTTCCCAATGCAAGTTTTGTCACTTCTTGTCTGAAGAAACTGTATTGAGAAAATGTTAATTGGTCTATCAGATGATTTTGAAAGTGAAATATAGTTAGTGGTCATAAATCAGAACTGCAAAAAAGCTCCATTTAAGGGATTGTGTTTAACAGAATAACTGTGTTGTGAAAACTTTCAAGTATGAAGTAGCTGGAATATATATTTTTAAATAAGGGATGCTAAGATACAGCTGGTTTATCCAGAATCAAGTTTCATTAAGAACTTGATCCTGGCAAATATGTGTCTGTGTTGCCAGAGCATCTTTGTGCTTCTGGAGATTATTAGTCTAAGTTTCAATGTTTCCTTCTTCTCATAGGTAATTCCTGGTTATTTCTTAACTGTGATACTGCAGCATTGCAAAATCTCTTAATATTGTGATTATACTACTCAATTCAGAACTCTTCTACAAAGACATCTTAAAATTAGAGTTACAAGTTCATGCTTTGGGATGCATAGCATTTTTGTAATTTCATGGAGAACTTTGCTGAGAGTACTCTTGAGGGAGCTTGGAGCTTGTTAGTGCAAGATCTGTTTCCATTACAAGTGGCTGTGGTAAAATGTCAAGGGAAAGTAGTGGGCCCTGAAGGTTGTCCAGGAAAAAAAAAATTCCTTCTTTTTGTTTACAGTGCATATTCTGACATCATTTGAGGCAACTATAGTTTGGTAATGCAATTCATGACATGCCAGGTACAGTAGTGGATGTGTGCCAGTGTTTTAATGAGTTAACATGTTTTTTTCTCTAGGTTGTTCTGGAGAAGTCCTAGTCCAGAAATTATAATTTTTTTTTAAACAAGATTTTTTTCCAGATGTTTTCAGTAGATTTTAAAAAGCAGCTGCAGTTGCTGGCAAGTATCTGAATGAACTCACAATGATATTCCTAAAGTACTATCTCAAACTAATTACTTATTCATTCCAACATGCTACCTACTGGTGATGAGTTTACAAACTGCTATAAGTTGCAGCTGTGTTACTATTTAGCAAGTCAAAAGTGTATGATTGTGGTCTTTCTTTGTAAATGAAGAACAATAATTATAATAAACCTTGACACTGTGATCTTAATTTGAGGGGAAAAAAAAAGCCAAAGTAATACCTTTAGGATTTTAAATGAGTAAAATACCTATTGTTCATTGTGTGCCTTGCCAGTAAAGGCTTGCAAATTTGATTCAAGTGGTTTAGCATTTGTAATAAAATCTAATCCCTTATGTGCTATGGAAAGCAGAAAAAAATGACAACTGCAATTAAACAACTGATAGATTGATAGTTACAATTATTCTTTATTAACTAAGTGTTGAATGCCAGCTGCTGGATAGGGCTCAGGTTCCATTCTGGAACCCTCTGGTTACACGGCAGCCTAACCCAACTGAACACAGCTGAAATTGGCAGTCACTATTTCTTCTGAATTTTTAACTGTATATCACTTCTGTGTGTTTTCTTGCATCAGTCTACAGCCATTTAAACATAAACATTCCACTGGAGTTTTAGCTGGGTAGAACTAGAGCAGAAAGTTGCCAGCAAAACCATCATATTCAGGTGCCTTGCTTCAAGAGAAGAAGGTATAACTGAGGCTAAAAGCACAACTGTTTTTAGAACACTGAAAAGCAGCTGGCATAGGCTTGCTTCAGTAGCTAAATGTCACAGTAATGACTATAGGAACCATATAGTACTCTGATAAAAGAACAAGGAAAGTGTATTGTGAGAGAAGGACAAAAGAAAATGGGAGTGTGCTGTTGTTTGTCTGGGAGGAGGAAGAATGAGAAGGTTCTTTGCTCCCTTTATGCCTTCTCCTTTAGCTTTTATGTGTATGTCAACAATTCAGACTTCCGATTACTTAATCTAAACAGCATGAATATTTTGTCAAAAATGCTACTGCTTTATAGAATATTTAGAAAAATGAGAAATCCTTAAAATCAGCATTTTATCCCAAAACCTTTGGTCTAGGTTCTGCTCTAGAAGCTCTCTGGAGACATCAGTTGGAGGTTGAGGCTATAAATGGCATCCTTGAGTTCTGTACTTCCATAAAAGGCTTGGCTTTCATCTCAGTACATTGTATGATGTCAGAAGATTATTATAAATTAATTCTTTGTAAGTATTATGTTTGATACTTGGCCAAGTGGTCTAAAAAAAAGGAGTAAAAACCCATGAAACATCACAAACTTAAATGTAATTGCCTACTGTTTTGTATAGTGTTGTTTTTCATGACACAAATATTTTCAACCATCCAAACTGTGCAGTATAATATTGTATCAAACAGAGTAGAACTTGGTGTACCAAAGAGAAACCACCTTTACAGAGACAGTAAGTAATAAAAATAAATTCATGAAACAATTCAGTCTTCAATTCTGGTTGGTCAAGGCTGACAAACTGTAGCATTTTCACAATGACTGCTCAGATTAGTTTAAAAAATAAAGATTCCTGCTTATATGTTCATATATCTTTACAAGGAAATCTGGTAATCTATTTTTTTGAGGTGGCTGAGTCTACCTCAGTCAGATATACTGTAGCAATTGGATGTCCAGTTTGTGAACAATTACCCCAGCACACTCACTGTGCTAAATGTGGCTTATTATCTACCAGTATTCCGAATTTTAATGGGGCTCATAGGAGTTAAACCCAATATCTCATCCTTTAATTGTTTTATTTAGTCTTTAGTGAGTTTGCTCTAATCCTTGAATCAGCTGTAGCATTAAGCTCAGATGAGCCCTTGGGACTGAGCATTCTGTGAATATTGACATAGGCTCATAAGGAAGAGCAATTTGTCTTGTAGAATTCAGAAGATATGTTAGTGAGTGAACTCAAAGCCTGTAGTTGGGGAGCACAGTGTTTGTGCAAGAGGGAAGAGTGTGTAAGAAAATTTGTGTAAGAAAAGGAATGAAAGTTTGACCAGAAGTGCTGTTAATCCTAAATAGTTTACACTTTTAAAGGCTGAAGAGTCCCAGAAACTGGGTACTAAAATGTGAGATTATTTTGAGTTGCATTGAGTTTTTAGTCATCCACATGGATGGGGAAATCCTAGTGTTGCATATGAAGCAAGGATCCATGAGCTGGCCACTAACTCTTCAAGGGTTAATGTTTTATTTTTCTAGTAAGAGCAAAAATTAAAAAAGAAAAAAAAGCTTCCACAGCTATCTTATTTTGTTTGAGAGGATCTGAAATGCAGTTGCTTATCTATGTCCAGATTCTCAAACTTGCCAGCAGCACGAGGGGAATTGATGAGAGGAGTCAGGGAAAAGCATCAATCAACTTTGTAATGTCTGTGCTAGGAAATCTAATTATCTGATTATGCTGGAGCACCGTGAAAGCAGGGTAACAGGGAATGGCTGTGGGATTAGTGAGCTTTGTGCCAATTTCCCCAGATAGCAAAGTTGAAAAGCATTATGTTCAAGCTGAGTACTGTGTATGCCATCTTTTTCTTCTGCTTTTTTTTCTTGCAGTGGGAATTGTGGAGTAGTATAAACGAATTAATTTCACATGTATATAGGAGTATGTTCTGTGTTCAGCTAGGCAGAAGCACCAGTGCAGTGCACATATAACAAAATCCGAACTGCTGCATTTATATCCACAGGGAAGTCATTAAGAGTGATACAATTTTGCACTTTACGTGGCTGAATGTGGAGTGGGTGGAGGTGACTTGCCGAGTCAAGGGAGTGGTTTGTGAGTGGGTCAGGACATGAGCTTCCATTTGTTAAGGGTTATGGGATGTTTCTAGAGCCTGGTGCAGCACGGATGCTGGGGGAAGAGCTGCACTTATTAGAGTTTCTCCTCAGCACTCAGAAGCAGCCACAAGAACCCTTTTTACCTTTACTACAATAGCTATTGCAAAGGCTCTGATCCCCTGCAGGCAGCTGGTGAAGTGGCCCAGAAAATGGTGGGGAAGAGTGAGGAAATAAAAAATGTGTGTACTGACTGATCAGTGAATCCAAGAACTTACTACAAAAGGAAGATTTTGTGTGGTTTTAGGTTAGTTTTGAAGACTAGTTTCTCACTTTTTCAAGTATAAATGTATTCTGATTACTGTCAGTTTTATCTGTGTGATCACAGCTCTGTTGTTACTGAAGGACCAATGTCCTGACTTAGTATCTTTTCTAGTATACTTTTTCTAGGGTAAACAAAACATTTTGTAGAAAGAATTACCACCTGCATTGTGTTGCACCTTCTTATTTAATCAGCAGTGTGACTATATTTTAACAGAAGCCAGATACTTTAAGTATGACTTGTTTTTCCTTCTACACTTGGCCAAGATTTAGAAGTCTGTTATGACTTCTGGTTCAAAAGACTGGATCTTATTTGATTATGGAAAAGCCAAAATCAGTTTGTTGGTGACAGAGTTGTGCTGTGCAGCAGTCTGCTGCAGGCTTTGAGGTCACTGTTTGGAGAGTTCTTAATTGACCTGTTTTTTTTTTACTGAATGTTTGTTTTCTTTTATTCGTTTAAAATTAAAAAGGTATGTATTTTGGATGGATCCTATTCTTTGGAAAGTTTGTTTTTATAGGTTCCTGTATTTTTTATTCTTTTTCAGAGGAATAATTTTTATTCTTTTGTAGATCAGTCAGTGGCCTTGCCTGACAGGCAAATCCCTACTGAAAAATTAGTCAATTCCAAGTGCCATTCCTGGGTAGATGACAAAACAAGGTCTTAAAATTTTGCAGCTTTTTTCATTTCCTCCCAACCCCTTATTTTTAATGGGAACATATTAGAAATTCTGTGCATTTTTTTCAGATGGCATCAAGTTATATGTAAATTTCTCTCTAGAAACAATTGGAATTAGGTGGGGTTTTTTTTTTAGCTTTTCTTAGCAAAATTTTTGATCTCTTCTAGTTCCATGAAATGTGTCATTCACAGGAGTGCATGTAAGA
The DNA here is from genome assembly GCA_003676055.1 of Chloebia gouldiae. Taxonomy (NCBI): domain Eukaryota; kingdom Metazoa; phylum Chordata; class Aves; order Passeriformes; family Passeridae; genus Chloebia; species Chloebia gouldiae. The sequence continues at coordinate 3,946,459 of QUSF01000015.1, forward strand.
ATGTGGCCTTTATTTCTTGAACCTTACCATAGATTATAAGAAACAGGGTCTTCTGTCAGAAACAAGTGCCAGTATCTCTTCAGCTGTTGGACTTGACTTTGTCTGAGTTTGATTACCATTGTCATTGCTTCTATGGCAAGAGCCCTTCAGAGGTCATGTTACAAAGCTTTTGGAGGGCAAAGCAAACAATCTTTTTTCAGAGATGGAATTGCAATTAATAGTGTCCTTTTGGGTTTTGTCTCTTACTTTTGACTTGTTTTGAATGTGGAAGATGAAACACCCCGTTCAGAATGCATTGAGCAGAATCATTTAAAAGAAGTTTCAAACCTTTTTGAGGCTTCCTACTGACAGTACTTTGGGAGTTACTTGCATGTAGAATCATAAGTCAGTTTGACTTTCTGTTGTAGTAGTATTGAAAGTGCTGAATGATTGCTAGATACTGTACAATAAAAAAATCCATAATATCTTTCAGCTAATTATTGTATTGTAATGTGATTTAAATTGAATCTTACTCATCTTCAGTTGGGAATTTAACTGTTTTCCTCTTATAGGATGCAGTAGTTACTGTTCATGTTCCTGTCTTTAGAAAAGAAATTGAAGGAAGTCAATCAGTTTTTAGGGGCAATGATGCAGAATTGAATAGTTTGATGCAACTGTTCTGGATGATGCAATTACTTGGTACAATTATCTTACAGCATATCAGATCTAATAGATTTCCTGGTGTTCGCAGCCTTTGTGTGTTTCCTCCTAGTAACTTGAAAATTGAATTGTTATTGCAGTCTAGGGAGGTGATTTCTACCCTGCATTAGTCATGCTGGTGTTCAGCCTACGTGCACATATAAGCTGTGGCTGGTTTTGTGCTTTACCCCTGTACTGTGCTTCTCTGTGTTGTCTGAAATAATTAAATATGAAGGTGTGATTAGATAAGATCCTTGCACTTCCCCAGCCTTTGCACGGCTAACTCCACATACAGTAGGAAGATTTTTAAGGAGAGAAACATACTGTGTCCTTCTGTGTCTGAAAAATAATCTGGTGGGAAATAGATTTCTTTTGATTGGGTTAGAAGACAGCTACAATAGAAATACTAAAAGAAATCAAAATGTGATACAGACTGGTTTGACAGTAGATTCCAACAGCACATACACAGTTTACTTCAGTTCAAAGCAAATTGCACACACTGCTTGGGAAATTTTACAGTTTGAAATAATTTAATCTTAGCTGTGTAATAAAGCTATAACAGTTGATGAAAGCTGCTATACTCGTATTCAGGCACTTAGGAATGTAATCTGAGATGCAGAGCACATTTGTGTTTAGAACTGCTGAGCATAGATAGTTTTGGAAACTGCCTCATGGCTGTAAGCTGTGTGTGGCAGGGGAAAGGAGAGGAGGCGCACTAAAGATGGTGTGCCAATGATAATTTTCAATCCCTTTTAATAGGTGAGAAAAGGTGAAGTTTGCTGATGGTACCAGATGCCACCTTGTCCTACCATACATTCCAGGTGGGTTTCACTTCTCTGGAGGATGATGTGTGTTCATCCAATCATCTGAACTTCTGAGTAAAATAAAGAGTTAGGTGCCATATGGATCCTGGGGAAGGTACTAGCCCATATCGCAGGGATCTAAACAAGCTGGAATTCTGTATGTTCCTTTGATAATTTTCCCATTTTTTGTATTCAGTCAGATTGTCTGCAATGTGCAGAGATTAAATCTATTTATCTTGGCAAGTATTGTATTTTTAATGCATTATAAATGACAGGATTGTGTTTGTTCAGTTCTATCTTATTTGCTATACTTTATTTTCTCATATTTTGCCATGAAATCCTGTTTGAAGAAAATCTGTTATGATTTACAAAAATAAACAAAAGCTTGAGAGGTTGAAAAATGCATTTATAGTGACAAACTCATTTACCTTAAAGTCCTTGTGACATACAAAAAATCCAGTATCAAAATAAATGTTGTTATAGTCTCTCCATCAGAAATTAAGGGAAAGTAGCAGATGTCCTGTATGAGCAATGACTATGCTGAAAGGAGAACCAAGTAACTAAATGCTAAAGCACTATAAACTTTAAATCTCATACTTAATGTATATGGCATTAAATTAACCATTTAAGCTTAAATACATTTGTACTGTTTAAAATCCTCAATTTGCAGAAATCCTGGCCTAAACTTCCCCAGTATTTGTACCAGGCATGGATGGATGCTCTGTGAAGGGTTTAGTGAGAGGCCACAGTGAGTCTTGGGAGGAGGACCCAGCAGGCCAGGCTGGGCTGGTTTTTACTGTGGTAAAACAGAGCTGTGGTAAAAAAGAGCACAGGGGCTCTTTTCCTTATTGCAGACACCTGTTAGAGCAGAGCCCTTCCCTTCAGGTTAGTTGCACACCTTCAGCTGCAGTCTGATAACACAGCCTGACTGCAGCTGAACTTCTTGTTTCCTGTCTAGTGCACATCTTTGTCAGCCAGTTTAGTGGGGTTTTCTTTCTCCCTTTTGCCTGCAAGTGTGTTGTAGGAGTCCTCATAATTCAAGCCTAAGCAATGAAAATGGAGTCCTAAGAGTGAAGAGCTTGTGTGTCAAAGGGTGACCTATTTTTTTGGTCACATCAGTATGAGTCAGTCTTCAAAAAACAACCATGTGTTAATCTGTGTACTACGGGGCTTAACCTATCTGAAAGGAGCCAATCTGAGAGTCACTTCACATGAGAGTGTTTTTCTTTTAATGATAGAACACAACCAGGCCTTACAAGTTGAAGTGGCATCTCTGAAGGTGTGTAAGGGGGCAGTAGTCAGCTTTGCAAGCAAACTGAAGTTGAGAAGTAAACTTTGTTGCTTTAGCAATTACAGAAACACATGTTTGAATTTTATTTTTTTCCTGAAGTGTGTAAATAGGAAACATAGTCACTTCATTTTTTTTAATTTGGGAAATTTTGTCTTCTGGCTCCTAAGATTTGCATACCAAAGTGAGTAGCAGTCTTGCATTTGGGAAGTATAAGACTAGAATACTAAACACTCAATCTCCAGGGCTGGAAGAGTAAATTCAGTGACTCTGTACTGTCTTCTGTAGTAGGTGGTGATTGGAAAACATTACATTGAATATTCAGTCCTACATTTAATGAAAATTTACATAAATCTTGGATCACATGTTGCCTTTAAGCCATGTTTGTTCAGATAGAGCACAAAACCTTCTCAAACCTCTGGAGGTGAGCATTTCTGAAGGTGCTGTAGGTGGTTTCCATTGTCAGGAGTCTACTCCAGGCTGAAAAATCCTGTCCTTTCATTTGTAGAGATTAATGGTGCAAATTGAGGTAACTCCTTTATATTAGTCCGAAAGAAAAATATGCTGTCAGTTCTTTAATTCTTTTCAGACTTGTGAACAGGCCTATACCAGTAATTAGCTTCAAACCTAATCCTTGAACAGAAAATAACATCAGAATTTTGCCATCAAGAGCAGGTTTCTGAACTAGAATAAAGCAAAGCAATTCTAATTAAAGCAGCTGATCCAATGTAGCTGTTATTTAATGTAGTAGCTATTTGCTCAGTGTAGGAATTTTGCTGTATAGAGTCAAATTCACCTGTCTTGAGTAATGAGTTCTTAAATAGAAGCAAATGGCAGAACAGTCCTTTATCTGGTATAGCCTTCAAGTTTGCAGAAGACAATGGCTGAGGACCTATTTGAACCAAGAAGATGTTTGGACAGAAGATGATGAAAGGAGTCTGTCTGAATGAGATACTACAGTGAAACTAGGGAGATTTGTCTTAACTCTTCTTTCATTACCTAATATTTTAGTATTATTTCTGTTCTTGTTCTAGAAACTGCAGTGGTGGAAATGATAGAGGGGAAATATCAGATCTTCCCTCCTTTTCCTAGTCTGTAGCTGTCCACTGGCAGAGATTGACATGCTGCTTGAAGAATCCTTTCTTAAGTGTAGGTGAAGTCCCAAACAGTGATAGAAATATTTTGAAATAAAACAGGTTCTAGCAGGAAATGGCACAAGACCTAAACCATAGGTGAGCCGTGTTTCTGTTTTCAAAAGTAGTGTTCAAGATAGCTGAAGATTATCAGCCTTCTAGGCCCTCAGTCGAAAGGATCCTTTCAGAATTCAAATAAAGTTCTAGTTAGTCTTTAGAATGATGTGGTAGTAGTTAAAATACACAGTATTACTTCTCAGTGATGTGTATAAATTAGATCAAAATTACTCCTCTCATCTACATCACTGTATTTATATGGAGTGTGTAAGATGGTCTTTTTTAAAGTAAGTAAAATTTTAATTTCTTTGAGGTTTTTGAATTATGAGCTTTACTGTGATCAACCAACAATGTTATTTCAGTGAATGAAAACTTTGGAGCAGTGCCTTTCTGGTTTGCCCTCTTTTGCTACTTGCTTTTCTTGTAGTTCATAGAATCAATTGTACAGAGATACTTTGTCCATGTTTTTTCTGATTCCTTGCACTTCATGATCCTGGCTTGTGTCTGAAGTCCTTGCAATGGACATGTTATACTAATAGTGAATGCAAATCCAAATAATTTATAAAGTGCTAAAACATTTGAAAATCACAAGTTTATGATATCTGCGTATTGTCATCTTGAAGATTGTTGGAACATGTACATTGACATGAAAACTGTGCACAAGACAATGCCTAGTATTTGGCAATGTCTCAGGACAAGAAAGGGTGTGAATTTGGACAAGCTCCTTTATTCATGTGAATGGTACTAGGTCAGTCACAAAGATTTCTTTAGTTTTACTAAAGAATCACTGTGACTGACCTAGTACCATTCTAAAGATGCACGACTGTTAATGTAATAGAAATTTAACAGCTGGTAAAAGTTCTGTTACAGTTATGACATGATTTGGAATTGTGCAATTTCTTCTCAGCAAGATAAATGTTACAACTGTGGTAAAAGCATGAGGAGAGATTCAAGGCAGACTTTTCCCTTATTTCTGCTCCCCACTGTGGTTTAAAAATTGTTGTCTTGAAATCAGAAATATAAATCAATAATGTGCAAGACTGTTTTAGCCAGGGTGGCTTCTTTTATTTTTGATTTTTTTTTAAACAAGCAGAAGGCCTAATGGAAGCTAAAAGATGAGAAGCCCTTAAGAGTCTTTCCAAGTTTGGTTTTAATAATTTTAAGTGTTCCTATCTCCTGCATATAATTCCTCGGGGAGAAAGTAATGATGGATGCCACTTAATGGCTCTGCAGAATGTGACTAAAATAGGAAGATCTTTCACATTCTGAAAATAGAAATTATACAAGATGGATATTTCTTGTGTTTCAGAAATAATATATGCCCTTCTTGCTGTCAAGCATAAATTGTAATGTAGAAATATGCATGAGCTTCCTTCAGTGAACATTGTTTTTCTGTCTGTGATGCACCTTTCTAAACTGGTTTGTACCTTATTCAGCATCTTCAGTGCCACAGAGGAAAGAAATCCTTTTTAATTCTGAAGGCAGATACTCAGCATCAGAGTCTATCAACTCAGCATCAGGGTGAATCATCAACTTTCCTTTGGCACTCTGTTTTATGCTGGAGTATTTATCTATGTGTATTGGAAACTTCCAAAAAGAAGTAGCTTCAGCATAATAATAATCTTTTGCCTATGTTGAATTAACTGTGAGCATAAAAAGGAAAGTATTTCATATTGGCTGCAATGTAGGATTATTTTCTGATTAGGAACCTGAATAGTAGTTATATGGCTTGAAAGTGAAATTAATTAGTTTCTGTTGAAAGACTTTATTAATTCTTACTATTATTATAAATACTTGGGGAACATGATCCAATGAAATAGAAATTCAGATGATCAAAGAAATTATAAAATAATGACTTCTTGTTGTTATTATTATGAAGTCAAATTGTGCATTTCACAGTTCTTTAGAACTGTTATTAATTAGATAACTTTGACTTCCATCAAAGCATTTACAAATATTAGCAAGCATGTGGTTCTCATTTTTCATATCTAGACCTTGGAAGCATTCTATGACCTTCCTAATCTTACACAGTGCTGTAGGGTTTTGGACTGTTTTTCTGTGTCTTTGCCCAAGTTGCTTCTCACATTCTGTTAAAACAGCCCTGGTTTTTAGCAGGATTGCCATGCTGAATCAGCTTTGATGGTGGCAGACAACACAGAGTCTTGAGAAGTACCTTCACCTGGCTCCATTTTATTTTATTTATAATGTGAAACGGAGGTTATGTCCTCTTACAAGATCATGAAAGACACTTTAGCAGCATTTGCAGTCTTCCTTAAAAAGAATAAAATGTAAATGAATTATGGAGTTGTTCCACAGTGGCGAGGCTGAGCCAAGGTCCAGGTAGGAAATGGTGCACAGGTGTGGATCAGCGGGGTTCACAGCCAGGCAGAGGCATGGCAGAGCTGGAGACAGGGATAACAGTGGGAGCTCAGGCAGGGATGAAGGCTCTACCTGAAATGGAGCCCCCTGCTCCCTCTGCAAGGGCTGTCTGGGGAGTCTCCCAGTGAGGCTGGGCAGTGCTCCTAAGGCTGTGAGCACACTCATAGCCCTGATATTGGCTCATATCCATGCCTGGTTTTAAAGATAAGATGCTTTTTCAGGAGGAAAATGGGAAAATAATATCCTGAGGAACAGAGAGAAATTGGCAATGTTATGAGACCTTTATGTAATTAAAACATGTCAAAGGCACTAAGTAAGAGTAGTGGTCACAGGCAAGAGTTCTTCAATACAAACAGCAGCTGCCCAAGGGGAAAAGCACTGGATGGCACCAAGTCAAATTACTGTGGCCCTGGTGGCCACAAGGTTGCCAAAGACGACTGGAGAGCCTCAGTAGATGACAGATGCTATTAGAGAAGATTTTTCTTATCCCCTGACGACTGGCCATAAATATGATCAGTATATACATTCAAGTCTGTTTCCTCATGAAGTGGAAAAAGGACTCTAGCTGCAGGGCCTGCTTATTTTTCTGGTGGGTTCTAATGGGGAAGAAAAGTTGCAAACAAATCAGCCTTTGATGTTGTGTTGTCACTATCTTTATCCTCGTATTGAGGAAAACCTTGTATAAAAACTGTGCCCTCTTGTTCTATTTGGTGGTCTTTACACAAATCTCAGTTCAAAAATGCAGGGAGGGCAGTGAGCAGAGAGTGGAGGGTTGACTGAAGGTTTCAGTGCTGAGGTAACAGGATAGGAAAAAGCTGTTTTGAAGCAGAGTGACACAGAGTCCCCAGGCAGGTTCAAGAGAGAGCCCTTTTTAAGGCCTTTATCAGTTACATTCCATTTAAGCACAAGTGTAATTTTACCAACCATCATAAACCATGATGCGAGCATGCAATGGTTTTATAACTTGTTTCTCTGCCTCTAATTCAGAGGAGTCACTTTCCTATAGTCCTTTTCTACTTAGCCAAAGTAACAGGCCTGAGCCATGACTTTACAAGGGTAACCTTGTAAGGCCTTTATTTTGTAAGGCTTTACCTACACACAACAAAAAGCCTTTGTCATTAGGAGTCCAGACCATTTACAGAAACAAGAGAGGCCCATTTTCCCATTTCCCATTTTCCCACAGAATTGTTTCTATTTTTGGATAAATTGTTAATATATTAGAGATGTATTAACTTGAAGTTTCAATGAAAACCAAAGTGATTAAAATTCACAAAACAAAATTGCAAGCAAACAGGTCAAATTTTTGATGCAAACTACATGTTTCCCAATGGCAAATCCAGCCTCCTCCTTGTCACTTCTCAGTGCTGTTTGACTCCATCACATCTGTCAGTACAGGCAGCCTTAGAAGAGTATGCTTTTCTTTCTCAGTAGGGATTATGACAATTTACAAATGCTGTTCCCTTTCCCAGCTTAAGGTATTTTGTAATTAATTAATTCCACAGAATAGCTGAATAATATAAAAAAGATGAGTACATAATTTCCCAGTTATTAAATATATTCCACTGATAGATAAGATATATGATGGGCCTCTGGTGATAACTTTTTATTTTCAGGGAGCTTACTTCCTGCAGCTTTCCAGAATTAACATGATAATGAAGCTGCAAAGATATCTTGTAGGCACTGATGAATCAGGTTTATGCTTCATAATTTGGAATACTCATGGTTTAGCTACTGAGTTGCTTAACTGAACTTGCTACCCTTCAGGTTTTTGCATTAATTTTTCCGGCATTGCTCCTCTTACAGTTAACCCTGCTCAGATCAGTTAACTCCTTTTTTTTTCTCAGTAAAAGCATGTCATTTTTTCCTCTAGCAAAGTGAGATTAAGTTACATCAGAAGAGAACAGGGCATTATTTTGTTTACCTACCCAATGTTGGGTTTCAGTGTCTACTCCCTTCTGGGAGTAAAACAGCTTGCAGTTGTTTGCTTCAATCAATAAACTGCAAATTTAATAAGAAACATGGTGTGTTAGCAATATTTTCAAGTTTATCAGAAGTACAGCACTTCAGTAAGGGAAGGCACTGGAATTTATAATGCTTTTACCATTTGGAGATAGTGCAATGACGTATGTGTGACTATGTCTTCAGTTTCCATCTGTGTTAATAGTCACCAACAGGAGCTTTTAATGTTCCAGGATAAAGAGTGATCAGCATTTATGATACAGCAGCACTAGAGAAGGCAGTTCCTTTCTCATATAAATACACACATCCTTATATGGGGGTTCAGTTTTCATTTGCTTTTTAGAAGCAAAGCTCATATTAGGGAATTTTTCAAGTATTATAAAAGAGCACAAATGCTGTGTAAGTTTTGGTGTTATAGAGCTTTCATTACTACAAAATTATTTTGCTGCCATAAAAACGTTGTGACTCTCATAAAATTATTTGCTTCAGCAACAGCAATAGTAAGAACTGATGTCTTTGCTGTCTGAACATTGACTTTGAAATATAAAGTCTTTCTGGAGCTTTAGATTGAAGCCCCAGCAGGGATGATTCAAACCTCTATCTCTTGGCTGCTAAATTAAGGGGGTTTTGCAGTCTCTTGTGAAAGGTGTGTTGGCTGAGACCTTCCAAAGTCAAATGCCATCTGCTCTGTTTTGGACAGCAGTATTTGTCATAATGTGAAAAAATTCATTGTCCTCGCTCTTTCCACTTACCTAAATGGCTTTATCTTCATGTAATACCTGTCCAGTTTGACTGTCTAGATTCCAATAACATGGGCTTTATATGGGTCAAGTGAATTTCTTCCTCTAGTGAAAGGAACATCCAGTGTAACAAGGAGCTCTCCAAACATTACAGGATTGCAAAATAATTGTTTTACAGCCTGGGAATAGCAATCCTCAAAAACTGTGCTGGACACCTGCAAGAGCTACAGCAGTGCTTGGTGATGGATTAACTTAAAAAACAGGGTGTTTTCTTCCCCTAAATACTTTTTGAACCATAAGCCAGAGGTTCTGTGATTCTAGTGTTGAGTGCTTGATGAAATCTTTTTTTTATTCTGGTAAGAGAAAAAGCAGGTGACACTGTCTACCCCTCTGTGACCTGTTGCATGAACTTTCTCATCATTAATTTTTATGTAAACCTTAGTAGATTTGAACTTTTCTTTATCAAAATACTAATACATTGACAGTACAGAACATTATCACTAAACCAGATTTTAATTATTAGAATCAGAATGAAACATAAAGTTTTATTAAGAAAGTGTAGTGCTCTAGAAAGTAAACTATTTACTAGTATTCTGAATGTCTACAAGTGTATACAGTGTTATCTTCAGAACATTTTATTGTTTTCAGTTTTCTGGTATCACCAATGCTGAATGTTTGAGATATTCATAGTAAAATACAGTAGCTGATGTTTTAGTATCACAGAGGGAAAATTTCTTGACATCTCAGGTTCATTACCTACGTGTGCTTATTTACAAGCTTGTCTTGCACTATTTCAGGATACTTTTGGCAGAGCTGGCACTGGAAAGTTACTGCAAATTATTAATTAAAAAAAGGGGGATTAAAAGAGGCTATACTGTGGATTGTACAAAGTTAGACAATTTTATAATGTAAATAAGGAGAAAAAAACCCGCTTTAACACCCAATACAAATCTACCTATGGGAGATTGAATAGTTTAGTAGTAGTTTAATACCCAGTACAAATCTATATAGGTTGACGTTTTACTCTGAAAGATTTGTGTAAGGTTTGTCTTTGAGTTACATAGGAAGTGGCTTGACTTCCAAAATGTGAGATTAGTCCAATGAAAGTGTAAAATAAATGAAGACTGCAGGAGATGTTGAAAGCAAGAGAAATCCTCAGGCATAAAAGAATTCTTATTAACTAAAAATATAAATAAGTGGGGGATTGTTTCCTTTTCTTTTGCAATTACAAACAGCTGTTAGTAATCTTCTAAAATCAGTATTGCTAAGAGCAGTCACTGCAGTAATAATGGATTTCCTCCTTCAGTAAAAAGGGATGGTCCTAGGAAATTAAATAATTTTAGAATGCCTAATATACCTATAACTTGGAGCAATCCATTTTTGCTGCTTATAAAGACTAAATGTAACAGCCTGTTAGACTTAGTACTACAGTTTATAATGTGGAGACTCTGACTTGTGATGATAGCAGTATAAAATATTTTCTTGTTATTTCTGTACTTATCACTGCTACATTTTCTTTTTTCTGGATTTGCACAGTTGTGGTCTGCTCATTCAGGAGTTGACAGACTTATGTGTGTTTTTGCAGAAGCTTTAGAGTGCCAATACTTTGGATTTTTGGTGCAGGTTCTACACCATTTAAGATGTTGCCCTCTTTCTGGAACAGCAATTCAATTGTTGAATTGAATTAGAATAGACTAGAACTTTTTAAAAGCAAATGCTGCCAAATGACAAAGTCTTTTGTTAATAGTCTTATTAACAAAATACCTCTACCTCAAGCATTCCATTAGAAAAGGTCACATACCATCAACCAGACAAGAAATCATTGTGCAAATTTGCCTGCAAATGTCAAAAATAACTGCAAGGGACTTCAGTTTTGTCTTGTGTGTCCATACACTGTGTCCTGATGTGTCAGACCTACTGCACATTGACAACTGGCTAGAGAGGATTCTTCAAACTGCAGCCTGAGGCTTCAGCTCTGTAGGCCTGGCCTGTGTTCAAAAATAACACTGGTTACTGGTTTTATCAGAGTTGTCTAAGGGTTGGTCTGCACTGGAGCCTCTAATCACAGGTCAGCTACTCTGCACTCAATAAATTGTTGGAACAAAGCTTCCATGTGGCAGGTTGTAAGCTTCATCTATGGGCTGCCAAATGTGGATTCACAAATGACCAAACTGCTGTCTCTAGTGGTAAGCAGTTTTGTAAGCTTGGGTGGTGTTGGAGGATTTTTTAATTATAGTTAGGAATTGAGAAAGCAACTGCTGTTTTATCCTTTTCTTCCCCTTTAGTTTTTGTTACCTACCATTTTCTGTTACTTCTACAATGAACTTTGCCAGTTGAAAACTTTAAAACTTTGAAATGCACTATGTCCTTTTCCAATGATCTTGAAAGTGATTGATAGTATTTGAAAGATAAGGGATAAACGAACCAAATCCCTCTTTCCTGCTTCTCTTCTTATCATCATGCAGATTATCACACAGGTTTTGGAAACTGTCACAAAAACAGTGAAGTGCAGTTTGCTGGTTAGCCTGAGCTGTGTGTGGGCTGGGGCCAAAGGGGTTTCAGCACTGCTTGCAGCTCCCTTCTCAAAGCCTGGAAGGGCTCATGTGACTGCATGGGGAACAGGAGCCCAGGAGCTGAACATTAAATAAAATTAACTTCTCAGTGAAACCCTTTATTGGATTTAGGGTACCTCTGTGGCTCAGATTTCATGAGACCTGTGGGGAAAGTCACTAAAGGTTGTGTAATAAGTGCTAAAGATTTCTTTCCCAAAGTAGTTTTTCTAAATGCCTTGTCATTCCATAGAGGAGATGGGGTTTTATTGTCTGGCTCTACACACTATTTTAATTTCTTGAGGCAAGTTAAACAGCTTGCTTCCTATTGTAGATGTATACTTTGATTGATATTTCCAACCTTGAAAATCTGCAAAAGCAGATTTGGCTAGTTTTATATATTGAAATAGTGCCTTTGCTGGGGAACATTCTGTTGCCGTAAGTGAAGAGGTACAGTAATTTTGCTAGAAACAACTCAAACATGTATTCTGGTTCTATTTGTTCCACCATTTAAATTTCAAAAATAAGTAACTTCTAAATTATTAGCACAATTATGTAATATTGCAAAAACAAGCGTCAGATATAGTTGTGTTTGCTGAGTTGTGGGTTTAAATTCCTTCTGTCAGTTTGATTCACTGAGACATTATCTTGTGGGATTTACAAAAGAGTAATGAAAACTTAAGTTCCAGCCCTTCAAAACTCTGAACAGGGTAGCAAGTTAAGCTTTGAGAAAGAAATCCAAGTTTCCCAGACTGCTTCCTGATAATGTCATGAAGATAGAGCTGTGAAAATAGGCGTGTACATTTGTGGCTAAATGTCCCTTCGGGAACTGATGCCCCTAGATGGTGCTGTAACTCAGAGCCTGGTTAGGAAAGCAGGAAGGCGTTTTCCTGATCAATTCTGCTTTGCCCAGATGATGCATGAGACGTGCAACGAAGTTAGCATAAGCTGTATTGATTTGAGACAAGAATTAAGCATAGAAAATTTTATGTAACATCACCAATGGTGAGGACTCTTTAACAATATGAAAGGATTGAACTGCATATTAATGAGGGTTTCAGGGTGGGTATTTTTCTAAATATTCAGTTTGTACCCTACCAGGAAGGAGGGTTATAAGAATCTGTCAGCCATGCCTGTATGTGCACATGATGATTTTGCACCTGCATCATACCTAGAATAAATAAGAATTGTTTACATTCATTTAGTACAAAAGTAGTCGTGATTTTCAAATAACACAGTGAATTTTGCTAAAATAATGTATAGTATTTTAACAAGGTCATCATTTTAATATTAGGTATGTGAATGTTGCAATATCATTTAAACCCAAGGGAAGCAGTAAATATAAGCCTTATATTCTGTGAAGCTGGAAGTTTGGTGGGATGTGGTCCTGTTACATTTCCTTCATGTGATCTGATATTTTACTAGATAATACCCTTTATGCTTATTTTGCATAAATTCTATAGGAATAATTATAGTAAAATTATTTTTTCTGAGCAGTGCTCTGGACAGATTTTATAATACATTGCTGTTAAAATGGATTTTAGTTTCATTGTTGGAATAAGCAAAAGCAAAACATCATATCAATAGGAGTACTATGACATAAACAGAATCAGGGAGACATTCTGACTAGATATCCCCAAATAATCTCTGTGTTGTTTTCAAGCATTTTTTGAGTTTTTCTACATTAAAAAAAAGTTGTTTCTATTTGTATCTTTATAAATTATCTTTTCCATGCAAGTCAATTGTTGTCATTTAACATTGCTAAGCAGTTGAACAGATTGAATAACATCTTTAAAGGAAGACAGTTAAACATCTGTGTAGTGCTGGGATCAATGAGTTGGCTTCAGCATTTGCATCTTCAAATCAGTCCCAGTTCCTAACATCTACAGATTTTTTTATTGTAAACAAAATTCAATTTCCAAACATAGATGCTGTGCTTAAATTGTGTGTTAATAAAACATAATTAAAAATAAAGAGATAAACAGTCTTTAAATTAAGGTAACTAGTCCCAGTGGTCCTCAGCAACTTCCAAATCAACTCTACCAATTTGCAGGTACAGAAATGATGAAATGTGATTAACTTTGTAAAGTTGATCTAGAATTTCATAAAGGTACTCTTTCTGGAAATATTTGGTAATGTAAAGATGCACATCTGTCACATGCAGAGGTGACTTAAGACCTCCTCCTGATGCATCCCAAGGTGTCAGTGAACACCATGCAAGGAGTTAACATAAATTCTGGATCCTAACATGAGGTTACAGAGTTAGCTATGACTGCAGGAAGGACTGTGTTGTGGTGTGGTTTTGTTATATTATTGTTTTCAATAGTTGGTTTTGTACCCCCCACGCCCCCCTCTCCTGAGGCATTGGTTTAATCCCAGCTGTCAGTCCTCCCTCATACCTACCCCTTTTTCCATAGATTTCCCTGTTATTTTTGTATCCTTCATTGGTTTAGTTAAACTGTTCCCCTCTCCTGTAACTCCTTATTGGTTCAAACATTGTAATCCCCACCTTGTGTTCCTCCCCAGTCCCTTTGTTATAGGTTCCCAACCCTAAACCCCACCCCTGTCTTGTCTTAAAACCCACTGCCCTGCCTTTGTTTGTGGTTCTTAGTCTGTTTTATATTTGAGTTGTGGGTGCTTTTCTTTTCACCTTTATGGTTTAATAAACACTCCTCACATTTACAAGCAAGGCCCATCTTGCTTTATCTGCATTGATCCTTTGGCAACGGCATCGGAGGTTGAGGGCCCTGGAGGAGGAGTCACGCCCCCGTCAAGCGCATAACTCCGAGCGCACGGCGGCAGGGCTGGAACAAGAAGGGGGGATACACCACGGGGCAGATTAGCTACTGACTCCTGTAGGGACTTCTCCCATTTTTCTCTTTTAGTTTGCTCTGCTGCCCTTTGCTTGAACTGTCTCTGCACGGACTCCTTTGTGTCCAGTTCTGTGTAATCCCTCCACGACCCTTTTTGTCATGTTAAGTGCAAGGAATATTCCTTGGGTAGTTCAAAGATTCTGTTTAATTTTTTCCTAATATCTATTCATATTGCTTTTGGTCATAAAACAAAGTACAGCTGAGTTTAAATATGGCTTTACCAGTGAGAAGGTTTTTATACTCCTACTCTCTTACACTGCAAGTTCTTCATTGATAATGAACTGCAAAGATGCTACAGAGATCATAATTTGATTTGTAAATTTTTATTGCATTTGATAGTGTGTGAGAAGAGAGCAATGTGGCTTCACTTTAGGTGTTTTCGTAACAGCTGAAGAAAACAGGTGTTACTATAGACTGAACGAACGTCACTACAAATACTGAGAAGTGGTCATTATGAAACCTCACAACTGTGTGTTCTGCATGCATGCAGAGAAATTATCTGAGTGATAAACACAGTTCTTAAAACTATTCCCTTATTTTTAAAGGATGGTTAATTCCTACCTCTCTGCAACTGAAGGCCACTATGCAAAAAGGGGTGAAAATTATTTAAAAATCAACAAGTCCAGAAAGGTCGCTAAACCCATGATGTGCATATTAAATATCTACTTGTTCAAACTTCTCTTTAGCTTGAATGGTTCAGCCTCTTGGTTGTGTGTCAAATTATGGCTGAGACTCTAATCAATAAAAAAGCTGTTGGCCTCAATGCTGCTTCCAGCATGGTGTCTATCCAGGAATATGTATGAATTTTGTGTGGGTGGGACTTAGCATATATGTGTGCACATGCACATACATTTTTTATTAGGCTTGTACTGATTCCATAAATGTAGGTGATTAGGACTGTAAAGCAGTTAGCTGAAATATTGACGGGTTTGTCTAAGGCAGTAAGAAACTGGCACTTAAAGGCTGCTGTTTTGAAGTGCTGCTGCAGAAGCTTTGCAAGCTGAGCGTGCCAGGCACACTGCACTGAGCTGGGCCAAGTTTGTGTAGCACAGCCCGTGCCCCTGGAGAGTCACTCTCTGTGAATGCCATCCTCCTTTAAAACAGAACCCTGGGGCTTCACTGCTGCTTGTCCTGTTTGTCCAAGGGTGCCTAATAGAACTGTTGCTGTGAAAGTGACTTTTCTCTTTCTTTGTAAATGCAATTCTGAGGGCAATTAGGTGTTTGTGTGTTTTTTGATAGAGGGAGTAGGTAGGAAAATAAGCACAAGTATGATATGTGAGGGAAGATGCTGAATCTTTGTCTTCCTCCAAAATGTAATCAGAGTTCAACAAACCATAGAAGACCTGCAACAAGAGTGAGTTTAGACCTGCTATTGCCATTAGTTTCAGTATAATAGAATTAAACTGAAAATAGATTGTATTTGTATGCCTTAAAACCAGTCATTATCATTTGGTATACTGATGAAAATGGGCTGGGGCAAACTGGTATTAGTTGATGTAAATCCAAATTAATGTAATAACCTTTCCCTTCTGGATGAGTCAACAGAATTAACAAATGGTGTAATCTCATTTATTCCTCTGTGGTTCATATAAGTAGTTCATAAATAGCAAAAGCAAATGGTATGTCAGGGCTGCCTCTGATATAAGAAGGAAGGGATAAATGTATGTTATTCTCATCTACAAATCTTCCAGTTCCAAGTGTATCCTATCATTTCAGAAGAGACCTTATAGTTTTATAAGGCTATTTGAGACCCTGTTGTGGATCACTTATGCTTTGAAGATAAATGTTTATGAGGCTATTTGCCTTGCTCCAGCCCACAAGTGGCAGAATAAGTATAAGGGAGAGATGTTTGAAAGCTGAGGGGTCTCTTGATTCTTAATTTTCATTAGGAGTAAGTGAAAAGCTGGAGCCTGTTGCATGAAGAGGTCTGTTTATTCAAGTGCTACTTAACCATCTAACCCAGGGATTTGTGTCTGCCTTAAGAGCTGGACTTTATCAGAGTGAATTACCTGTTGAGATTATATTTTTGTCATTTAAAATTTGCTTCCCTAAAGTATTTGCAAGTATTGTCACAAGAGAGCTGTTTCTAAGTGTTTGTAGCAGGGAGCCTGTCCTTGTTTTATTTGCTATGACTTGCATTCTCTGCTCAGTTTTTTTTTTTATTTCAGAATGCCTTTGTTCTGGGCCAAGGTAATATATGAGAGATGGGTTTTTTTTGAGATGGTTTATCTTTCCATTGTGTTCCAGTGAGAAAATATTTCAACTTCCTCAAGCTGTGGTTCTACTCAGCTGGTTCAGAGAAAAGTAGTAATTGGAATATGAAAGAGAAAGGTATTTTCCTAGCTGAAATTCTGGTAGAAACTAGATTACACTGCAGAGATTCTGATCTGTGCTTCCTGTAGTGATGAAGAGCTTTCCTTCAGAAACAGCTTTTGAAGGTGGCAGTGCAGTTCTTTACCTGACTTTTACCTGTTTAGAAGTAGGAGCACAAAGGGAGTGGCAGGTACCAGAGCTGTCCTTTTCCACAAATTATTCCATGAGTTACCTCTGCCTACATTTTTGTTTAAAAGTAACTACAGAATTAAGTTTGCAAATGTCAGCAAGAACTATAAATAACTAAGGGATGCAGCCAAAAATTCACTTTTTTCTTCAGACTGTTTCCAAGTTTACCTCTTTTTTTAAAATAAGAAGGTTTGTGTTTCAGTTTTTCAGTTTAATTAGATGCAGTTTTCACTTACAGATTATTCAGAAGATAAAGGCTTCATTTTTTTTTTGTCTAACACTTTCTGTCCTTTTCTTTTTGTCCTTTTTTTTTTAATACTCCTATACGTATTGTACAAGATTTGAATCTTCTGGCAGCTTTGTAATGGAACAGTTTTACTCCTGTCTAATAATTTTTGAAACAAATCTACATGCTGATGAATGTTTTATCCAGAAAATAATTTTGAGAGCACTGAATTTTGAGATCACTAAACTTTGTCAAGCCTTTCAGTAAAGATGCTTATCTTTTAGCTTATCCCAGTGTTCCTTTGCCTGTCAATCCCTGCAGTCAGTAATAAGGAAAGATGGCAGGATGTGTCAAACTCACACCTAATGGATGCTTTTGGCAGCAAGGGGTAGTTGGATGATTTTGAGATTAATATTGCTGAAACCTCACTGAACTTCAGGTTATGACAATGCTGTGTTCTCACTGGGAAAGTGCAGAAAGCAAAAATGGGCAGTTATAACTTACTAGCTTATTGATCAGGGCAAATCCAGGTTACATCAGGGGGGTGTCAGTGGATTCATAGTGATGCTTTTAGAGTATACCAAGCCTGACTTAGGTTCTGGAATGGAGCTGTGTCGTGGGTAGGTGGTGGGGAGACAGAAACAGAGAATTCCTGCAAGCAGTACTCAGTCTTCACTGCTTGTCATGCCTCTGGTTTTTGCTGCTGGTGGTTCACTTTCTGTCCTTGCCTTGGAGCTCTCCACTTCTCTGCAGTGGTCAGTAACATCTCATCTGAAAGCTGTTGTTAGGGCTGTTTGCTGCACACTTGGTGCTATTTTTTTTATGAGAATGCCTCCTGCATTTTGTATATTCAAATCCCATGAGTAAAACTGTGTTAAAGGTTGTATACTTTATTTCCAATGAGGTAGGCTGTAAGGGCTCAAAAGCAGAAATTGTGCAAGCTCAAAAGAATTGAAATACCCAAGTGATCAAATCCTTCTTCTGGTGCTATAACAGATCTATAGCTGATACATCTTCACTATAAATATCTTCTGTGTTCCAGAGCTGCTGCCAAAACCAGCACTTTGTGATTTGGAATAGCACCTTAGTAAAAGGAAAACAACAGGAGCTGGAAATGTTTTAATCCTCAGCTCTAATGGATTTGGAAATTATGTATAGTTTTGACCTTTCCCTAGATGAGTTGCTGTAGAATATAGCCAGAAGTCCAGAAGGTGCATGGGCAGGTTAATTTGGTATATTTATCTAGAGTTACTATTAGACTAAAGCCACCTACCTTTTTTTGCTTACTCTGGTTTTTTTTAACATCTGTTTAGGTGGAGAATTTTATTATTTAGCTTTTTGTCATTCTAGTTGCCTTCTGTAACTTGTTCTGATCTTTAGTAACCGATTGAAGCTGGTTGATTTGAATTCAAGTATTGGAACAAATTCAGAAGAGAAAAGTGATCTCATGATCTTTCCTGCAATTCTGTTTCCTTTTGATAGCCATTTTGTCAGGGCAATGTTACAGCTGCGTTCTTGGCTGCTGCTCTGTCTTTACCAAGCCTTTGAAGTGCATGAATTTGTTGTTTATAGTGTAGTTGACATTGCTAGGAAATTCATATTCATTCTCAAGGAGGTGAAATATCAGCATCTGATCCTAAGTAATTACATGAAAGGAAAAGGAAAACTAATTTGCTCAGATTGTCTTTTCATTTCTTTGACTGAGTTATTTGACTATTTTGTTACTGTTTTATTTATTGAAAATGAGTCCTGAAGTAATGGAGTAAAAACTCATTATGCAGAGTGATAAACTGGAAGAAAACTAAATATTGATAAATTATGAGTATATACAGTTTACGCAAATGAGAGTTAAACTCCTGAGATTCTATGCTTCATTTATAGTAAGGATTGTTTCAATATCATTATTTTACTGAAAGAGAAAATCAGTTGTAGAAAATCAAAACTACTTTTCTGTTTTGACTGGGACGTTTTGTACTATATCTAAGTGGACCAATGTCCTAAATCTGTTTTCATCTTGTTTCTGACTCATACACATGCATTTGAATCCAAGATGAACAATTATTTTTCATATATCTATTGTTGGGCTGTAATGGAAAAGTGACTTGGATCTGCAAAGTGCAGCCAGATCTTCAGGTGTTGTGTACCCTGGACTAAAATACAGGAAATTTGGGAAATTTTGAAAGGTAATACTGACTTCTTCTTCAGGGTGAGAAAAGTAAAAAGGAATTCTACAGAATTCATAATTCTTAATATATCCTGTTAAATGCCATCTCATTATTGCTAAGTCATTCAGCTCTTCAAGGAGGCATATTGAAGGAAATCTAAAGGGTTATCTCCAGAAGTGGGAAGTCTTGATTCCTTTCCTGTATTCATGTGGAGACACTTTCTTGGCTGTAACTGGAAAAAACACTGGAAATTAGAGATAAGCTTTGGGGGAATGCACCTGCCAATATCTAGAGGGAATTGTTCTTATCTTAGAGTCTGTTCTTGCATTTGGCAAGAATTCTCCTTCACTCCTCTGCATGTCTTTCTAGGCTAATCTCTCTAGATTTGTCTGTTCTAGCCCAAAAATAGAGCTATAGAGAGGAGATATCTGGTAGCTGTTAGTGGCCTAAATGCTTTTTCAAGGAGGAAGACAGAGGCCAATGCTATAGGTCTGAAACCCTTTTTTCCTTGACATCCCATCTGTATGTGCTTAATTTGTTCCAGGGGTCAGAGTTTTGTTTGCATTACTGTTACTAGCCATGTCTTTTGAGAGGCATTGAGCAGAATTCCAAAAGGAAACCTCTTCACTGAAAAAATATTTCATTTGAAGAGACACATTGTATTGTTTTTCATCTTAAAAAAAACAAACCAAGCTCCCAGGGAATGATGGCTAACTTTTCCTCAGTGAGTCGTCTCTAGATTCACATGAATACCTTTTGCTTCAAGTAGCAGCTGGTAGCTCATTATTGACTGTGAGCTGTGCTGTACTTTTTGGTTGCCACACAGTTTGTATAACATTTAGGGTTGGTTGCCACACAGTTTGTATAACATTCAGTGCTGTATAGTGCACTTGCAAAAAAAGAAGACAAATCTCAAGTTAGAGTAGGTATAGAAGCCATATGGCTGCCTGTACCCAAAATCACCATTCCTGCTTCTCTGCATTCAAAGAGAATATAAAAACTGAAAAAAAAAAGACTTCCTGAGTTACTGAAATATTTTTGGTATTTTTTAACCAACTTTCTCTTAGTAAAACTATAATAGAATAATGTTATGTTTTTAAAGATTCAAGTGTTACTCTATAAGAAAAAAGAATAATTTTGAGGCCATAGCTTCTGATTTAAACATTTTCTACAATTTCTGTAATAATTTGTCATGACATAGAAATGTTTGAGCTGACAATACTCCAATATAAATCCTAGCTAGATTTTTCATCCAAACATCAGCATATGCCATGTCTTTCCTTGGTACCAGTGTTATTTGTACCTTAGTTGGGCTCCACTAATATTTCTGCTGTGATGGGAAAATGCAGCAACTGAGAATCTTGTTAAATAACAATAAAATTTCTCTGTGAGGGTGTCTGTCATATCCTTTGCCTAAGAGTCTGGAAAGGCATTTACTGACCTGGAAATTCTTACTGGCATTCATTTATCACATGGCACTTGAAAAATATCTGAGGCCTCCTGGCCTGTGGCTTTGTTGCTTTTGTTTGTCACCATTTGAGTAGTTTTTTCATTATTTCAGTTTGTTATACTGACAGCAAATAGAGGCATAGTAATAGCTTGATGTGGAGGAATTTTAGTCAAATAAACATATTTTGTATAACGTTCCCTTTTTTTCCAACATAAAGCTTGTGTCATTATCAAGGGAAGATGTATTTGCTATCTTTTTACTGAAGAACCCATGATGGATTTGTTTCTTACATTAGGAAGCCTCTGTGCCTAAGAAGTTTGGCCTTTGGCAGTGGAAGTCAATCTAATACCCTCTCTCAAGGCCAGTTTCCAGTTCCTCTCAGTTTCTTACTCAGAGTTGGTTTGTTTGTATATTTATTTTCCCATACTCAATCATTGATTTAAAAAATCCTTTTTTAATCTTTCTATGCAGTCTGACAATTGCCAAAGGTTTTCCTCCTCTTTCTCTGAGTTTCTCCCTAACACCATTCGGTCACTGAAATAAACTCTTGTACCAATTCAACATATGCTGTAAGCTCTCATGTGAGAGGGAAGGTTGGTTCAGCCTCCTTCCTCCTTCAATTTCCTAGGTGATTGTTATCAGAAGGGTCATCGTTTTCCTGAGCAAACAAACCAAAGGCAGCTGATGCAGGAGCCAGTCAGGTAACCCCAGCATGCCTGGTTACATGAGAACATCCTTACATTCCCATTTTCCTTGTGATTCAGTCAGAACATCACTGCTTACACGGGTTGTGGAAACAACTCTCTAGTTATTCTAGACTACTTTGAGTCATTCCTCAGTCTTGGCTCACAGTATGGCTAGAAGATTACTTTCCATATGATGGGATCTTAAAGCTTTTGATTTCTTTTGTCTGTAACTCTCCATGTGGTCTTGCAAAGGGAAAGAGGGAGATACTGCTGATTTCTTTATCTTATACCTGAAAGACTCAGGAGGAGGATCTAACAAAGTCAGCCCCTTGTGCTGTACTGTTACTGTAAGGATCTGCAGACAGCTGGTAATATATACAGTAAATAGAGGCCAGAATGTTCCTATTTTATTCCCAGTTTTATTGAAATTGTGGAGATGAATGAGATATCAAAAAGAATTGCCACAGAAAGAAACTGCCTGAATTTTAATCAGGGTCAAATCATTGAACACAGCTGTGACAGATGAATGCAAAATTTAGTAAAGTATCTATTGCGAGACTGTAAATTACATTTCTCAAATAGTTGGCATACTACTTGGCAATGTAATCAATCTGGGTTAAACACTTGCACATAAATTATCTTTTGCAAACAGTTCCTTGAGATACAGATGATGAACTCCAATTATCGAAGAGATAAATGCTTTGTCCTTGTTGTTCATGTTTTTGGAAGAGGTTAAAAAGCACTTGTTTGTAGCACTAAGGGAGATTATTTTGCCTTGAAGGAGTTATTACTAGATTAGAAGCTGCAGAGTTATGTAAACTTTTGAAACAGCTTTCCTACTTTTATTGCTGGAGAAATTCAATCATTCTGGTAGTACATTGAAATGAAAATATATAATCTGTGACCTGGGAAAGCAGTTTGAAAAAGGAGGTGAAGATGATTTGAAGATGTTTCTTCAGAGCTGCTTTTATTAGGGGTAATCATATCAACTCAGACCTCATGATGGAGGCAGACACACCAAACTTCTGTAACTTAACACACACCTTGTGTGTAAGTAGCAATTCCCTAATGTGTGTCTAATTTAAAAGCATGTTGTTCAGAATATACAAGTAGCATGGTGCAGTGCTGGCTGCAAGAGAAACCTACAGTGGTGCAGTCTGAAAAAAGAACTCAATGCTAGAGAACATCCAGTGTAGCATCTGAAATGACCACAGAATGCAGCTACACAAGTCACACAGGTGCCACAGTGAGTGTGGCTGCAAATGTGCACTGTCCAGCCCCAGCACAAAGGGACTTGGCAGAGACTGGGACTCGCTGACAACATCTAGAGCCAGCTACATGACTCATGCAGGCGTTTACAGTTAGACAAGAATATTTGATAAAAGCTGGGTATAAAACCTGCTACAGCAGCATCATAAAGATGCCAAGATGAATATCAGTCATATGTTAAATATGAATAAGGAAACATGAAATTATCCTCTGTTTTATGCAAGTGTTATGTGCAGAGAAAAATATGGGTAGCTGCTGCTGCTGTTTCACAAAAGCATGGCAGCATGTCTTGGAAAGTCCAGAATAAAAGGCTTTGGGGGCCTGTGCCAGTCAGCAGGGAACAGGGTATTGTGTGTGCTTCTAAATACAGTATGAGTTTAGAATAGTTCCAGAGAACAAAATGGTTAGACATAGGAACCATGCACAAGGATAATCAGTCCTAATCCTTGCAGCTTAATCTCTGGGGAAGTGCAGTATGTGTCCTCATTTTCAGCAAGAGAGGAAACTGATGGGCAGAATTTATCCTACATACATGTAAACCATGATGTTCTTGCTTCAGTATTGTACCATACAGTAAAAATGTACCCGAGAATCTGTTCTTCTGCCTGTGTCATTCCTCCATATCCCAATGTGCAGTGCTGCTCAACGCTTCTGCTGAATTCTCTGTAGTTTACCTAAACAAGACATCAGCATCATTTATGCCTTCTGACATTAAGGCCTTTCATTCCTGTTGTAAGAAGAGGAATTCTGGTGCTTGGTTTGGCGAAGGCATTCCTTAAAAAATTAAAATGCAAATGAGCAATATTAGCAGATGGGTCCTACAGTATCTTGAAAGGAAGGCAATTTTCCCAGAGAATAAAAACTGCCAAAGGGCTGCTACAGTACAGTTATCTTGAATTAGGTACTCTTCTTCTGTAAGATAATGACTTTTTGTCTTTTGATGTAGTCTGGTAAGATCCCTCAGTCCTTTAAATTAACATTGAAATTGCAGGGAAACAAAAATTTAATAATGTCAATTATTAGTGGTATAATTTACTGTCTGTGACCTTTCCTGGATCTGTCATCTGTTTTCTTCAGTGAGAATTAATTAGGTATTTTCAGGTGTTAACCTAGCAGTTGGTGAGTCTTAAACTATTAGAAATAAAAGATCTAAATTCAGGAAATTGTTAAAAATGGTTATTACCACTCACAGACTAAAAAGTTGGTTAAACATCTCGAGGAAAATGTATTTGCAAAGTTATGGACAAAATATATTTACATCTCAGAATCAGGTATACATGTATACATGTATATATCCCTCACTCCAGCACACCTATGATGTTTGTGCTGTACTGTAGCTACTGGTGTTACAGCCTTTCTGCTGATAATGAGCTTGGTGACCTACCTAGGGGACATGGGGCAGAGACTGCACCAGCCCTGGGTTCTTCCTGTAGCTGTGCAGCTGGGTTGCTGTGTGACTCTGATGTCTTGGGTTTTATGAGTGCTACAGTGAAGCTGCTGAAAATGTGTATCTGCAGAGACAAGACTGAGATTTCAGTTTGTTATCTTTATCTTCATAGCTGGTTATATAACTTGTGAAGCTCTGTGGTTTCTGCAGTGCAATGGATGTCTGCCTTGCTGTCCATGCAGAGGCTGGCAGGGGGAGTTTGGGTTTCCTTTACACAGATTTTCAACAATGCAAGTGGAAACAAATGCTACAGCAGTAAAGGCATTGGTAGCTGACACTTGGCACAACCAGTGGCACATCTCTCAGGTAGCAGATCAACCTGGCACACGGTCCATTTGTAGCCTCCACAGTCAGCTTGTTTAATTACATGTGCCCATTGTTACGTTGTTTCACTCAGAGGCTATTGATGTACTACCCATACAACTTGTCTTCTGTCATTCATCCTTTGGAAGGTTGAAATAAATAAGAAGTTAGACCTTGTATATTTTCGTAATTAGCGCTTAAGATTATCTGGAGCTTTCATATGGAAAAATGTAATAAAATTTGGAAATATTGAAGTTCATCTGTTCCCTGGCAGGCAATATTAAAGGCAAGTGTTCCTTCAATGGTTTTCTTTAATACCTCATTTTAATTAATGACTCGGATATAGCTGGAAATCTTGAAAATAAATGAGAGTCTCTGGAGAGTTATTGACACGTGGTATGTATGCACGTTTTGTAAAATAATTACTGGCAGTCTGTCTTCAGCAGACAGGTTGCAGTGTTGCTGTGGCAAGAATAAACGAGCAATTTTTTTGAATTGTAGCTTGTTGCATTTCAGAATAAGAGATGTTATGAGAGTTGGATAAAAGCTTTCTGTATGGTTCTGTAACATGCCTCACCAGGCCGAGTGCAATGTGACTAATCAGTCATTCCTGATTTAGCAGTGTAGTTTTGCTATAACAGTATGTTCTGGTGTTACTGATTTTGTTTGCCATTTTCACAGCTGAAGCAGAGCTGAACATCTGATGAATTGTGCCCACATCACAATCTCCTGCAGCAGCTAATGACAAATGTCATGGCCAGGGGCACTCCCACCTTTCTGTCCAGCTCGCAGTTCTGTAATCTTGTAGTACTGATGCACTCCAGGAGACTGTTTCCCTTATTAGAGCTGTCTCCTGAAGAAAGCCTGGCCAAGAGAATTTTAGGTATTTCTTCTGTAATGTTTAACTTCCTTTATCAACCAAATCCAAAATGCATTTGACTTGGTGCTCACTTGGGGTGGCAGGGGTGAGAACTGACAAAAGGAAGGACAGAAACTTCATTGAACATTGACATGGCTGCCATCAAAACTTGCAGAATTTGTGTAGTCACATATGCTTCTTTCAAGTGCATGTGTATTTGAAGAGAAATAAAAAGAAATAAATTAAACTGGTTTTGATACAATTAAATAAAATCCTATTTCAGTAGTTAGAGCCTACTTTGGGATTCAGCACTTCATTACTGTTAAGTATGTAAGACTCAAATGCAACAAAAATGTGTCTGAATATATCTGGTGTTCTGACTGCAAAAACTGTGTATTTTGGGTTGCCCACATTCAAATCAATTCGAGTTTCCTGCATATTTTAAATATCCAAAGTGTCTTAACAGAGAAAATGTATGGCAAGGCTTACATTAAACTTCTTAGGCTGAGGACCAAATCTCCACTGCAGAGTTACTGCAGCTTTCTATTTGTAAAAGGGGAGGAATAGAATACAGTGAGAGACTAAACATACTTAAGGTTATGACATGTTCAGTGACTTTTTAATAAATGCATGAGTTTTTAATCACTGGAATAGTAGAAGCTCCTTAGACTATTATATAATAGCCTTAGCAAATCTTTAAAAGAATCATCCAGATTCAGACTGTGTCCTTATGGGATCTGTATGGGTGTAAATTTCTTCCAAGTTCTCATTGATTTCTGCCTTGTGTGAGGATTTTATGTCTTGTTCATCAGAAATACAGGCACCCTGTGCATCTAATGAGCTTAAGGGATTAATTTAATTGTTTTTTTCCCTAAGAAGGCTAACTTGACAAACACACAATATTGACCTTGGTGTCACTGTTTAGGAGAGAACTCTGCTATGATATTTGTTTACCTCTGATGTGAAATTGAATATTCATCCATGATGTAAGGAGCTGACAGAGAAAATATCCCTATGTCTAAAATCCCAGTATTTTAGACATCTTGTTTCAGGTGACATCTTGCTCTTTGAAATTATTTATTTCCACATCCTTTTCATTATTCAATGCTAATGCTGCTTGGAATGTTCTCTATCAGTGCAGTTGCTTGTTCCGATTTTAATCTCAAGATGTCAATTTGCCTTTGCAAACCTATACTAATAGCAATATATAGAAACATACTTGTGAGCTTAAGAAACCTTTAATGCTTAAGGGAAATGTAGAGTTGGTGATCTGGCTCAGTGTAATTCACAAATAATCTGAACAAGATTTTTGCTGGTTGGATTTATCTGGTTTGCAACCTGAATAGTAAATAGAATAAAATCATAATAGTGATGTCCCTAAACAAGCATTCTTGAGATTTAAGTTGTATCAGTTTTCATTATTTATAAGAAATTCATGTTATGGAATGTTATGGCCTGACATGTTTGTTTTTCTGATGTGCAGCAGTCATGTTATTCCTAAATTTAAATGGACTTGGCTTCATATAGCCAAATCACAAGCCTTCAGCATCAAAGGGTGCTCCTTTTGATATATTCTCTCAGTGCATATCCATCCTGCTTCCATAAGAACGTGCCCACCATTGCTGGGTGTACAGCAGCAATATTCAAAAGCCAGGAATGCACCAGGAGATTGATCCATAGCATGCAAAACCCTGCCCAAAACTGAGCACTCAGCAGGGGTGTTCCAATGTATTTACTGCAGCTTAAGTAAGCAAAGAAAGGACATTTCCTTACTCAGTGTTTTACGTAAAAAATAATGCAGCTTTCCATGGGAAATTATTTTAACTGAGTTCTATCATGAGGTAAAAATTTACTGCCTAAAGAGTCTTACTAAGGCTGATGGGGGAGAAGGAGGGAGAAGAAATTTATGGGCAGCAAGTCTCTCATATTATGATGCCTTTTATGTTACTTTCTTTTTGTGGAAAACTGTTTTCAAACTCAAAACTCTGCAAAAGAAATAGGCTGTTGGACCTCAAGCAACTGAGTCCTGTAACTGCCATTTCTGAAAGATTGGGTACTAAAGGATTTAGAATTCAAATGTGTAATTTTAGTAGGTGTTGAAAACATTAATAAATTACTTTGCAGTTTTGTACCAAAATAGGCTTCTGTTGTGAAGCAGAGGTTTCTAATATGCAGCTATAAATTGCTGGCTTACAATCCTTCCGTCCTACAAAGTCGCACTATCAAAATTTAATAGGATTTATATGCTGTGAAAAAACAAGAACCTTCAAAATCAATCTAAGATTTGACTCATCATTTTAAAAGCTGATAGAAGGAAAAAGTCTTTCTTCTTATCTGGCTTTATTTTCACTGCTTTGAAATTTAAGGATGAAACAATAATCTGAAATGTTTAAAGCTTCAGTAATTACAGTAGCATTTTACATCTATCAAATCTTTTGTTGATACAATCTCTTGTTATATAATATGATCATTGGGCGATAAAACAGAAATAGAAAGACTTAGTGTGTTCTGTGCTGCTGTGCCCTTTGTTTTCCCACTGCTCTGTGCACTCCTGACTGGGAGTAAAGGAACTTCAGCAGGTTGGTCTGTAGCATTCCATGACACTGAATAGGCACTGTGGTGAAACTGGCAGTGTTGGGACTTGTGTTCCACACGTCCAGCACAGTGTCCTGCCAGGGATTAGTTTCATATTTCAGTGTATGCAATCTGCATGCACTGTTGAACACTAACTGGATTTAGAATATTTAAATTCATCATTCAAAATGTGATTTCGCCCTTTCATGTCTTAGAGCAAAAATGCGGCTGAATGAATTGGAACACTTGTGCCTAATTAATGAGTTTTATCTGTCACCTCATTGAAGAAGAATATGAATGATGGATTAAATACTGCCTGTCTTCCTCCATCATTACCAGATGTGATTGTGCCAGTGTTTGTCAAGTTAGCACTCATGCATAAGTGAGGAATGAATGGGACCCTGCACTTTGTTCTGATCCACAGACTTGCCAGTGGGAATAAAGAAATGCAAGACTAGCAAAGTTTCTGCTGTACTGGATTATGGAGCTGTGCAAAAGAACCAGCTACCAGTCACTCAAAGATAGAGCTGGAGGTTTTCAAAAGAGTGGAAATGCAGTCACAGAGCATTTACTAAGAGCAGCAGAAGTTGCCTATGTAGTCTGGAAGGCATGAAGAGGCTTCAGGGCACCTCTGTGTAACAGAATGAGCCGTGACTCATTCAGAATAAAGTTTGAAGGGTCTGCTGGAATTCTGAATGACAAAGAAATTCTTATGAAATTGGTGCATGCATTTTGATTGAGCAGTGAGCAGTTTTTCTTGTACTCAGTCTATTTTCTCAGCTTTCCAAAAGCAACATTCAGATTCATTAGGAATCATTAGGAATAGTTCATTAGGAAGAGTACATTGGAAATATTGCATCTATAAGAAATGCAGGATCCCACCTTAATGAATGAAAGTTGTGCTCTTAACAGTAAGTGACTTCTGCTCTTCCACAAGCTTGGAAAACCTTTTTGTTTTGTTTTGCTGCCTCTTGAAGTGTGCATCAGCACTGTAGTGATACAGCTGCCCCTTAAGAGACCTCTTTCTTAGTAACACACCTGGTTAACTATAATGCAAAAACTAAGATTTAATTTTAAAAAGAAAAAAACATCTCTTACAACTGTGAGTGCTTATTGATTGAGGTTAACAGTATTATGTTACTACAGGAGAGTTTCCTGATTTAGTCCATTAGTCAACTCTGAAATGATTTCTCACAGTAGGGCACACCTCCCCTTAGATAGAAGTGGAAGTCTTGACCCTAAATTAATCTCTCTTTTGGATCCAGAACAAAGAATAGGGCATTTGTTCAGTTATCTCGAGTCATTTATGGACTATTGGATTTCTAACTGCACTTTCTCATACTGAGTGCTGAACTCTTCATGTCCAGTGTTGATCCCCATCCCTTATCTCTGGAGTTTACAGCACTACTCATCAAGAGCACACTTTCCTTAAGAGAAGGAAGTCAACACTGCTGAGTTGTTCTTTCATGCTAGTGTCTGAAATCTTCAGATGAAAAAATGGGGCAGGAATTAGCAGCCATGTGAATTATTAAAATCAAAAAACTGTCTGCACATTCTGGCAAGGTATTTCTTATATAATCAACATTTCTGTGGTTAGCTATCCTATTTTCCTTGAGATACAGAACCCTTATGAGTGAAACAATGTTCTTAGTCATAACTGTGTGCTACAAATATAGAATCAGAACTCTTTTTTATTTACTTTCCTTCTGCTGTAAAGAAAACAGTTAAAAATATTTTAATCTTTCCCTTTGATATGCAGTCAAGTACCCTTTTGTAAGCTGTTAATAATGTCTTAAAATATATTTTCTCAAATTTATTTTGGAGAAGTGTTGAAATCAATGATGGTTACTTTTTTAGACAGGTGGTTTTTCTTGACAATTAAAATTTCCTGGAACTATGAATTTATAGAAGTATACTTCCCTTGCACTAAATAATCTGTTTCCATCAGTGAATTATATTTGTGAATCCTTAAGCTTACAGAAAACAAATTGATATGTCTAAATAAGTGAAACATAGGTTATGTTGTTGTGTGGCAGCAGGGGAGGGAAGACAGTAGTTTTTCTGAAAATCCCTTTTGATTGGTACTGATGAAAGATAAAAGGAAGTGTTTCAAATTAAGTGGGTTTTATGTATTATTTAATTGAAATCATAGATAGGTATTTGTCTTTTGCTGACAAGAACACCCAGTCACTCTTTTATTGATTTTGCTTGGACACATCAATATGGCTTTGCTGAAACAAGCAAAAGCAGCTCGTTATCTTCGTTTGTTCTTTCCAATTCATCACCCAGGGCAGTCCTGTCCTTAAATTGTTCAATAAACCTCACCACACCATCCTGAAGGCTCTGAGCACACAGGGCTGTATCTCCTACCCTTGGATCTGTTTGTTGGCACAAGCACAATGGACTCAAGGATTGCCAGCTGTCTCTTTGATATAGCTCCTCATCTGTCTTTAAAAATAGAGAACTACTTCTCTAATTTTGAAAACCATGTTTTTTCTTGTCAACCTTATTGTGACTTTAAATTTCAATTTTCAGTCATTACTTTACCTGATAATGCAGAGATTTTATTGTGCAAAGTAAGATTATTATTCTATCCCATTTTTGAATTCAAAAACAAAAGGGGGGACTCTTGCCACAACTGCACTTGACAGAAATTGCTCTGTTGAATGTCTGAACATGGACTGAGAGTATAAGTTACTGCTCCTTTTTAAAATTGTATCTTTAAATTTGTATAAGCACAAAGGAACTTTTATTCAGTTGTGATAAGGCATAATACCTTGTCCAGATTTTGCTGGTGTTCAGGCTAAGGTTCAGGGGCTTATAGACAGCATGAGGCTCTCCCTTCTAATGCTGTGCAGTGTGGAAGGAATCAGTTCTGTGATCAGCTGGATTTACAATGTTGTATCACCATACATACATATGTCATAATGGCTTTCCCTATATCTTTGACTCAGCTGGAGTTCTAGTTTCATTTATTGTTGTCCAAAAGTTTGTCATTGGAATGTTTTTTCAATACTTTTTTCAACAGTTAATCTGGAAATTAATATAATGGAACAGATTTAATTAAGAACAGGGTAACAATCTTTTAAAAGAGAGGTGCTTTATATTCCAAAAGTATCCTTTCAAGTGATCTATAGAAAACATGTTTATTTTAACTATCGGTAAATATGTGAACTGTGAGATCATCAACAGAATGTAGCACTTATTGAAATGGCACCATAATTCAATAAAGCAATTCTGGTGTATTGGTTCAGTATAAAGCATGCATGAGATGGATTCACAAACAAAACAAAATTAATCTGGGCAACAAAAAAAGCCATTAGAAGGTGAAGAAAGTATAAACTGCAAACTAATTCATATACCCTGTCCAACCAGTCAGAATTCTCATAATAAATCTCTATAAACCGAGCACATCAATCAGTATTCTATGTGTTTATGCTAGGAGACCTAGTAAATATGATCATTTGTCATATACTTGCGTGGTTAGTGAAACAAATGAGTTATATGTTCTATTAGCATTTTACTCCTGTAAGTCTTGTCACCATCTTGCACTTCACATGCAATTGATGCCATGATTCATAAATTGCTCTAGAAACTGATATAAACGTCTGTCTGCTCTGGAAAATGGCAGAATGTTTTGCATTTTCCAGAAATATGTTTGAGATTACAAGATTCCTTTTCATCTCTGTGTCACATTAAGTCACTGTTTCACCATTGTGTTTTATTATAACTGTACAAATTTGTGTTGGCTTCGCTATTTAGATCCTTTAATGTTCTCTACCTTCTCTCTGTCAGTTAGCTGTTTGGATAATGCACTGCTTTATAAATTTTTTTAAAGCAAATCATATTTATGAATGCCCTCATTATGGTATTTGACAAAGAATACATGGCCTTATTCTAGGAAAGAGATCTTATTGGATATTAGTGTCTGATAAAAGTTCTAAAAGTGAAATCAGAGTAATTGATATGTCAAGAGAACTTTAGTGGGCTACGGTGTCAAGTTACATGGTCTTTCCTACAGAAAAATCTTACTACAGTTCACAGAGCTCTTAATAATAAGAGTAGCAGTACATGGAGAGTGGTGCTACAGAAGGAGGGTTTACACAATCTTCACATTACTCTTTGAAAAGTAAAGACACCTCCCTAGCAATTGTGTCAACTTGAGAATCAATTACAGCAAACCTCCAGCTACTCCTAATTTCATACAATTCTATTCTAGATTGTTAGTATCTAATTTTATTCCCTTAACCTCTGCTCATATTTATTGATTTGCATTCTGTGCAATCAATATGTCTTTCAGTATGGATCATGTCAGTATTTGTTCTTTCAGGATTCTCATAGTATCATTCATCAGACTTTCTCCAGGGCTTCCCAGGTACTTGCTGCAGTATTATGTAAGCTGGTTACAGGATCAGAATTGGCTTCTGATAAGAATTCACCTCTCTTCCCCATATTCTTCCCCCCAGCTAAGAACAGCTGCAAATTACAGCTGCTACCAGCTAAGTAAAAGCATAAGTAAAGCTTCTGTCTCTGTGCAGCACATCTCTGCTCACATGCAGACTGCATTCATTGCAGAGGTAACCCAGAGCCTCAACCCCCAGATTCCTTTCTTTCTGTAAAAACAGAATTTTTTATACCATTTTGTTTATATCTCCAGTGTAGTTTGCAGCAGGGGCTGTCTCTGCTGTTCTGGTGAGTGCTGATGATTTCCAAGGTCACCCCCACTGTAGTGGCAGCAGACTGAGTGGGTAGCATCAAACAGTGCTGTCTCCTTTGTAGTCTCCTTAACACAGATATGAGGCATGCATAACACTGTCAGATGTTTACACAAAGTCGGCCTAAGTGCCATTTACCTTGAAATAAAAATATAAACTTCAGTTACTTTTTTCAATTCCTGACATTGTTAATATTGCTGAGATGGTGAAGTAAGACATTAACATAATTGTTCAAAAGATTTTGTAAATCAGATTTGAAATCTTTTCCAGATCTTTACATGGGTCTCCTCACAAAAGTTGTGATCTGTTGTTTAAATCAAGTAAAGGTCTTCTTTCAGCAGAAGTTATGTCAATTATGCTGATGTTTTCATTCATTCTTTTGTGCAAGGAAGTTTCCTTATGTCTTATTTGTAGTGGAAAAAATTAATTGTATTTCGACAGTGGCTTTCTAGATCATGCACATTAAGCAGCCTTGCCAAGCTATGCTAAGAGCATCTGCTTGTTTGTTTACATATTGTCTGGTTTCCTTTAAATGTTCAGTAGTTTGCACTACTCAACTCACCAGTACTCTGTTATGTTTCCTTATTTAAAAAAAAGGAAATAGAGTTCCAAGGGCTTGGTATATTATTTTTCTAATAAAACATACTGAGCTGTTTCTTCCTAGAACTTATGATTATAGGTTTTATTGGCTTGGGTTGATTGAAAGTTGAAGCTTTTCCTTTCCTGGGTACAATTGCTGTCCATATCTAAACAAGGTATATATATACTGTATGTATCATACTTGTTATACATACATCACACTGTATGTATAATATTGTTAGCTTATAGCTGTGTAAATGATAAACAGGCATACTAGTCATATGCATTAAAACACAGAATTGGATTCCCTTTAATACTGAAAAACATCCAGCCTTTACAATTAAGTTTTCTTTTAAAATCTTAATGTAATTAAAATGCAGAAAAAGCTGTTTGAATACTCCTTAAGCCAACAGTTATTTCAGAAGAATATGGTTCTTCTAACATTACACAGATTAAAAAAAAAACAAAAAACATTTTTAGTGTTGGTGTGGTGTTTTTGAAAAAAACATTTTTTAACTTCAAAACCATGGAAATTTGAAGAGGCACTGTCTAAAATACTAATATCTTCAAAGTTGGATGTTACATGCAAAGAATAATTCATCAGTTTGAAATATGGTATATAAAATCTAACCTTGAACTGTGTTATTAATGTTCCAGATCACCTGAGCTCACAAGAGTGCCACCTCTTCCCAGAATATTGTAACAGTGGCCAGTTCTTTGGGAGCATAAGAATCTGTGTCCCAGCAAGCATGGAGGTAGGTGTAAGGCTTTTCCTTCTTTTTTTATTTCTGACACCACACTGTCAGTAATTTGGGAAGGTTTATTTAATATCCTGTAGCTGCAGATGTCTGGGTGTATGATTGCTCTTATGCATGTTCTCCTGTGTATAACTATTGCTGTTACATTGCTTATTGCTGCTGTGTAAATATTGTTCATTTACTGTCACAATATTCTTGGTGCAAGCTGAAATTAGTCTGACAAATCTATTGTGGTTGCTAGCCTGATCATCAGGTTGGTAGCCAGGTGTTGTACTGACTGAGTCAGTATGACCAAGGACATCAGTGTTTGCCCACTAGGGCTACTGAATTGCAAAGGAACATGAAGAATTTGCTTTCACTTTAATTTGCATGGGTTGGATTTCCAAAACAAGGAACTGAACTTTCAGTAGAAGAGTATAACACAGAATATGTGTTGTGAAGACTTAGAAGTGTAAGGGCAAGCATTATTTTTTGATTAAATTGTAAATGCCTGATTAATCTGAATAGTAGAAACATGGTGCTATTGACTGTACATAAAAGGTAAGAAAAGGCTTGGTTGTTACATCTGTCCCATAATACTGTGTTGCTCATTATGTTGTGAGATGGGTAATATTTCAGAAGTAGCTTTGTTTGCACTCCTAAATGGACCAAGTATTCCCAGCGTTGTCTTTAGTTGAAGTATTTTTGATTAACTTGCTTCTTTCTCTACATCTTCATGCTATTGCTTAAAATAACCAGCACAGGCAAAATCTTTATCCATTTGGTCTCTCAAGTACACTTTACTCAAGACTTGGTGTTATGATTTAACTTTCTAAAAATCTGTTTATCAATCTTTGTTGAATAGTAACTTTGTATTTCTTTGTGATAGCCTGTAGTGCTCTATAGTGTTACTGAAAGTAGTACCCAAAGGAAGAAGCAGCATGGACTAATAACTTGCCAATGAGTTACCCCACTGATTTTGAGTTTCACTTCCCACTCTTTCTTGTATTTAGCCCTCTGGATGAATGGCAGCTATGGCCCTAATGCAACCCTGTATCCTCAAGTATTTTGAAACTTTTAGGGTTGTATGAGAATCTTAACTATTTCTCTTGTACTCTTTAATGGAGATAACTTGGTATAAATGGTAAAAGAAGCATAGGTTATGTCTTTTCCCTGACAAGACACACTGTATGTAAAATATGGAGTATAATATTTGAGGTGTCATGACTTTGCTCACACCATCAGTTTAATCCTTGCTATTTGGAATTTTCCATATATCCATAGTACAACACATTTCCCTGCTGAATAGTTACATGCTTCTTTCTAAACTATGCCCATAATATATAGTGGATTATTAGGAAAGGTGTTAAATCTAAATACCAGCTTTCTCTTGTGAATTATCTGTTTGTTGGGGACTGTGGATGGGGAAGATTGTTCAAGGAAAGTGCTACCCATCAAACCAAAAGCATTACAAAAGGCATTTCAGCCTTTTGTTTTCACAGTGCAAAAGAACCCTATTTATAATAAAAGTTCAAAACATTTAATACACTTGTCAGTAGAACTACTTAGTCATCTCTGAGTTATCCAAGGTAATGGGAGATAAGAATGGGAGAGAAACTCAGTGTAGTACAAATTGTATGTAAATTAGTCTTATATCTTCAGTAAGTTCATTTTTGAAAAGCTTCTGAGCAGTTTTCTGTAGAGAGTAGGTGTGGGCTGCTTTAAACATCAGAAAGCAGAACAGAGCCTTAAGCATCAGCAAGCAGAAGCCACAGAAAGTGGCTTCCCTTGTGTGGCTGGGAGCAGGGAGGGAAGCAAAGGAAGGACCAGTTCTGGTCCTTTCTTGGTGCTAAACTGTGCAAAACTGAGAATGGACTGTAGGTCCAGCTGCAGCCTCAGGCAAGCATGGAAGGGACAAATAATTATAAGTATCTCTGAAGCACTAAATCAAGCATAGAAGAGGATTTATGCAAGTGAAAAAGAAACTTCCTAATCACAAATCTGTTGCTGTAACTACCACAACAGAGTCCAGAGCTCTGTCACTGATTGGCCATTGTCTCCTCCACTCTTCCCACTGTAACATGCACCAAAGGCATGCTCCTGTCTTTTAAGGGAATTACAGGAAAGATTAGAAAGCTCAAAACTGCATGCTGATTTTTTTCTCTTTTGTATTTTGTCATGTATTTTCTTGCCAAAGTAATAAAAAAAATAATTAACTGTTCAGTAATATTGATAAAGTGCAGAGATGCTGTAGAGAGCCATCTATTTCATCCTCAGGGGATTTCCTTGCTTCTCAGGATGTCTGTTAAAGGCCACGTTTTGCCTTTACACACCACATCTCACTGGAATCCAGGGACAATGTAAATAAGGAAGTGGTTTCACTTTAAATGTTCATTACTGAGCATACATTTTAAAAAATTTTGAATAAACAAATGCCTTAGTTGTGCTGGGAATCACATGACTAATTGTCCTCTTCATGTATATCCTCTGTAATAATTAGTCTTACATGTTCATTTACTGATTACATGGCATCTTCCTATTTAATTTAGTGTGCTACATCCTCTTGAAAATACTCAGATATATACATGATGTGCTTTCTCACTCAGAAAGGGATCTATTTACAGAGTTATTACAGACTACATGCTTCTTGTACTTAAAAAGCCATTTTCTGTTTTTTTCTTTTTTCAAGAAATATCCCTTTTAATATATAGCTGGTCTGAATTCCACTTTTTCGTAGTGATAAAATTGCAGAGAACTGAACATGTTAAGAGTTTGGCATGTGGCCTTTGGTCACTGATGACTGTCCTTTGTTGATGATGCCATGGAAGTATTTCCATGATGGTCCTGTACTCTGGAGATCCTTTAAGATTAATATGTTGCAAAGGGACTTGGGATCTGAATAATAAAGTGGTATTAAACCCTCTAAATTAGAAAAATACATAGTTTATTAAGCTATAAAAACAGTGTTTGATTTTCTTTGAGTGAGCTAAGGAATAAGAACTCTGAATTAATTAAAAATGCAGTTGTGGTATTTCTACCCTGCAAGGCTTCATAGCTTTTCATTTTTAATACTTTTCAGATAACAAAATAGAATAGTACATTTTCCTGATCGATAGCAATTATTATATAATTGTTAATTTCATTTAAAATTTGCATTTGTATATCTTTAATTAAAATGCAGTATAATGTAATTAGGCTAGATTCTGCTGGTAATATCATCTAATACACACCAAAAAAATGCAAATTTAAGGCTTAGTCTGTATCTAAATGTTATCAGGACTCCTTGAGGGCAATTCTCTTTGCATCCAGCTACTCTGGGTGTTCTTTGTGCTCTGTGAATGCTCAGTAACTTCTAGGGGCCATTTTTATCCTGTATATTGAAATAAATCATACTAATTCTTTTCCTGTCAAGTGGTTTATAGTTGTGATACATAAAGGAGATCAATATCAGGCCCTTCATTTGCAGTCAGCTGCATTTTTCCCTCCTAACAATATCTGAGAGTTGGAAGAAACATTTTCATTGTTTTGAATCTATTTGAGTGTGGTTGCAAACATTCCTATTAAATATCACGTGTGTTAGCCTATAACCCTTGAGGACTGAGCTTAAGATTTTTTTCTCAGGAATTGAAATATATTCCAACTATATGTTTGCTTTACTAGAGAGCAAAAAAAAATCAATTTTGTGACATGATTTTATCGTCAATGGTCCAGTGAGTTTGAGAGGTGTTTTGAAGTGCATACCTATGCCATTAAATGACTTTCTTTTTTTTTTTTTTTTAATTTAAAGTTTTGGAAAGAACCAGCTTGTGCTCTTTGAATTTTATATATGGACTCTTGATCTTCTGAGGAGCTGAATCTTTTTTCTTAAGAGCATTACTCTTTCTATATTATTCTATTTGGCAGGATCTTCTGTCAAAGATCACCCTCATTTCATTACCACTGTTAACTTCTCTCTGTTAAACTTTGAGTTTTAAAATGCAAATTTGACCTGAGTACCAGCAAAATCATCTCCTTTGCATTAGCAAAGGAGACTTTTATTTTTTTCTATGGCTGATGGAACACAAATAACTCCTCTGAAGTGGTTTGTTTTGGTTTCTAGTAAAGATTCAGGCTCTTTGACAGTGTGGCAAACATATGCATCTTATCATGTAGCTTAGAGCTTGGTTGCTTCTCACACTAGTTGTTTTTCAAACGAGAATGTATTGAATGATCTCTCTCTGAGGCTTTCAGACATTACATTTCACTGACTGGACTCAGCAGGAGCTAGGGGCAGCAGGTGTGGCAAGAAGTGTGGGATTTGAGCAGAGAGAAAATAAGGATTGTTCTCTAGCTCTAACAGGGCTGCAGCTGCTAACGGGCCTGTGCTCAGTGCATGGGAGTCACTCAGTGCTTACCCAGGGGATGCAGGAGCTGCAGAGAGAAGAGGATGGAGTAGTTTGCACCTGGGTGACAGACACCTCTCCCAGTCACTTTCTCAGGGCGGTGTTTGACTGACAGCTTCAGGATCTGTCCAGGTGGGAATTTTGGTGGGTTCTCAAGATTCCCCTGCCAGCTCCTGCTGTGTCTAGTCTAATTTGTAAGCTTAAATTACTGCCCTGGTAGAGTGTCCTAGAGTGTTCTTGCTGCAGAAGACAGCTAATTAAATATAGGGAAGATATTTGTATATAGTCTACAGAAACTGTTCCCGTAGATGTGATAATGGTCAAATACAGTTAAGATAAAGGCAGTGGATTATGCCTGTGCTGGAGTGGTTTTGTGGGATCATGGGCCAGCTGGATTGTGAAATGTTAGCAGAAGAATTCTCTGGGTAGTCACTCACAATCCAGATGTAAATGATGCTGCAAGGAGCTTGGGCACAGGGGCTCCCACTGCCTCCCAGACAGACATGGCCATCCTGGCAGAGAGCCCTGGTTCCCCACATCAGTGTTACCTGACTCCCAGATCCTGAACAGTCAAAGGTTTCTTTATAGTGACCACTCCATTTATGGGTGTCAGTGCAGCAATAAGCACCATTGAAAACCAGTGTCCTTTTTCATCATGGTAAAATTTTAACTTAGAATGGTAAAAGTGGTAAAAATATGTTCTATTTTCTGTTTAATTTCATTCAGAAGTTGTTCATAAATTCACTTCTGACTGTAGTATTTGTCCCCAGTCCCCTCTCTCCCAGATATTTGCCACTTGTCAGATCTGTCAGCTCAGCTGCTCAAATGAGCCCTGACCTGCTCCAGCTAAAAGTGGATCTGAGGGAGCTTTAACAATGCACCAGCTTTCCAAAGTAGTGATCAGTTAGTGTTTATTGGATTAATAATTAACATGACCATGCTCTTGCAACTATGTATTTTTTATTGCTAATTCCAATTTGATGGTAATTGAAGGTGATTTATATTTTGTCTTGGTAAATAAACTAGACTCTGTTTCCCAGTGTCATTTTGCCAATGTCTGAAATTTCCTTTGTAGACTGTTCATTCAAAAAAAAAAAAAAAAAGAAATAGCTTGAAAGAATTATTAATATGGCTTAAAAAAAGATATTAAAGCTTGCTTTAGTTTATAGCTTCTGTCACTTTTATAGTGAAGCCTTAATAAATATCTCATAGATTATTGCTTTCTTTGACTTACTTTGTTCCTAACTCCCAATAAATGAGGCTTTGAGTGATGATGCTGATGGAATAGGCAATGAAAGACTTCTACTACTTTTTTTTTTTTTTTATCTGTTTGGTCATGGTGTCACTTTTAGCTGCATCAGTCTATGGCAATTACATGGATTTTATTATCAGGGTCATTTTTTCCTGTTTTTTTTTTTTTTTTTTTGCCTGCAAGACACAGTGATCCTTTTTTGTTTGTCTCAAATGGTATTCTATTTCCCACTGAGCTCTAAAACCAGTTTCCAGCTTTCACTTAACAACTTCTTCTTATGTTATTCATGGCTTAAATTTTAGTAATTACTCAAGTGTAAAATAAGTATGCATCCCCTGTGATAGTTTAATATGTTTTTTCCACTGTCTGCTGATTTATAATGGATAATTATAACCTATTTATATAGTTATATTTAACCACATATAACCATGTTTATGTAACCTTTATAATCATGTTCTGCAGAGGATGAAGTGGAACATACATTGGGGGTATGTGCTTTATGATTATGCATCCAGAATAACAGTAGAGAATAGGCATAAATGTGGGTGACTGGGAGCTTTTTACAGCAAGCAGGTATCTATTGAGTGTTTGAAGCTGATTTCACTTAGTGAAACTCCCTAAAAAAAGTGAATGATACCACAAGTGAATGATACCACCTCCATGCCAAATCATGGAGGGTGTTCTTGTCTTACACCTGAAGAGAATTGTCTCCAGAGCTTTTCTTCCTGCTTCTGCTCAGGCTTAGAAGGAAAGAAAGCAGTGACAGACTTTCTGTAAGGATCAAAATGGAGTGGGCACAGATGGCATGAGTAGGGTGACCCAATTTAATGAGGGTAGCCCTGGACTGAGAGCTGCTGCTTGATAGCAGACTATTTGTGATGTAGCAATTGCATCTGGTTTTCCCCTTTTCAAACCTCAGTGCCTGCAGCCCTACCCTCCAAAGGGAGCTGTTAGGCTCCATAATCCTGAGCCATCAGCACAGTTCTCAACACCTGACCAAGACAGGTTAAGAAAAACCTTGTGTCATAGTTTGTATGTTCTACTGATGGGGAGACTGTTGGGGCTAAAATCCTTGTTTCCATAAATTCCATGCTCGAAGACTGGATAATTTTAAACCACTGTGAAATTCCTGTGACTGAGCTAGGGGAGTGGAGCCAAGCCATACCACCTACAGCATCATCTCTAGATACTGACCATTGTGACCACAAAATATTTGGAGATGTGGATCTTGTCCTATGCTTCGACAGCAACAAGCATTTTTACAGCCATTTAATGCTGTGTCTTTTGTTGGGAATCTTGTCTCTGTGGTGACCATCCACAACAAAACCTTATAGCTTCCATTGGTTTTTCCAAGCCAGGCAGGCTAAAGTTCAGTTTATTTCCAAACCAAACACAAGAGATGTGCAAGACAACGCTGAGCAGCTGTAACTTCAAAAGGAAATCTGCCTGATTCTGTGTGCATGTGGCTATTACTAGGAATATTCTATTAGGAAGAATAGGGCAAAAATATATGAGATTTTTCCTGTGTGTACATTAGAAGAGACACTGGTCTTTGCCCAGGTCAGTTCTACTACCTGCCAAGGCACAGAGTTTAGAAAGTGGCTTTCTTGTGCTCAAATTGCAAGTTTTGAATATAAACAAAATGATTGAATTAAAATAAATACATGGTAATTTTTTTCTCCCTGCATAGTTAATAATAATGCTGCTATTCTTGGTGCTGATATGTTCAGAGTTGCAAATTATTAACTAGGGCAGATGAAGATTATTTGGTGCATCCTGGGGTTAGCATAAATTTCCAGAATATTGGGATACACTGATAATTTATGTGGTAGGAGAAGAAAATACTGCTTTTGACTTTTCTTGTGTTCCCCTAATGCACATCTGTAGCATAATGATGAGATGTTCTGTGTGTGCCTGTTTGTGCTGGTTGCTTGCAAAGAACAGCAGCTTGAGGGGCTTATCAATATTAATATACCTCTGCAAGTCTGTAGTTTCTTTCATAAAATGAATACTTACAGTAAAGGGCTTGGATACAAGCTTCAAGGGAAGTATATTTAGATGCAGACAGAGAAAAAATGACCATTAAAGGTCCAGTGTATGTTTCTGTTTCTATTATTTTATATGTGTGTTTATATAGTATATCTATATATATATGCATGCATGCATAAATATATATACTCACATATACATGTGGATGTACAAATTTTTTCTTTGCTGTCAAAGTGTAAAACTAAAGCCCCAGAACATGTTTCTTAAACAGCTGATGGAATTCTCCTGTATTTTCAGGAGAAATTTATAAATGATGCTCATGCATCAATATTAGCCAAAGATTTAGTACATAGACTTCAACAGGAATAGTTGCAAAATGTGGAATCCTTTGAACCCCTCAGGGAAATCCCCAGTGCCTTGCCTTGGAAGAATATACCAGAGTCCTTGCACAGGCTGAAAGAAAATCTTCCCCCATGGAGCCTTGCACAGCACTATGAACCAACCCCGTTCCTTTCCCCATATGTCCCAAATCCTGGTAGTTTCTCCTTTCCCTGTTTCTTCATTGCTTGGGATGGCTGGCCCCATCTTCCCTGTAAGCCAATGCCCTTTGCCCTGCCCTTTGTGCCACGCCTGTGCCTTCAGACCATGGGCCATTGACCCCATGGTTAACCTTGTGCACACCACATCTTTTGTCCCTGACTTCCCTTGGGGGTATTGGAATAAACCTTGGCTGGAATTTATCATACAAAAGGCCCTCCTGCCTCTCTTGGCTGAGCTAGCTGTGGTGAGTGTGGTGTGTGGACTTGACTGCCTTGCCTGAATGCCTACCCAGGCAGCTTTTCCACAGGAGATGCCTAGTGGGGAAATAGGTAGCAGCATCCACCATCTAAACCCCACGCTGCTACAGCAAAACACTTTGGTGGTATTATAAAACTGCTATTCAGCTGGGCTGACTATAGCATGGGGTTTCTTTATGCTTAATTGCTTGGAAGGGGTTTGTTCTGTTTCAGTCTTCATCTCTGTCTTCATAGCTAGATGCTCTCAGGAGAAAGCAGTGTGGGGTTTCTGTTTCAGCTCTGTTACTTGCTGAATGCTGGGAGGACTTCACAAATTCTATTTTGATCTCTGAGATAGCCCAGCTTAGTTGAGAAGTTTCTTGAAAACATTAGCCAAACATTCTTTCTGACACTTTAGAAAGGATGCAGAGGCAGCACAACCACTTCTGGAACTGATTGTCCTTGTGTTAGATACAGTCATTGCAATCAACCATTATACTTTAGTAACCAAGTGCATTATTTGGACAGGTCTCTGCCAACTATTTGAAAGCAGTTTAACATAAAAAGGTGACTGTTCAAAGTTATAGGAAAATTGTTTTAACTTGACCAAAGGGGAAAAAAATGTAAACCTTTGATCTTTGTCTTTTCAGAGAGCCATGAATGAAATAGACTTTTTCACATAAATGTCTCTAAAGAGATATCATTAGATCAATTATTTGATTCCAAAAGTGGGGATAATATTTATAAGAGGGAAGAAAAGAAAAAATCCTAGTTTATTACATTTTACAATAGTGTGGGAACAAAAACATTAATGTTTCAGCCATGAGCCTGTGACCAATTAAGAAGTACTGCAGTTGTGTTAAAATGATGGGGTGCTGCTAATGTTTCTGGTATATCACTGGTCACTGCTTTGATGCTTTCTTGTTCTCTGAAAAAAGGAGTTAAAATGGGATGG
This sequence comes from Chloebia gouldiae, assembly GCA_003676055.1. Taxonomy (NCBI): domain Eukaryota; kingdom Metazoa; phylum Chordata; class Aves; order Passeriformes; family Passeridae; genus Chloebia; species Chloebia gouldiae. Next base: position 3,989,784 of record QUSF01000015.1, read on the forward strand.
ATTATGCCATAGTGTGTGTGCCCTTGTTTTTCATCCCTAAAATCATGGCCTAGTAATTTGGCTCTTAAAATAGAGGGGGAAGGTTTGCTATAAGTAGCTTAATGATAGCTAGCAAGAGGATTCTATCTGTGTCCCTGGTGTCCATATGAATACTTGCCTCTGTTTCCAGTCGGATTTATAACCTTATGGTCTAAATCAATAACTACATTCACTTGATGGATGGTTCCAGCAGGGCACAGAGCCCTTGTGCTCAGGTGTAAGCAGTTTACAGATGGAGCAATGTGTAAAACCAGGAATAGATTTGAGGGTATGTCACTCATTGGAGTTATTATGAAGCTGATCCCAGAGCCTCGCAAAGAAACCAGAGAGAGAAATGCCTCCACAGGGCATTTCCCAGTAACTTCATGAGTCTGCCCTCAATACTGAGCTTTCCCTGGAGAAGGGATTCCATTGCAACTGTGAGGAACTGCACTGGCTGGGGAACATCAGGTCTGCCTCTTTGTATGTGCCTATGGACTCAGCCATTCCATACAGAGCAGGATGCTCTGGTTAGGTTCTTCCACAGGGAAGGATGGTAGAACAAGTTCTCTATGGAGCGGAGGTGCATTCTTAATTTTCTTCATTTCTAGTGAAGTTCAATCCAGATGAGAGAGAATGTCATTCATAATAAAAATTAATAAAATAATTTGGTGTTAGAAGCCTGAATTTATACAAAGATGACCTTTTAGCCTGCTTTAAGTACAACTTACAAAAAGAACACGTTTGAGAGGCTGCAAACAGTAGGAGTCATCTGATTTGGTTTAAATGTGAATTCTTCCTGCTGTGATAATTAGCAAAAAGTTGAAAGAGAATTAAGCATGAGGGGTTTGTTTCTTAAACATTAACTTTTGGATGAAGCATAAATAATGAAGCAAAATATGTCCATAATTAATATTATGTCATTCCTAGGATTCACTGAGTATTAGATCAAAGTGCAGGAGCACCAGAATATTGAGTAGTTTGTTCTGCTCTTTAAGGAGCTGATATCAGATTTCTGTTCACACTTCTTGGTTTTGAAGTCATAAAGCATACCTATTTAGAAATGCACAAACAGTGAAGAATTCATCTTTATGCAGTATTGAGAGTTAATTAAGAATTATCTGATGTTCACAAACAGACAGTTTTAGAATTATCTGGCAGAAATGCAGATTAGGTACTTGATTTTCAAAGTAATAGTAAGGAATACATCTCCTCTGTTGGCATTTTAAAATATTATGCGAGACTGTCCAGGTTTCATCTGGGATATGATCAAATTTTATATTAAATGGTAGATAAGTGTACACAATCTAGAATGGTGAAAATGGATCTGAACTTTAATTCAGAAATAATAATCTGAATTAGCTCTATGAATTCATTAATAAATGCACTTTGCATGAGAATGCTATAGATAGGGACTAAAATTGTATAAATATAAAAAGATCTAAAATACTTTTTATGTAGTAGTAATTGCTGAATGCTTCTGTGTTACTCAGAAATTAATGTTATATAGATGCTCATCACTGGAGAGGAACTTCAATTTACATGGTTTAAATCAAATCAGGATCAAAGGGCTTTATTGTCTTAATAATGGCACATATTCAACAAGCTGTAATTCAGAATCAAAATGTTTTCTATCAAATCTATAAACACAGATATGCTTTGAAAGTTTTTTATTTATTAAAATGAGATACCCAAATTCCATTGCATGTCATTTAAACACCAGAACAGCTTTTCAGTGTTTGAAATGAAATTATTTAGCTTTATTTAGCTGTAAGAGCTAAATACAAAGCTCTGTCTGCCTTGCCCACCCTCCCAGGGAGCAGTGACCCTGCAATCAGAAGCCAGCCAGCAGTCCTATGGGTAAGATGTTCCTGCTGTCCTTCTGACCCTGTGCTCTGCTGCTCAGGACAGAGTGGGCCCTTCTGTAGCCTAATCTAACAAGGGGAGAGGGGCCACTGATCCTCAGTGCACAGGGAAAAGATCATACAGAGATGGAGCAGGCAATGTAAGCAGCAATGTTAATTATCTTCTAGATACAACATTTGGGAATTGATAAATAAGTTCTGGGAGGGGGGGAGGAAATGTGGCACTACAGTGTTTCAGGGACGATGCAGCTGAGAAGTTGTGTTTTATATTAAGGTAATCCAGTAAACAATTTTAAGCTCCTTGGTAATTACATGGGACCCCATGCTGATCAAAATTGAATGGTCTGGTCATTTATTATGGCAGTGGTTGTGTTGCTTTCTGTAATGTTTAATATTGTGTGAGTTTGGGTCATTAAAAGAACATAATAACCCTGAATCCACATCTCCAGTTTAATTTCTAATAGGCAGGACACTGTCTTGGAGGACCTGGAAGCTTGAAATCTGTTGCAGATTAAGAAACTTTAAAGTTAGTTTCTCCATTTGCAACTTTGTAGATCATGGCTTGCTGTTCTGATACTAATCATACTAAGGAATAGAATCTTTCTAACATGATGTCAAACCCTGTTTCATTTTTTATCTTGCATAGGGTGAGATGGTTGCTTTAGCAAACAGAATGCAAGATCAAAGAAAGTTCTATGACTCAAATGTTCCAAATATTGATATTGTGCATTAACTCATCTATTTCCAAGTATTCCTTAAAGTAATCTGTGCATCATGTAAGGGTTACCAAACCAGAGGCAGAGTAAATTAAATGTCAGCTCACTCAGGTGGCTTCATGGAATACTAAGGCCTTCACAGCCCTGGTAAAAGCACACAACCTTCAGTGTGTTGTATTCTTCCTGATTTAGTTGTATGATGACAGCACCTAGTGATGCTGGTCCTAGTGAAATGTGATGTCTGAGGAAGTTCATATGAATGCACAACGCTTGGAGTGCAGCATGTATGGTGAAACCATGGAAGACAAAGGCTGGGGACACCTAGGGCCTGCAGGAACGCATTGAAAACCCCTTAGCAAGCCACTGGCAGCACTGGAGAATGTTTTAGAAGTGTTTCCTGCTGGAATGCCATATGGCTTTTTAAAATCCTGGCTAATGATTATGTAGAGCTTCTTTTGAGGTGCGTAGGAGTGGAACTGTTTAAAAAGTTGCTACAGTCTCTCATTGATGGAGGAAGGTGGGGAGTTTGCTCTGTTTCAGCATGAGCAGCTCTACAGCCACAGTGAGCCCATCACACCCTGGGAGCAGAATGGGCTCCTGAGCTGGTGCTGCAAGGCTGTCCAGCTACACAGCTGAGGCAGGACATCTGGAATCAGAATTAACTCTCTTGGATTTTATAACCCTTCTAGTTTTATTAATTGTCAGTGTAGTTACACTGACCTTGGTCTCAGAATATTTCTGATTAAGGGCAGAAATAATAATTGCAGATTACATAATTGTAATTTCTACTTGAAATTCAGCTGCTTATTCTGATAAAGCTGTATTGTAAATGTAGGATTGGATTAATTTTTATCCTGTACTTCTGATAGTGACAGATTAAAGCTTAGGTAGGAAAACATGAAAATTATAGAGAGCTGAATCTTCAGCTAGCTGTGAGGGGCTTTGAGTAAAAGGACTGATGTTATGGTTGATGGTAGTTACAAGCCTTTTAATATAATTCACATTTGGAATTCTCCATAAAAACACAGACTTCTGGCATTCTGTAAAGACTGTAACACCCACTTGGTATTTGAAAGCAAAGGAACTCCCTTCTATCAGTTCTCTCTTCTCTTACAGAATTCCACCCTAGGAGTAAGTACTCTCCTCTTTGGATGTACTGGGTTTGTATTTTGTGAAATGTAGTTTTTCTGATCAGGTAACTGCCAGCAGTTGTGGGAATCTTAAAGCACTTGCAGTGGCTCTGTCTAAAGCAGCACTACATTAGTGCTGCACTACTGAAGCCAGGATTGATCTGGATTTGTTCACTGTGCTGCATAATTTAAGTCTGATGTTTATATCCTTCACTGTCAATTTAAAATGTAGCATATCTTTCTGGTGCTTTCTGTTATTTATTCTTTGAGTTTTTTAAATTTAATAGGGTAAGTAGGAGGCCATTCGCCCTACAGAATGAATGCCAAAGAGTTGAAATTTTTGATGGAAGCTGAAAATAGAACAAGCTGGGTTGTGGCACTGAAGAGTTCACTGCAACAAAGGTTGTTGTTCTCCTTATGAGTACAGTACCTGCCACTGTCCATTTGGTCTTCACGCTACTTTTCTGTAAACCTGATTCCAGCTGCAATGGAATTTCATTCTCTCTTAGAGTTCTTTGATACTTTATTTACAGTTGCCATCTGGCTCATCAGTCTTGTTAGATTAGGATGAGGAGCTGCTGTCTGCACCCTGCTGTCTCCTGCTGTCTTCACTGGATCCTGGATATCCTTAGGCTTTTCTTTCTTCCCTGTATTAACTTACTGCAAATTTGTTACTTGGGTCCCTGTGTCCTAATCATATTCTTTCTAGCCAAATAGACTGAAGAGAACCTCATGCCATGTTTGCTGTCTTTTCCCACCAATTCAACGAGAGCTGTTAATCCTCTTGATTAACAGCTTCATCCTCGTAAATTCTGGCAAAAAAAAGAAGGATCATCCACCTTGCTTCTGATCCTGTAGCTGTAATGGCTGATAGCAGCCATTTTGAGTCACTGGTTCTTTGATGATAGAGTGAAATTCCCAGGAGTGTAGTGATGTGCTTATGAGGTGTGAGAACATTTAGAGGATGTTTTGAGGATGAATGCATTCATGGCTGTGGGGCATTACCATCCTGTGGTGCTGAAAACCAACAATGTTAAACATAGACATTTACAATTTCATTTTTATTCTTTTTTTTTCTGACATTTGCAGAGAACTGGGGATATATTGGAATATATATGGTCATGAATCAGTCAAGAAAATGTTGAGATTTTGTATTTTATATGTGGTCAAGTTGTTCTTCAAGTTCTGCACTTGCTGAACCTTTTGCATTTGACTTTTGTTTCAAAGGCAACAAATCAGTGTGAAGCTGAAGTGTAAAGTGTTTTACTTTTCCTCTTTCATCTTATGTTGGTTTTTCTTATTTTTCTTTTATATGTTCTTATACTGTTCTTTTCTTTCCTCCATTGGGAAAGATTTGGGATTTTCCTCCATTTGGAAAGTAACCAGGGGAAGATTTTGCAGTCGCTTGTAGTCAGATCAAGTTCTTTCTGTCTGTAAACAGAAAAGTCCTTGTGCTCATGTTGTCTGTATAGTCTCAGTGAGAATCACGTAACGTTTAAGTGACCTTGGAAGATGAAATGCCAGACCTTGTTCATGCATCAGATCTGTAGCATAATTAAAGGATGAAAACGTATCATACTGTTTCATGAAGATATTTGAATGCTAAGTGAGGAAAGCTTCAATCTTTTTTCTTTTTAATTGCATTGTAGCATGAAGGTTAAATCAGATGAATTATATGACTCCTATGCTTATGCTTAACACTTTAGTTACGTATATCATGGTTTATGTGACTACTAAACAATTACAAGTTTTTATATATTCATATATCATTTTATTTATGTGCACATACACAAATATATCAATAGCATAAGACAGTTAGAACTTTCAGCCTCATGATTTGTGGAAAATCTGTTGCTTTTCTGTTGGCAGCTTTGTAATAAATGAGTGAATTGTTTATAACTGACACTACTGAGTGCTGTAAAGAGATACACATTGTTACAGGAACTTGTTGAGCAATTTGTCTTTCTGAAGTTCTGTCTTAGGAGGAGTCTGGCACCTCGGGGATTGCATATGTGAATATATTCCTGCGACCTCTCAGCAGGAAATGGGGAACACCTCACTTTTCTGTATTTTCTTTTAAAATAGAGGAAAAAAGTTATTGAAAATCTGTATTACTGGTGAGTAGGAACACTGCAGTCTCCTTGCACGACTTCTGAAAAGTAAATATGTGTCTGGACATCTGCTTCAGATTGAAGGGCTTGAGAAGGAGAAGATACTTAGCTAAATCAGTGTAAGATTATTTCATTGCTAGTTTTATTTAAATATAAATCTTTGGGAAATTGTACATTACCTATTAATGAGATTAGTTAGCATTTGTATGCAATTTTTAACTTTGATAAAATTTATCATCACACACAAAAAAGAGATCATTAAGAACAGAGTGTGAATTCTCCATTATCAGTGTGGGAGGCTACAGTAGTTGCTTTAGCACTTAACAAGAGAAGGAGTAAGGTTTTTGGAGATACTCCACAACTGATTTAGAAAATGAGGAGAATCTTATCTACCTTCAGACACAGCAAGAGAAGTGCACTTCTTCCTGGTGTTCTTCATCAGAGAGGAGTCTGTAAGGATCTGTTGAAAAGTGTTCTGTTACTTTTACATTTATAGCAACTCTTTTCTATCCTTGCTGCCCAAGCTGTCCTTTATGCTGACCATAAAAAGTAATTTTGTTCAAGTGCAGATATTTCTGTGGTGGAACCATAATACAGGAGAGGAAATGAAGAAAAACATCATTTCCAATTAAGGCTGCAAAGAGAATTTAGAAAGACTGAATGTAATTACGTAGATTGGAATCTGTCCAGTGTTCCGGGTCTAACAGCTCTATAATGAAATAAAAACCTTCTGTTTACAAATATTTTATTCTCAGGAGTGTATCCTACACTCAGCTCCAATCAATTTCAGTATTATCAAAAGAAATAAATGACAGCCTGATGCTGTGAGTGGGAGTAGCATTGTAGGGGCATTGTTTTATTGATTTCTTCAGTGATTTCTACCTTCTGAAGCATAAGATCTAATTTGTCAAATTTCATTTATCTGTTTTTTTATAATCACCCTTACAGTAGATGAAACCTTACTCTGCTGATCTAAAACAGGTGGTTCATTTCAGGGAAGACAGGTCTGGCAGGTTTTTTCTTCCTCCCTGTCTCTCAAAAGGGATATTAGGGAGGCAGGAATACCAACAGTTTGGTATTTGCCTTCTGTTGCAATTAACTAGACTTGATTTAAATCAATTTCTCATTCATTGATGAGATTCCCAAAAATTAATCCTGAAGGTCAATGAAATTGTTTTACCTATTGAAATATTTCTGGTTGGTGTGTCTTTATCTAGAAAAGTAAATGCAGTGTAGGATTTGGGGGCAGAAATCAGAAATTAATTGGAGTCATCAGTATGTTCCAATGAGCTCAGTCTGTTCTTGCAGGAGATTCTCTCTGCTGTGTTCTTGTGCACACAGCAGTGGGGCTGAGAGAGGAGAGGTTACTACAGTGAGTGTTGACAGCCAGTGAATAAACAGCTGGATAATCCAGCTGGCACTTGTGATGGATGAAAACTCACTCCTAGTGCTTGAATTAAACTAATCTGCAGTGCTGTGTCCTGGCAGACCTTGTTTCAAGGAAACTTGCACTCAGACTTGAAGAAGATGATCCAAACAAGAGCAGAATCTTTATTATTCTGCACTATGAATAGTAAGACATCAAAAGTTCATTGACCTTCAGTAGCAGAGAAACACCTAATTCTTTTAAGTTGATAGAAAAATTGGTTTACAACACTGCAAAAATTAAATGCATTTCTAACCTGAGCAGCTAAAACCAAAATTTCAGTCTTAGACTATCAGTGATTAATCTCCTTTAGGGGAAAAGAGAAAGAATGGGGGAAAAAAAGGCAGTAACATTAGTGTTAATGGGCTGTGACATACAGAGGGTAAGGCTGTGTGGTTGGGTGACATTTGTGACTTTAAACACTGTGACTTGGAGACTTTCACTCTGGTACTGCTGGTATAGTCTTGAGTGGTGTTTTTAGTATACTTGATATGAATTATGTATTAAAAAAAAAAGAAAAGTGAAGTCTTCCTAAATATCATTCCCTTACCTATCTTGAAAAGGGAAGTGCCAGCAAACTTGTTTGTAATGGTACAAATCCATACATTTCAGCCATAGCTTTATCTTAATTATGAGAAAATTGCAGCTGACTGAACAACTGCTGCAAAGAGGAGCTAGAGTCTGTTAAATATTTAAGTAACTGAGAAGAACCCTTTCCTGAAAATTATTCCATAGCTATAAAATGCAAATTATACTTTTTCATAGTATGAAGTAGTCATGCAAGAGATTGCTCTGATTTTATTACTGCAGGCACTTCAAAAAAGGCAGCATAGTAGATTAAAATGTATCAGTAACACAGCTCTGTAGCAGTGGTCTGTGAAAAAGAAAGTCCCAGGTATGGAATTTGCTGTTATAATGAGGCACTGGGATGCAGAGTTTAATACCCAATTAACTCTTGAATCACTTGTGATGTTTGCTTGCATCTGTAGTGCTGACATGTCAGTCCTTTGGGAAAGAGGCCGTGGCAAAAAGAGAGCACATCCCCACTTAGGAGATTGCACCTCAGTGTATCTCCATAACACAGCCAGCCTTCCCCCTGCCCTCGGTGGTCTCAAACCAGACTTCCTGACAGGAGTCCACCATCCATGGATGAGTAGGAAATTGAAAACATTGACTTATGATGCTTCTTGTCTAGATATAGACAGCTGGATCTGAAACTTGGGAGCTATGAGGTGTTTTCCATGGTCAACAGGCATACAAAGGTGGAAGCAGAGCCTGTTACTGTGGTATCTTTTTGATTATCCCTGATGTTGCTTTGTTGATTCAAACAACAGGATGTTGTAATTTAAAGCATGTGATTATTCTTATTATTTTTTCTCAGTCTTTTGAATATCTTAATGAATGTACATAATATACATGAGTGTCCATAATATAGTCTACATTTAGGATCCAGAAAGGTCTCTTCTTCATTTGTGCGAAGTCTGGCTCTTCATGAACTGCCCACATTGCTGGTATAAGAAGGAGAAAACCAGAAAATGCAGTAGCACACAGTGTGGTGCCAAGTCTCCAGCTGGCTGTTTTCCCATGCATGTTTAGATCTGCGAGCCAGTAAATACAGCAGGAGGAAAGCAGCAGACACAGATAGGCTCCTTATCCAGTTCTGCCCAAGGAAATGTCCTCACATGAAGCTGTCTGACAAAAACAAAATTAAGGTGGTGTTACATCATCACTAATTTGTGTTTCCCTAATATCTGCACCTGTAGATGGTGATTAGTTTATTGTATCTGATAAATACTATATGAGCTTTAGATTAGTTGAGAATAGTGTAAAACCATGTAGATTAGGAGACCAATGTCTGATTTTTCTTATGATTAGTTATAGCTGTGGTGGTTTTGTCTGTTTTTAATATACTATTAGATGTCATCTTGAACATGTATTCAAAGGTTATTTTCCTGAAGGCATAATAGGTAGAGAAATGTTAGTAAAGTTACTACTTGGATCCACTCATTCACATCAGTAGAATATATTCAGCCAGATTAAGATTTCTGTAGATCTGCAGAATTCAAATCCCACAGTTTCAGTAGGATGTCACTCCCCGATGTGTTCTTTGCTATTTTCTCTCTAGCTCATGTTTCCTTCTTCCAGGCCCTTAGTGTAGAAATTAGTTCTAAATATGGCACTCCTTGGTAAAACCTTCCAGGAATGTTTTAGGACTACAAATTCTGCTTGAAAGAATGGCAGAAAGCGGAGTACTGGGGAAAGGGAAGGGACCACCCTGACATCTGTCACATGCCCAACAGGAGGATGGCACCAGAAGGCTTAAGGGCTGTGTTTGGCTGTTTGCAGGATCTCCACAGTACATGTGCCAGCAAATTAATGTTTTTTCTGCCCACCAAACTTAAAAAACTAATCAGGTCACCATGTGCTTTCATGTTCATGTTCTCCACAGACTGCTGCAGGGACAGACATTTGTCTTTTTTCAGATGGCTCTGGTGGTTTGAAGCTTTGCACTTCCTCAGAATGAAGTTGTGCAGGAAGTTGCCTTTTTTTAGGAAGACATGGATCCAACCTCCATTAGACTCAGTGGGAGTTTTCAGCATTAATGGCTTTAGAAAGTATAATCTCAATCCCATGGTCAATTTAATAACCCTACTGAAGTTTAAAGCCTTCCTTGTGCCCTTTAATCCTTTTACCATTCCTCATCTTGGAATTAACTTGCTTCTCCAAAGTGAGGCTGTCATTTAAAAGTCACTGTACATTTTGTTTAAGCTGCTTGCAAAATTTTTAATTAGAATAGTTTAAGAACTGAATCCCTCCAAAGATTTTCCTTGCCTTGCTTTTTTCATCTGTTATTTAGGATTATGCAATATTCCAGGGAAATACCCTTTTGGAAGACAGAATGAGGTTAGCAATACAAGCTTCATAGTGGATTTAGAGAACATTTGCTAAAAAATAAATTTCAAAAAAAGTCTCAAGATAATACTACTTTTATACTTCTTGCAGTACTAATCATGGGGTTGAAAGAAGGTAATTATTTTGTCTTGAAAGTTCCTGTGATGATACTGTGATACTTAAAATATGATAAAATTACATTTTCAATGGAAAAATGCACATGTATAGAGTTATAGCCAGTCAATATATAAGCTATAAAGTGAACTGAATGCATTTTTACAATTGTATTTACAAATTTACAAAGTGGTGTGTAGTATTGGTTCTTCAAAGAAGTGAACGTATGTTCTTAACTTATTTCTCATGCCCAAAATAATGATGGCTTTAAAGAAATTAAAAACCTGACTCACTACCTTCCTTTTTCTTTTCCCCAGAGCAGACCACCTCCAGGCTTAAGACTTTTCCTGTCAAGGCAGTTTTAAAACTGACATTTTTGATATAACTGTATTTCCCTTCTTTTCCAATTACCTGGAAAGCTCCAGAACAGAACTTTTCAGAAAATCTAAAGGAGTTAAGTCCATAGATAGATACTATGCTTTCACTGAGTTTAGGAATAAATTCTGAATTATTTAAAGAACCCTGAGATGGGAATTTGTGATAAAATTCAAGCATCAGGTGCTTACAGACTGATAAATTTGAACTTGAAAAGAAAAATTTTGGAAGGGAAAGAGTTTAACATTCACAAGAATTTCACATTTTCACAATAAAATCCAGATACTACTGTGCAGTAAATACTGCAGGCATGGATACCTGACGAGCATGTTAGAAGTTTGCAGAACATATAAAGCTTGTTCAGGATCATGTAAACTGCTTTTTTAAACTGAAGAATTATATTAATATATTTCTATTCATAGAATAGAAATTTCTGTCTCAGAAATGTTAATTTTGTTTTTCTTACATGAGGAAAACGTAGCAATTACAGATTTTCATTTGCTAGGTCACATAGGTACCATTTAACCAAATCTCTAATTGCCAAAACAGGAAACTCATTAAGACAGAAACAAAGCAAACTGAAGGCTGTTATTCAGACTAATAGTGGCTTTTTTGAAGACCTGTTAACTTCACAAGCTAAATTCACTGTCTTGTTGATTTGAGATAATTACTGGAGTGGGAAGAGAGGGAGGGAGGGTTGGCTGGGGTCAAGGCTTTTCATAGTAAACTTGGCAACTCCTGCAGGAAGATTGTCTCTCTTACCTGCTGATATCTCTCAGTGTTAATGTTTGACATCCTGTGGTTATTAAAGATCTATAATAGCATTAATCCTGCCCCACAGCTCTTTTATAGTTGAATTTTCACAATTCTTTTCAGTAGGGGACCCTGATGCTTTCTTGGAAGGCACAAGGTTAGGTGTAACTCAGAAAAGTCACAAGAAAATTCCTGCAATGATAAAATAAAGGAAAAGATCATTCCAAAAGCAGATTGGGTCATGCTGCAGTGTTTAGTCTGTCATTTAATTTGAAATTTATGTACTTCCCCAGTCTTTCTTCCAAATTCCTTGATAGCTTCAGCACACTTTGGTAACTGCAGCTCCAGGCACGTCTTGTTAGGTGCTGCCTGTTTGGTTGTGCAAGGCTTTTGTGAGAGCTGAGAGCTGACTGTGCCATTTCCACTTCGGGTGAGTCAGCACTGGGAGTCTGCACAGATGTGGCACTCCAGCAAGGACTGCTGGCAGCTGGGAAGCATAAAAATGGAGAATGCAGCTGTAGCTACAGGCAGAATTTACACAGGGTAAAAATGTAGTTGTTACTGTCCAAATTATATTTGTATGTCTATAATACCAGCTTATTCTATGCTATAAATAATTCATATTTTGATAAAACCCCCCTATTCCATATGTTTTAAGTGTGTTCTTGATGCTAATATTTGGCATGCATAGGTCACAGACATTTCAGGTTAATAACAGTGCACTTGGGCCATATTGTTCCACCCTCATGAGGTTTCTTTCACATGCAATGTGGTATTCCACATGGAAATAGTAAAATCCCATTTCTCTTTTTAATGAAAATTTGTATTTTTACACTGAGGTATTTAAAAATATCCCCAGCCTGCATCCTTTCCTGGTGAAATCCCAACATTTTCATAAACAAGTAAATTTCTGTCATGCATACACTACTTTAGCTTACAGTAATAAATTAGTAGCATAAAGTCAGCTATTAATAATGCAGTAGTATCTGGAAGTCAGTCAGTAATCGGTCTCTGCTAAATTTATTATACTATAGCTCTTCTCTGGAAGCAGGAGCACTCCTACTCACTTGTTCTGCCTGTAAACAATGTGCTTTGAGTTATGAGAGCTTTATATGAAGTCAAACTCAACCCCTTTCTTCTATATGATGGTGTTGACACTCTATTTGTATCAGTGCACCTACTGTACTTCATTAGGATATTCTCATCAGAAAATAAAAGTGTTTTCCCTGAGATAAAGTAGGAGGTTTGGTAGCCCAGCAGCTGCCCTTTTAAATATAAATGCCACTGACTCACTGACAGGAAGTATGAGGAGTTAATAAACACCACCAGGAGCCATTTGCAGGTTTTCTATGAATCTGTGTGTAATTACAAGTCATGTTAGGCCATAATAGTCCATCAATTGCAGTGAAGCCAAAGGAGGAAGAGCAGGTACACCAGGTTGGAAGTTGAATTGCTACCATCAAAAAGAGCTTGTCTGTGCTTGCTGCAGGACTGCAAAGAGAGACAGGATTAATTTCTTCCCCAAACAGAAGCACTAAAGAGAACTGTTTACAAAGTGATAGCCATTATTTCTCAGGCTTGTAGTGCTTTTGGTCCCAGAGCACATCCTCCAGGAGGGGCATCTTCCTTGGTACTGGCTTGTTCCCTCTGCAGAATCAGGGGCCTGTCAGTTTGCCTTTCAACTTACACAAGTTTTTCAGAAAAATAAGGAGAAATTACTTAATCGGTATTAGGCACATTCATATGGGCAATATTTTAAAGAAATATTGCAAAAAAGGTCCGAAAAGACCTTCTGATAATTTGAGGGATATTTTTCCCAAAATGTTTGGATAATTTTCTTGGGGCAAGCCTGTCATCCTACTCACAAGCTCAATTGTAACTCTTCAGCAATCAGTGATCATTGAGGTTGTTGGCTGAACATTTTTGCAGATGTAATTTTTCAGGAGGTTCCATATCTGAAAGCTATTTTTTTTTTATCTTTACTGTATTCCATTACCTTTCTTCCCTTCTTTTTCCTACATTGACAAACTCTTGGAAAAGTACTGAGATCTAGAAATCCATCATGTGCTCTTGAAAGTTTCACCCATATTTGGACATCAGTTTTGGTGAACTTGTGGTCTTCATAATATTCCGAAGTTTTGATAGAAACCATTTAACACAGGGGCCTGCTGTCTGTCTAAGGGAACGCTGTCCCTCCTGCAAATTTTTGCTTTCACTGAAATCCTACTGAGTCTTTTCCTGCTCCTTGTGGATTATTGGCTTGCAGCAAGTGGCAGCACGACTCCCTGTGCCTGCACGCAGACCAGCACTTGCACACTCACTGCTTCAGCAGCTCTCTGACTCAGCAAGAGCTCGTGCTCTGCTCTGTCACAGAGCAGCAAATTGAGTCCTCTGCAGTGTGGGAACTGAAAATTTTATGCTTTACAGTTTCCTTTGAACTACTTCGGTGTTGAAAAATACATCTTGCTTCACCAGCTTCCTTAAGTACATGTATTTTTCTAGCTTTGGTCTGCTCTCAATATATGTTGGGTTCTAGCTACTCTGTGATTTCAACATTTAGGCTAAAGGACAGTTAAAACCTAAAAAAAAAATCCTGCAAAAATAATTATGGTTTGGACTACAATCTCTGTCATTCACTCCTGCTACCACAGTTAGGCAAAGCTTGGACCATACACATCTGTGCTAGGTAAATGAAGAAAGAATGAGTTAAATGTTTTATTTCTGTCAGGTGAATGGGAAAATCAATGCTACTGCTGTCTGAGAAAAGTACAGGAGTACTCGTAACCTCATTGTACTCCCCAATCCAGACCATTTTTCCAAATCAGTCATGCAGTTCATGGCACAACAGAAGGACTACTGAAGTTTCTGTACTAATTCTGTTCAAGAGAAAACATTCTCCACCCTCACTGAGCCCAACTGCTTCTAAATAAGGTTTATATATGAAAGATGACAAATACTGGTTTTATGCAAAGAGTTCTGTCCTTGTTTATCTTGAAGACAACATTTTTCTGTTACTGTTATTACTCTGCCTGCCATGCAGAGACATCATACAACTATTCTTTGGGTCTTTGGAGCTAGGGACAGGTTTTGAACTTGCAGAAGTCGCAAAATGAAGATGTGTTTTGTATATGATACTGGGCTAAATCTTCTGTCATTTACACTCATACAGGATTACTGTTAAAATTATAAAGCCAATATATGGAGACACAAATCTCAGAATTTGAACTCTGCCAGTTTTATTGCTCCAAGTACACAGGATATTTTCTGGTGCACTTGGAAAAGTGTGTGAGAAAATAAAATGGGCACAGATCCAACCTCTCAGAACTATGGCTGGACACTTTAGATGTCTGCAGTGCCATTCATTATGGCTTTTGTTAGATGCAGGGAGCAATCCATTAAATGATTGCAAAGAACAGTGAGCTTTTTTAAGAGACAGGCTGGAATGTGCTTGGCTAAGAGCTATTCCGGCCGTAGGAGTTTTCACTTATACCTCATTCAACCCACACAGATTGCTTCAAAATTTCAGCAAGAAGTTGCTACCCCCATTCCATTATCACCTGGCATAATAAAAGCTCTGGCATATTACTGCAACCTAAACCTACTGGAAAACTAGGAATTCCAGTATCTTTTTAGCAACAGAAACCATACTGATGTTGAGCCACCATAGATATTTCCTCTACATAGATGTCTCTGAATATTTTGCAGAACTTTATCTAAGTCTTTGAATGTGATTGGTATCAACCCTGTTTCCCTGAAGGAGCAGACTTTATATGTGTATGTAGAAATAGGGGAGGACAGTGAGGAATTCTCTGAGTTAGGTAGAAGGTGCTTCAAGCCATGACTAGCTCTAGACCTGAACCTCTGTGTGTCATCAAATGAAGTGCAGTCATCACAAATGAGGCATAGGTATGTTAAGGACTCAGACTGAAGCCTGGCCTGTGTGACTGCTCTGTCCCCAGTCAGTGTGGACCTGTCCCCTCTCAGCCCCACCTGGCACAAACAGCACAGGCTGTGTTCACACTGAGGATTAAAACTGGGTGGGTGGTACTGTTAATCTCTATAGCCACAAGACCCAGTGCTCTGATGGGCATTGCCACCCAGAGGGCAATGGCATTGGCTCTGCTCATGAGAAAGCTCCTACACCCCTGCAGCTCTCAGTCTGCATCTGAAGCACCCAGATGCCTGAGAGCAGGAGCACACAGGGCTCTGATGTGAATCCCCACTCAGAGGCTTCTGAGGTGGAGTGTGAGTGATGGTGGGTTCATGGACAGTGCCAGGAGCCTGCCTGCTGTGTGTTAAGCTGAACCTGTTGGACTTGCTGAAGTCTGACAGTAAATGTGACACAGATTGTCCTGCTCCTCAGCACTGGAGAAGGGTGGGGCACACTGGCAGGGAGAGCAGCACAAACCTCACTTGAGTATCTGACATTGTGACCACAGCATCTCTTCCCCAGGGACAGCCTGGGGTCAGTAACAACTGCAGGCTTGTATGACTGTGTGGTGCCCTGGACCAAACTGGTCTTCTTCAGCTGTTCCTCACTTAGGGAAGCATGAGGAGAATGAAGTCTTGGGTTCAGCAACACTTGATCTTGTACTTCTGGCACATGCTCAGCAGGGTGTTGTAAAGAAAGGAAGCTGTTTCAGCACATGGGCAGGACAACTCATGTCTTTGCAAGAAACTACACTGACACATCCTTTTGCATCTGAGGGATGTTCTGCTGATTAAATATTTTTCAATAGTAGCCAACAAACAATCTTTGCAGCTGGAAAAACCAACAATTTATTCAGCTGGTATGGATTTGTTTTTTCTCTCTCCTGTGTTAAACTTCAAAAAATAAATTAATACTGGCATTGAAGCCCGTCCAAAATTTACATGGTATTTCAGTCCTTCTTGGTTAACTTTGATTGCTTATATAATACTGAAGTAAAATATGTTTGTTGTGGGACCGGTTGGCTGGAGGATATGAATTTATATTTAATTATCAAAGAACACTGTCAGCCCAGATTGATATAACCAAAGACATCTTTCTTCCTTTTATGGCTATTCATGTTTTCTACCACTTGCATTTTTTCCATGTTAGCAAAATGAAAAAGAATCAAAAGTCTCTTGATCTAATTCTTTTATTTGTACTGGACTGAAAAGGCATTGAGTTGCTAATATGAAAATCAGTACCTGACAGATGTAACATCTTCTTCTAATGCCCTTTATGCAATGTTTCTTAATGTAAAAAATAGTAAAACAAAGCAAAGAAAATCTGGGACTTTGGTTTACCTTCTTGTCTTGTTAAAGAAGGTGAAGAATTGAATTGTCACAGGTGAACTTAGACTACATCCTGCAGCTATAGAGAATGTAAAGAGAATTTAAAGAAATCTTTAAAAAAAGTCTTACATAGTATTATCAATTCCTATATAAAATAATTTAGTATTTTAAATACTTTTTAAATAATTTATCTGTATTTAAAACTAAGTTTTTAAAATTTTATGTTTGGAACCTTTTTCGGCATTACCATCTAAATAATTTTTTAAATATTAAAAAATCTTTTAAATATTCAATACATTTCAATATAAAAACAGAAAAAGTAATATACATTGTTCACACATAGTATTGTACATGACACCTGAGCTCTAGAGTGAGCTTTTGAATTTGTCAGGCAAGTCATAGCTTAGTTGTGGTGAACCACTTCTTATTCTCTATCTGGAATCTTTAAGATTATAACAGATCTTTACCATCAATATGTAGCTTTAATATTATATACACATACTGTATACAGTATTTAATTTCCATCTCTATGCCCAGAATTGTAAATAAATTTTTTTTTCACAGCATTTAGATCAAAATATTGTTTAGCGCATACACAAATATATTTAAGACACACACAAGTTGACAAGAACCATACCGATTTTGCTCAGCTCAGTTACAGGAAAATATAACTTAGAGGTGCCAAGTAACATAATGGAGGAGTCACTCTTACATTTAAAATGTGTAATAAACTTGTTACCAAATGTTTACAGGTTGTGTCAACAGCAGGAAAACGAGGGTTCCCTTGTCCCCTTGGTGCACTGCTAAAGGCAGTGTGGGCAGAATGCTGGTGTCTCACAGCCCCTTCAGCAGCACCCACAGCTCTGACAGTTTTGCCAACTCCCTGGGACAGACTCTGGCAGGACTTCACATAAGGCCAAACTCTCCAGTTTTTAAGGGTAGGCGTGTCTGTCGCTAAAAACGAAGTTTACTGTCAAATTGTAGCTTGCTTTCTCCATCCTCCTGTATTTAGAAAGATTATTTCCACAGATACTGTAAACGGATTTGGGTGGAAGGAGGGGGACTCTCATGCTTCCTACACCACATGCATCATGTACTATGAGTACAATAGTTGTGTCCCATTGTGCAAGGTAATCCTCAAAAGTCGTCATTTTTCTTTGAAAAGCTGTTCTCTAAGAGGACCCCAAAATTTTACAAAGACTAAATGGAACACACTACGTAGCTATTTAGGAATGCTTGCAGCAGGAAAAAATACCAATGCAAATCAACGTTCTCATCAGGAAGCCTAGCTTAGAAAGATTACCCAGAAGAGGAGCACATGCCACATGATATGTGCAGTTATTCACAAATGAACAAAACTCAAATTTCAGAGTTTGCACTCATAGTTTCCCATTCATATGCAATCTATAAACTAGAAACTATTTGCAGGAATTATTACATGGCTTATTCTTAATAGTTGTTCCTGAAAACATAACTTCTTCACAAGTAATTCTGACACATGGTTTCAGGATGAACTTACAAGAAGGTTTTGAATGTTTTGCTTATATCTTTAAAATGTGAGATTTGGAATGCACCTTCAGGAAAACAGAATTCACAAACTGAGAAATATCCTGCCTGCCTTTCACTCCTCCTGCCTATCTCAGGCACAAAGGTGCTTGTATAAGATGTTAAATCAGGTGACTAGTGGTACCTGGGGTGACTCTGGGCTTGCTTTCCATGCAGTTTGATTCTCCTGCTTTCAAGGCAGCAGACTCTGAGAAGAAAATTGTTACTTAGGGAGGATAAGCACTACAGCAACTTTATTTTAATCCATCTTAAGAGATAAACTGAGGCCTTGGGTTTATTTCACAGTACAAACATGGTACAACAACAGGCCTCTGTTTGTGTCTCTGAAGACCTCAGCCAAAAAATTTGGCTTCTGTAGGATAAAGGAAGCAACCAATGCTAAAGTAATCCTCGCCCACATCTTCTACCATGTACAGAACTGGTTAGGAATACTGGTGTGCCAGTGAGGGAGTAATTCTCAGCTCTTTTGTACACACAGAGTTTCAGGTCCTGGTATTCTCAGCTCAGCCCTTTTCATTAAGACATCAAAGTGACATCAAAACTAACCGTACCTTGACAAGAGAATTTCAGAACCAAAAATAACATAAAGTGCTGAACTACTAGTTTTGCCTTTGCAAAAATCTGTCTAGACTTGGGAAAATTTGTATTTAAGTTTTTACCTTTCCTTGGATGTATCTGCAGTGTATATATATAAATAGATATTTATACAGTTAATAGTTTATAACAGAAGCAAGAAGCTTTATTAGTACTCATCTGATGATAGAGGGAGCAGAAAAGGTGCAGCTTTCTTGTAAAGACAGTGTTACGGTGACTCAACAGAAGGAGTTCTATAAAAGGCTAAGCATACAACAGATCAAACATTTAATTTTTAAATTAAAACCTTGATCTCAGGGTTTAATGGCTTTCTTCATTTATGCTTAAGCCTGTACAAGACATTGACTGGAATCCAGTAAACAGTGAAGAGACAAGCATGGGGGTTGGGTTTTTTTAAACAAGTGATAATGAAGGCATCTTAAATCAATAATTCTTCTTTTTGAGTTAAAATGATTATTAGTTGAAATAATGCCTTTCTGGGGAGAAGGAAGAAGGAGTAAACACTACAATAATTACTGTGAAGCCTGTTTTAGAATTCAAGCCAAATTCCTAGGTCAAATCCAGAAAGATATGAAGGACAAGTTATGTGGTGTGTCCTCTCAACTTTCAGGTTTCTGGTGTCTCAGGCAAATTCAAAATCCTGAAAGTCATGTATGTTGTATCCAAAGTGCATGGAGGGAGTTACAGGGTGTGAGTGAGAGGCTGAAAAAATACTTAAGACATTTCTCTGTTTGAGCAGCCATCTGGATTTAATCCCCTCCTAACCATGTTTATGATCACTCATTCAAATAGATAAGATGGACTGTGCTATCCTTTATAACAAAGTCTGGAAGAAGTGCCATTTCTGGCATTGCCTACCTCTTATTTTGGAACAGCCAGTTTGAACATATGTAAGAGGTGGTGGTTCAATACCCTGTCATTCTGAAGGGACTTGCAGCCACTTGGCATTTTCCTCAAAAGAGTGCTCGGAGGAGCTACATAGACACAGCCCAGAGAGAAACTCTTGGCTTCCCTTCTGAAATGGTGCCATTCTTCCAAACGGAATTCAGGAGCAGAGGGCAGGGGGGGCAAAAGAAAGCAGACAATGAGAAGCATTATACTCATTAAAAACAAGCCATCAAAAGACCCCACATTCTTATTTGCTACATACCAATCAGAGAAGCAGGTTTTAGTTAGAAGTTAAGCAAAATCTTTAGACACAGCCTCTACAAAGTTTGGTGCTGACATTAAAATACCAATTGTACAAATGATTGTGAATACTGAGAAGGCCATCAAACAGAGCCGATCCACTACAGAGGCTGCAAATTTCCATTCATTGCAAATGGCTTCCTCTTCATCCTGGTCTCTGAATCGGTTTGCAATGTACCTGACCTCTTCCAAAATCTTAGCCAAATCTGGGTCACCTTCAGAGGGGTGGCCACTGTGCAGCAGGTTTTCTTCATCTGTTGGTGAGCAGGTCATCCTCCCACAGATCACGCCTGAATCAGTGGTGGGTGTGCAGTGCACCCCTTCCAGCCCCCTGAACCCAATGTAGAGCATATTCCCATTGCTGGATTGCTGGCCACTCACAGCGTTCATCTCCACACTGGACAGGCTGCAGCGACGCTGTTTATGTTGGCAGGCAGGACGCACTTTCTCTTCCCCCGGTCTTTTCATCCTCAGAAACCAAGCACACCAATTCAGAAGGATGATTCTTGTCTGAAAGAAATTTTTTGAGAATAAGCATCTCTTCACACAGCCTCTGTCTCTGGTGCTGCTGGTATTTAGACAGCTGGGGTGACTGGTTCGTGGTGTCTGCTTAGCCTGCACCACATTCTAGAAAATGATGCTGGCATTTTCCAGCTGATTAATTTACCAGGCACTGGGGTTCTTTTCTTGTTCTAGCAGTGATATTCATTGCCTCAGGCTGACTGTCTGTACTGGGACTCCCCCCTCCTCTGATGGGAGTGTCCATAGTGTTGATTCTTCCTGACACTTGAACAGAAACATAGCAACCTTTTCCAATTTTACTAAAAACCATGGGTTAGACAAAACCAAACCAAACTCTTACTGAATAAGAGTTATTTTTTAACAGTCTTAATAACACTGCTTTGGATGGCAGTCAGTAAAGTTACAATTCTTTTTCTCTTGTTTGTGGTCTAATATTAAATACATATCTATTACTGTTTGGGTGGGGCTGCTGAAACAGATTTTGGACTGGACTGGACCACGAGATTTAAAATGTTATGGCTCTGTTCTCATATTGCATTCACAGCAGTTGGTTGCGAATTTTAGAAAAGAGATCTGGATATACTATGAAGAAAATATGGAAAAATTACTTTGATTTTAAAAAAAATACTTTGCAGATTTGATCTGCGTGTATCATTTTACTGTTTTCCACATTGTCTTAATCCAGCCTTACAGAAAATGCAGGAAACCCAGAGGCTGTTCCACTTAAAATGAAAGCTTCTGTAATTTATTTAAATCAGATTTTAAGAGCTCATTCCAGCATTTATTTTTCAGAGTTCTATTGAAATATTATTGTATCATGTCATATGCAAACTTTTTACTGTAATTAATATTAGATTTGGTCCATTTATTCTGACTCAGAGTAGGTGCATGCAAACATCCCAGCCAAAGACAGATCTTGCCCTATTACTTTTTTTACGCTATCAAGCTCCACCAAGGAGGAGCTTAAATATATATTCAATATTTCCAATAATATTCTGTTAATTGAGGGTCTGATCTAAAATCCACCAGCGCCCAAATTATATTTGTTGGACTTCAGCTTCTCAACAGTACAGCTCACTCCTCAATCTCAAGTACTCTGTTTTCTGAGGATGTTTTGCTCAGTACTAAACATTGTCTCCTTTAGGTCATCAAACACATGTCTAAAGAGATCTACCTTTAATTCTCTTCACTGAAATTTATTTTAAATTCACCACCCCAGGACAAGCCAGAGAATATCTCATTATCCCTTGTCCTCAGGGTACTGATGTATGCACATTCTTTCCAGCTCATGAAGGATAATAATATCTCATTGTTCTAGAGAGAAAAAAGAAGAAAAGTCTTTCCATCTTCAGAAAGGCCTGATGCTGCCATGAGCTGGGTGAAGTCAAAGGAGGGGACAATTAGCTGATGACAGCAGTGTGTAGTAATCTAATATCGGCACAATGTTCTCTGTAAAACCCACCCCTCATAGAAGGACATTAGTTTAAAAGTCTTATGTGCTTAGAAAAAAATACTTTAATTCTTTGGACTTTACAGATGCTCTTGAAAAGAGATATAAAGATCAGGATTTTCAGAGAAAATTCCACTTTTACAGCCATCTTTAAGAGATGCTTTTTAGGCTATGGATGTTTCTGTTTGGGCAGCAGCTAAGTATGCAGCAGCTGCACAGCTGCACCTCAAGAGTAGCGTATTTCATGCATTTCTCATCTCCATCAGCATCTTACTGTGTTCTTCTACCTGGTTCACTTCTAACATCTGGAGCTTATTTGAAAATCACCTTTATTTATATATTTAGGTTTTAACAAAATCCTGAGTTGCATGTAGCTGTTTTGAAGGATAAGAGAAGTTAGTGGAGGTATATTCATTCTCTCTTGCATACACATGTTTTCTAAGAAACCAACCAGATGGAACATATCTAGATACCTCATTTCTGGTGAAACTGCTTTTGCAAACAAAATGTCTGGGAAGGATTTATATGTTAACAGTAGGAGGTAATCATGGGCCACTAGCTACTCTGTCACATCCCTGAGCTGGACATTTATGCAATGGACAGTGAAAGAAAACCAAACCTTACCCATTTAGGCATTTTTCCTCCATCTGGATCATGATGGTGGTATTGTAGAACAATAACGGTGACAACAACAGAAAGACCAACAATAATCATGGTGCTGGCAAAATACTGAGCTGCAAAATAAGAAATAATTACAGGAACATACTTTGGCTGATATAGCTTTAATAAGGGGTGTTTATATATGCATTCATAGCATATAGTTCTTTTTCCAGTTTAGTGCTGCTCTAGATACTTTTGAAAGATTTCTCAACAGCAGAAATATTGGCCATTACTTTCAGGGGATAGTCAGTGTTTAGCTGGCGCTTTTTTTTGTGCAACTGAGCACCTGCCTTTTCTAAGAAACCTTAATACAGGCTGCCTTCTAATTTTGTTTCAGCATTATTATATAAACTGACCAGTACTTGTTTTGAAAAGTTTCTCTTTCTGTTTGAACAATTGCAGTGGGAAGTTTTAATTATGTTTAGCTCATATATTCCAATTTCCTAATCAGAATTAGGAATATGGAACACAATCTGGCCAATTGTGTCAAAACTGCAACAAATTCTTCCATGGAAAATTGATTCTCTTATTCTTTCCCCAAGTACACATAGGTTGTCTATTTCATTCAGAGCAGAGAGCACCCTTCAGAACTTCTTATCAACTGGCAATATTTTTCTAATTCAGATGCAGTCATCCATTTTACAGCTGGTGATTTGCCTTAATGCTGGCCTTTGTGCAAAGTTACTGCACCTCGTTTGCTAAAAAAATCCAAGTGACTAAAAGCTTACCAATTAAGGGCACAGAGTCAGAGGTTGCTGGCATAATTTCAGCCACAAGGAGCATGAAGACAGTGAGAGATAATAAAACTGTTATACCTGAAAGATAAACATGAAGTATGAAATCATATCAGTAGCTTGTAATTACAAAAGGAGAGAAACAGAATTAATCTGAAGGAATGCTCTCTGCAAGATTTGATCCCACTGTAACCCTGCTCCAGCACGGTAGTGGTACTCCTGTCCTTCCTTGTACTGCCTCAAGTTCAGGGTAGCAGTGCTGCCAAACTGGTAACAGTGCTTGCACAGACACGGATATTTTTACATCCTTGTAATGGTTCAACTTTTATCATCAGTTGCTAATTAGTTGAGGCAAATAAAAGCAATTCTTGCACTGTATGAGCTTTAGAAACATGGTGTGAATCTGAGTATTTGAACATGTGACACTTGATTAATTGTCATGGAAGCTACAGGTGGTATAATACATAAGTTTCCTGAAAGGCAGATTTGCTGCCTTGGATGGACTTTGGTATCCTTTGATATTGGTATAGGTTCTGCAGGGGATTATGGCCAAGCTGGCTCAGCTGTTGATTTTTGGAGTTTGATTTCTATTGCTCGGTGATGAGTTCCTATCTTTCTGGAAACAGGCTTAACCCTTTTCGCAGAACTAGACTTAAACAATAATGAATAATTGTCAGGTGGGAAAGGATTAAGGAACAAAGAATTCATCTTAAAATATGGTGAAGGACAATTTAATTAAGGAGGTTATTACCCCTCAATTTAACCATATTCTGGAGAAATGTCAATTTTTCTACCTTTAAACAGCAATATTTACTTAGTAGAAGTCAGTTAATTTGAATTTTGTATGAGACAAAAGGTTTCTTTACATAGTTAAACTCCATCTTAAAGATCAATTACTCAAAATCAGATTTTTTTCACAAACCATTTCTTAAGTTAAAAGTCACTTCAAAAAGTAAAATAAGAGCAATTAGAATCAACCTTTCTGAGAAGACACCATAGGTTCTTAATACAATTCAATATTAAAAGGAAGTATTAAGAAGAATTCAGTGTTAGAGTGTTCAAATGTGTATTTGTAACTTAAGCTTTACCTAATGAATGTGAGATTCAGCAAATAAATGTCAAAAAATGAAAGCCTGTTTCTCAAGGAAGGCACTCAGGAATTGTTTATGCCTCTGCTGGTTCAGCATCAAACCCTAAAAACTGGCTCATCAGCCAGGACACACAAACTATTCCTCCTGCCTAAGATTGTTTAAAAAGAAACGTTAAAAGGACAACCTCTTTTGTCTTAGGCACATTTACAATATCCTATTAATACTTTACCTAGTGAGATTTTTTCTCCTGAGTCTGCTGGAAGCAGGAAAACCAACAAGGCAAGAGCTGATATCAGGACACAAGGAATAAGGAGATTGAGTCCGTAATAGAGGGTCCTACGTCTCATAGTAACCGTGAAGGTTACATCTGGGTAGGGTTCTTTACAACACTCATAAAAGCTCTCCGTTCTCTTCCCAGGAACTCCTGTGTAGGAGAGAAGAGGAGGAAAACCAGAAATGAATGTGAATAAACTGTATACTATATAGTGTTTATTTTTTTTAAGGAAAAACTTAGTTTTCCAAGTTTTGCCACAGGTAAAACTGCTTAAGCTTAATTCCCACTTTTTCTCAGATGATAAAGGAAAACCAGATAAAAGATACTTACATAACTCGAGCAGGAAATTTTTCTTCTTTTTTTTAATGTTGATTGGCACCTGAGAGCTATTCTCAAGAGTTTCAAATGACACTGGCTAGGTCATTTATTAATTTAATTACTCTCTTCATTTCCCAATGGTTACTCCATCCATTTCAGCAGTGGGGACAAAGCTGCAAGTTCACAGTGTAAATAGGGAATGGAGAGCTTACCTACTAAATCCCATTCTCCATTTGAAATATAGCCAGATATATCTGCTTCTTGCATTTGTAAGTCCAAGGACCAGCCTCCATAAGTCCAGGATCCAAACTTTAGGTTACATTTCTGAACATCAAACGGAAACCAGCGCACGTCTATGTAGCATGAGCTCTTAAATATGCCTGGGTGAGATTTTAAACAAGAGCACGAAATTTAAATGCATGTTCCACAGAATTTCATGTACATTTTGTAGCTAGAACTTATTCTACATTGTGCCTTCTGCTTTTCATTTATAAAGTATTTTTAATTTCAGTCCTGTCTGGACATGTAAAGAGCAAGAGTCAGTCATAGGGAAGCGTAAGAACTGTACCACTAATATACTGATGTTATTTACTATTTTTTAACAATACTCTTCCATTTTGGCACATAGTGGAAAAATACTCAGAGAAGAACTCAGATTTCTAGATACAGTATTTCAGGAAGAAATAAAGCAGAATATGTAATCTGTTTCTATTTCTTTTACTGACTAACGTAAGAAATCCTGAAACAGAAGAAATCCTGAAATATTTATTTGCTGTTTTATTAGATTTATATGATCTTGATTTACTCAAGAAAGCGAGCTTCTTCTTTTTCACTTGCTGAGTCAGACCCTTTCCTTCAGCAGCTTTTGGAAGTGAATTGAAAAAACCCCACCAAATGGAATATCTTAAGAGAGCATCTTAAATCAGGAAGCAAACCCCTGAAACCCTCTGGACATCTTAGGCAGAAAGCCTAATTTGTCTGGAAAGCATTGGCTCTAGTGCTGTAGTTTGCAGAATTCAGATGCTAGGAGGAGTTAATTCTAATGATTATGCTAATTGAGTTGGGGAAGAGAAACAGTGCTCTGCTGCTGTACATCCAGACCAAAAATTGTTTTGATGAAGCATTCATTGAATCATTTCAAATAGAAATACTTCCAAGATGTCACTAAGCATCTTACTGTAAAGTTAACATATTACTAAAAGAAACACTAAAATAATGAAATAAAAATGTATTGTGGTATTACCATCACTTTAATAAATAACATCTTTTTATAGTAAGGATTTCCAAACTTCTGAAATTGTGCATTATGACAGAAGAATTTCTATAATTGTAATAGAACATGTATCTTGTATGACAGTTTTCATGCAAAGGTGTTAACTATATAACCATAATGAATGTAGGCTTCATCTATCAGATGATGCAAGCTAAACAAAGAAAATGTAAGAGAATTTATGCCAAATTTGAAACCACACCATACACAAGTAATCTACCAAAATTTATGACATGCAAGCAGCCTACCTGGTGGCAGGTATTGGCAATGTCCTGAAGAATTGACTAAAACGTTAGTGTGAAAAGTAGCATCAAATCTTTCATCAGCACTAGAACAGGGGAAAAACAAAATGGGTTATTTGCTCTTTGGCTGAAGAATGTCTGAGACAAATCTCTTCTCATAAAAGGACTATGTCACCTCCAAAACTTGACAGCTTTTTTCCTGCCGTCAGTTTTCTGTGGCCTCAGAGTAACTGGCCTGATACTTCTGGGTTTGCTCCTGATTAAGAACTGTAAGGAAAGGTCAGCCACCTCATTCTTGCTACTCACCTGCCCATTAGATTAATTATAGTGCCTTGGGTCTATTGATTTCCTTTTGGAAAGTAAGCACTTTTTAAAAATTTCTCAAGCAACTGTACAGGGAAATCTGTTCTCTTGCTGTGTATGTCAGCAGCTAATGAATGCTGAGGAGATGGATACTCCAGTGTCTGTGTCTTCCTACCTCTTTGTATGGGTGAGCATTATTTCTACATGTCATACATGAGACCCTTTAATGCAGCTCCAGCTTTCATTATCTATCTCAGAACCCACAAACCATGTTCAGACAAGAAGAAAAAGCAGCCCTACTCAAGGTGTCAGTGTAGTGGTATGGCCAGCACTGCCCTGGTGTGCTGTCCTTACAAGTCTCTAGAAAAAGAATCATAATGTCATATGGAGACATTATGAATTGGCATCTACTGCCAAGGAATATCTCAATTCTGTCTGGCACTATGTCCCAGGAATTTACCAGGCATTAGCATTTTGAGGACTTCTATATGGGAAACACAATGAGACCCAGGCTACTGTATTTGTTGTACTGTTGTAGTCTCCAACCTGTCACCTTGTGGGGTGGGTTGGCACATGAGGCAAGTGCAGAGCCAGCTGTACTGGGCAGGGCAGAGGAGCCACACAAGCCTCAGGGTCTGGATGTTTGCAGCAATCTGGACTTTCAAAACTTGTGCATCTCCAGATTGACTGGAACACTACAAGTCTCTAATGTCTCTTTGCCTATTAGTGGTTTAGTATCTCATAATTTTCTAATAACCTTTTAAGGTAGCATCAGAAAAACAGAACAAAAATCTGAGATGGTCATAAAGTGAAATATTCATAACTCTAGCAAAAAATCAAGTATATTAAAAGGTGTTTCTTAGTAGGAAAACCCTAATTGAAATATTCCTTTTTTGAAAAGAGGAATTAAATATTTGATCTAGTCTGATGCAAATTTTGTGTCTCAGAAGCTAAAATAAACCATTTGAAATATAGCCAGATATATCTGCTTCTTGCAAGTATTATTTTAGACTTTTTTTTTAATTTGCATTTTATTTTCCCCATATGTACTTTAAGAACTTAGACATCAAAAAAAATATCTGGGCAGGTTTGTGAAATTTGCAGACAAAAAAAAGCTAAATCCAAATAATTACTTGCCCATCTGAAGTTGCACTTTTTCCTGTGGTGAGCAGAAGGCTCGCAAGTATTGAAAATACTTGCAAGTATTTAATCTGAACTTTGAAGAGAAGCAGAGAAGTCTCAGCCCTGTGTGTGTTTGATGCCTGATTCCAGCACACTGAGGGGCAAAGGCAGCTGAGTTCTAAGGCCATTGAGCAGTGTAAACCACTCCTTCAGCTTCACAGCTCAGGCTGGATTCTCCCAGTTTGTGTTGCTCTTCCAGCTCTTATTCTTTTCCTTCCACATCTTAGCTGCCTGTTCTTGTGATATTTGTAAGAAACTGGTGTTGCAAAAATCTCTACTGATGGTATTGCCAAATTTGGTAGAGGATACTGGGAGAGAGGCAGCAAGATCACACACATTCACACAGGTGCATGGGTCTCATTCCCTTAGACAGCCACACCTAAAGTCCTCCAGCAAAGTTCTGTATTAGACAAATAATTGCTGTGACTTGAAGTTAATAAGGCTTAGATGATGGAATTCAAGTAAGGAGTCAAATTTAGGATGTAAAATTATTCGTGCCACACAAATTACTTGTTAAGTGGGAATTAATGACTCCTGGGCTAGGTTCTGTTCTCTTCCTCTGGAGTGGAGGGTAGTTAAACACCAGGGAGCTGATTCTAAGACCTTGCTGCTGTTTCTGGTAATTGGCAAAAATAGAATTTTTGCAAGAACACAAGTGATCAAGGAACCTTGATTTCATTGCCACATGATTTTGCCTTTCATAGGCACATTCTTAAAAGAATATCCAGTGGTAATCAGATTGAAATATGAAACTCTTTTTTTTATGAAAAAGGAGCATGTGTTTTTCCATGCTGTGCTTCTAATCATTTCTGAAATGCACTGCTTCTATTGGGAATGCACTAAGTAGCTTGAAGAGACTGGACTGGAATGTAATGTAATGATAGAAAATAATTTCTGTCACGTTTCCTCTTCAGGGTATAACCACTTGAAAGCAGATATTGATTACAGGACATTGAGATGACAAAGCTGGACCTAGCAGATAGAATCCCACTGGGACCTAACCTCACGTTTATAAAACTGGAAAAATGAAACTCTTAAAATGAGATATACTTTCCAGAATTCTTGTTATTCTATTAAATACTGAACACTATGTGGCCATTTGGAAAATAATGCCATCAGAAATTAGCACTCTTAATAAGTGTAGTTGAAACTGGAAGACAGTCCACATGACACTAACACAGTCAATCCTGGAATTTGTACAAAGGCCTAGATTGTCTTTCCTCAGAAAAAACTACAGGTGAACTGGCCCTGCTCTCCCCACAATACACTGGATATAAAATTTAATACAGCTGCCACAGTTTCTCTGTACTAGGCAGCAGCAAGTTGTGTAAGAACTCAAGACATAGAGAAACATGCATTCATTAAAACGGAAAGTGAATTTATAGTTCATTAATTTCTCTGTAACTGCAGATGCATGTCCCTGGTGAAGCATAAAAATTGAAAGCATCTATCTCAAAATGGCATGTCACTAGAAAGGAACATCATAATATTCCCAATGTAATTTCAAACAGAAATAAGAATTTATTTTAAATAGCTTTGCTCTCTGACTAAACTCTGCATAAGACTTTTGGATTAAATATGTGTTTGTAATAGAGAAACTGTAGAATAATTATTTCACAACTGAGTCATAGTTAAGAATCTGAAGATTTGAAAACCTGTATTAACAGAAAAATTGTGGTTTCAGTTTTCCAGGTTATTGTGACCCTTCTCATTCTATAAACCACTCCAGCTAGTTAGCAGGCATATATTAATATGACTAATTCCTAAAGTATTACCCTTTCATTTTGGATATACTTAAATACTGAAGCCTAAATCATCAGGCACATTGCAAGTCTCTCTCAGGTATGTGATATATATGAGGAAGAATATTGTCATAACTCTTTTTTTTTTTTGAAATCACTAAATTGCTGTTGTAGAGTACCAATTTTATGGTACACACAGAGTGTCGTATATCAGGACAATGGAAGTGGAGGTGTCATTTATCAGATTCTCCCAAGAATCACTGTCATTTATGGAATCAAGGTAGCTAGAGATCACTCAGTGTTAGCTGTACCTCTGGGACAAGCACTGCCACAATGCAGGCCCTAGGGAAGTGCCCAGTGCCTGGCAAAGGCTGCCCCTGGTGCTGTTATTCCATTATTACAATGCAACAGCACCTCTGACTGCCACACTGAGCATAAAGGTGCTCACCAAAAGGCAAATGGGGGAAAAACTGCACCTGACATTGGGAACAGCTATTGTCTTGTTGCAACAAAAAGCAGCTCCTGAAGTGGAAGGGGGATCAGGTTGATAAGCACAGCAGGGTGTGTTCCTATGAGATATTTGGCAGAGAAACAAAGGAAATAATGCCATCAGGAAGACAAAAGGTTGATGTCATCTGCACAGGCAGCAAAACAAAGTACCCTGGCTACCACAGAACGGCCAGTGCTCCATGTGCAGAGCAGATGTAAGCTCTTTCCAGTACCTGGGCAACAGCACACAAGCCCACAGCTACTGCAGCAAAAGGCAACTTGTTATAGAAGAGGCAGCTCTCAGTGTTTTATTTTTTGAACTAAATAAATTCCACGATGGGAACTACCATGTAACAGTACAGCCAAAGAATCTCACAATGTCAGCCAAGGGTTCTGCAATGGATTGATGGCAATCTGTCTGTCCCTGAAACAGGCCCAACTCAGAACAGTTTGATGAGGAGAGCAGCAAATATCTCAGCTATTTTTGTAGCAGGAGGAAAGAATAACACTAAAACTGGACATGGAAAAACGCAAAGATCCTTCCTGGCAATTACCTCTCCTGTCTATAGTGAAACCCAAACTAAACCCTGACAAGCAGGCAAATAGCAGATTTGAATTCACCAGCAACCATTTAGACCAAAAAATTTCAGAGAAAATTATCATTATCGATACCATTAAACATCATCTCATAAAAGCTACTTAGTTAGAATGGTAGTAGGGACAATATTGTTATTCACATAGTATTTGCAAATATGTCCTTCTCTTCTGTGAACAGCAGACTAGTAATTTTCCAGTATTCCAAACACCTAGAAAGTTTTGGAGAATTATTTAAAAATCTAGGCATTTTGATGAGATGATTATGTCATTTACTTGACTTATCATTGTGTTTGGACAGGGTGTTAAAAAACTTCATGTAGACTGCCGTTCCCAGGAAAGGCAGGAGCAGCTGAGCTTTCAAGGGATATTTTGCAAGTCTGTAATTCCATGATCTTCCCTCTATGACCCCACACACACAAAGAAAAGTGTGTCTACCTGTTGTAGAGAAGAATATCAGGCTTCCAAATGAGTCCATCAGGAAAACGGACATTCTTCACTCCCGGGTATTCCGACACATTCCACTGTAGATAATGGTCTGTCCAGTACTAAGCCATACACACAAAAAGTAAGTTAGGTCATCTCATCCTCTGGTTTATTGTAGTTCTCTAGGGACTGGATGGGCTGAAACAGTAGGTGTTCTCTTGTTTAGCTTCAGGGACTGAATATTTGGAAAGAGTGAATTAGGCCACGTAATTCACAGTGGAGCACATAAACCCCTCATTTTCAATTCACACTGCAGTGCACATAACAGCCTAGAAGAGATTTGGGGTGCTTGTGGTTTGTTTTGCACACTGTCTCAGGTGCCAGTTTGGGACTGAACTGCTTTTTTTAATTCATACAGTGATTTCCAATATCTGTATCTTCATAGACAACTTTGTTTGCTGTGGTTGGAAATTCTCAGGTTGTAGGACCTTGCTAATAGGCATGGGGTAGAGCAGCCAGCATTCACAGAAGATGACTGTGATGGCACAAGGGTAATGCCAGCAGAAGGTCTTGGCAGTCCTGGGGCCTGGCGTTGGGCAGTCTCTGAGGCACTGCTCAGTCCCACAAGTTTCCTCCCTGGCTGGCACTTCCTGCCCTGGGGCTGCCTGTGCTCCTGTCAGCCCAGGCCTGGCTGCTGGCACAGGCAGGCTGGCACAGTTGCACCAGCAGGGCTTTGATCTGAGCTCAGCACTGCTAAATCCCACACTCTGCCATTGAAACATATGGTGGAGCACAGCTATAAACAAGAGCAGAGCCCCAGACTGCAGCCAGCTGAGCACTGCGGCAGCTCCAGCAAGCTGTTTACCTTCTGCACCCCAAGGAAATAGCAGCATGAGCTACTGTATTTTCCTGAAATTGAGGTTGTACATCACTCCTTACTATGCAAATGACTTGTCATGCTACTAGGATGGTTTCTGTTGAGCACCAAGGGTATATGGAATAAAGTTCAATTCATTTTACAAAACTTACCAAATTTTCTCTGTCTACGCTTCATTATAATGCACTTATCTGTATCTCCATTATTATGTTGTTTACATTAACTTCACTTGGCTGTAGACAAGTAACTTAGTGTGAGGACTTGTCCAGATTTACCAAGCTGTTGCCATGCCAAACGTTAATTACTTAAATGTAAACTTTTAAATGGATGAGTAAATGTACAACACTTACCCCTTCAGTCTAGTGGTCCATGTCAAAACGTTTGATAGACATTAAGGTCAGGAAAAATAGCCAGTGGGTATGGTGGAGGCAAATGTTACTGGTTATTCTCATGGGGTGTTCACTGGTCAAACTGGCCTATGTAATTCCTTGTATTACTGTCACAGGCAAATTTTGATTTGGTACACCAAGTCCCCAGTTAGCCTCATGCTGCAGGTATTCAAATACATTCTTGTACCTTTACAACAGCATAAATGATCATCTTGATGCATTCAACACAACTAATAGCATTCATCATGCAGCTTTTCTGAAGTGTTTACTATATTTATTTTTGGCCTGTGCTTCTATATTTATCTCATTCATTTTTTACAATGAGTTTGTAGCAAAACTGGACAAAAGATCTGAGTCATGCACTGTTTTTTCCTTTAGCTACAGATAATTGTTTTTTATGGAAATCTTCAATTATTTGGCTCTGTTCATAGTTCTTGGTTTCACAGTTCTCTAATTAAGATACATGTGTTGCTCTCAGCCATCTATACACAGCTTCTGTAAGCTGATCAACTGCTTCTCATATTCTTTCAGAAGTTCTACATGCTTTTTCTCAGTAAGCTGTTTTACATGAACTTCTTGGTTGACAAATGTCACTGTAATTTTTTCACCACTTCATCTTTGTGTAATGTAGTCCTGAGATGCCAGGATACATCTGTGTTTTCTGAAGGCCAGCAATGTAAGCAAATAGGCTGGGGGGGTTTAAGGCACTGAAAGCCATGGCTCTCGTGGCTTTGGGTGACTCATCCTCAGGAGCTGCCAGAGCAGGTCACTCACACTCGTGGTGGGAGAGCCAGGACTGACAGGCTGCATTCACTGCCAGCTGAAGGCATCCTGGATATCAACATATCCAATCATTTCCCATCCCAGCTTACGTTAGGAGTTACCATGGCCACGACACGGTAGCGCAGGGTGATGCTGAGTGACGTAAAGACAGTCCAAGGACAACAGAAAACTTAATATTCAAGGCTGCATTAGAGATAATGTTAAGCAGATTTTATGGTTGCTCTGTTAGCCCTGTGTGCAAAGTGCTCACCCATCCAGCAGGGCATGATCTGCTTCATTTTGCTTTAACTTTAGCTGAAGCACCTTTAATTTGTCTTAAAATAGCAAAGAGCTCAGGGTGCTTTGGTTAGTTCCAATCTGTGTGATTAAGCAAGGCTCTTGCTATAACTTAGATCAAGTTTAAGATTTTTGATGCTGAACAGTATTGCCGTGGAGATAGTGGTTGGATGAAATAGTCTGCATGTATAAATACTAGGCTTATATTCCCCTTTCTCTCAAGTTATTTTTTGTATTTAAGTATTTTGGGGATAATTATATAGAATACATTTAAGATACATTGCAGATGATACACACATATATATCAAGGAATGCAATGGAGAGGGATTTCAGGGAAAAACTTACTTCAGATCATTTAAAATAATAGAATGACATATGCTGGTCTTAAGCTTTGCTTTAAATCTGTCTAGAACACCATTAGTAGACAGTTGATATGTACACACTTGTATATTTATGTTTACACAAGCCATGAGAAGTGGCTAAAATTTTTGGTAGTAACCAACTGATCTGTTCATTGCAGTCTTAATGTGCTTCATATCCAATATGTGTTAAGGTGAATTAATCAAAAGAAATACAGAAAGTATAATATAATCAAAAATTTCCTAAGGGGGGGAAAACCAAACTCAAAAAGGATAAGGATGCAAAACAAACTTTGTTTCAAAACTTACCATTTGTAGCCAAATATTTGTGGTTAATACTTGATTCTTTTCATCCTTGAGGGAAGGAGGAGAGGAAGAAGAAAAAAACAAACCACAGCTTAGTACCATACAGATAAAATAATACCATTAAATACACTTGACATTATAAAATAACCAGTTATGCTAAAGTACCTTTCTAAGCAATGGGAATGGGAACCATTCCAATGGGAACCATTGCCACTTACTTATTGAAATGGAAGTTTCCACAGGATCTTTTAAATTTCAATTTAATATTACCACAATCGGTCAAACCATTTCCTGGGGGTATCCTTTTGCCAGACTCTTCCCTGGGGCTCCTTCTCTAATAGTCTCCAAAGGCAAGGCAGGGCAGGGGCTGCCTGTAGCAGCTTTCTTAGGAGCAGCCCTCTCACTAATTAACTTATCCAGCAGACATAGGCAGGCATAGAAAGAACAAAGAGCAAAGTGTGGATAAGCTCAGATGGGGTTGAGGGCTTGTGGCTAAGTTCAGATGAGGGGGGCTGAGGCCATTCTGAAGAGCTTCTTAACAGATATGTGTCAGTAGAACTGACAAAAAGAGCTGCATCAGCTTTACCAGAGAACTGTTGCCAGAGCAGGATATTATTATTCTTTGAAGGCCTTTCCCCTGCACTCCTGTCACTGATGTAAGTTCAGGTGACACAGCAGGCATCTTACTGCTGAAGTGGTAGACTTTAATTCTTCACTCCTCAGACACAGGAATATATCAGTGACCTTTTTCTGTGGAGGTGCCGTATCAGCATCCACCTGGGTTGTGTGAAGCTAATGGAATATGCTGTATATTCAGCTGTGCTCAGGATTTAGTTGAGTATCTCCTGTAGCATCAAGGTAAGCTTCATAGTGAAATCTCCAAAACCCAGCCTGAAAATATCTTCATTAATTGGTGTGTGTCTTGGTCTTTGATTTAATTTTTCTAGCTTTTTTAAATCAAAGAATTAAACTATAAAGGCCAACAAAAATGTGAGAAGTTAATTAAAATGAAATGAAATTTGAAAATTCTCTTCCATTGAGCTCTTAGGTTTATTAGATTTGTGATGTATGGCATACGAATGGCTCTTCATGCAATTTGCATGCTGGAGGTCTTAGAAATACATAATGGCTCAGGAGAATTGCTCCTGACTGGGAAAATTGGAGTTTTGTTGATAGAGATAACACAGACTAACACAGATTGCTGCCATTATCCATTTTGATTTTTTAGGAAAGCTGACTTTGGACTGTAAATTCAATGAAGAATAAAGCAATAAATGGCTATACTGGGGCTGAGATACGTAATTGTTACATATGGGAAATAGGTACAGTTTCCCCTCTGTGAACTTCTCCTCCTCCCATTAATTTGTGATACAGTGAATAAAGTTATCGAAGTCCTCTAATCTTTAGCATTTTCCTGGTTTGGGCTGGTTTCACTTATTCAATTTTTCTTACTTCAACCCAGTGTTTTACTTTTTCTTTCTGATTCTGCTCCCCACCAGGGGAGGGGCCTGAGTGAGCACCTGCCTGCAGTGTTGTAGTTTCTGGTTGGGGTTAAACCATGCCAGGCCAGGCATAGTCTCAACTCAGCCTGCTGTTCTAAGCATGTTCCATAAC
The DNA here is from genome assembly GCA_003676055.1 of Chloebia gouldiae. Taxonomy (NCBI): domain Eukaryota; kingdom Metazoa; phylum Chordata; class Aves; order Passeriformes; family Passeridae; genus Chloebia; species Chloebia gouldiae. The sequence continues at coordinate 4,025,692 of QUSF01000015.1, forward strand.
CCTGACGGGCAGAGTGGCAGTACCAGATGCAGTGACAGTTCCTCTGTTTCCTGTCTGAATTCTGTGAGTGGTGTTGCAGATCTGAACAAGAACCAAGGCTAGAATGCACAGCAGGAAAAGAGAATGCAGTGGAAGACTGTGAAAAAGCTGAAAGCAGAGTGTTAGAGCTAATGACTATTGTATGTAGGCTCAATTTTATAAACAAATTTAAAATATTTGTAGGAGAGGGCCATTGTTAATCCAGTGAAGTTTCCTGCATGGGACAGGTGGGATTAAAGTCTGAATCTGCACTCTCATTCTATTTATTTTTTGGTTTGTTTTGGAACTGTGTCCTAATTCAGTAATGCATCTGCCTGGCCATATTAACTAGAACTGTTTCTTTAATAAATCAAGGAGTAAGCCCCACTCTCTAGAAATAATGCTGGATAAACCAAACATTCCAGCTCAAGTTACCTCTCCTTAGCAGAGTGCTCTGTTGGTGTTGTTACTTCAATTTTGTGCAGCTTCTCACCTTCAAAATATGTGCTACCTTCATAAATGTTTCCTTAACCAGCCTGTAATGTTTAAAGTTCAATATACAGAAGCTTTATTTCAAAGCCTACTTAGATCATTTTCCTTTGAAATGCACTCCTCCAGGCTGGCCTATGTATATACATGTAATGCCATTTTTAAAATTACTTTATAGAATATGCTGCTTAGTGTTTATTGAGCATTTTCTTGTCTTGATAGTTTGTAAACATGTCCCATCGAGACAACATGAAATTATTCAGACTATTTATTCTCTTGTGGAGCTTTTGTTAATTAAATTATTACAAATATGAAAATATGAGGAGAAAATCAACAAATTGATTTTTTAAAAATTGCTTTGTAAATCTTCTCTCTAACCTACAAGCACATTATTTACAGCAAATTAAACACAAGGAAAATTGTACCTCTCTAGCAAGAGAAGGGCCAGGCTGTGCAGAGCAGTGTGAGCTCAGTGTGAATGGAAATTGGCCCCTGGTTCTGGGTGCAGGGGGTCTGGGACAGGGGGTGCTGAGGCTGTGCCTGAGCCACAGCGAGCTCCAGGGTCCATGGCATGGAAACTGCAGGAGGATGCTCTGCAAGTCACTCAGCCACACTCCTGAGGAAAAGCATCCAGCAGCTGGGGTGGAGGGAATGGGAGAGGAGGAAAGGAAAGCTCCAGGTGTGAGTGGTGGACAGGTGCCCTAGTGTACAGTCCTGGTCTCTATTTAACACTTGAGCCAGTACAAATTTAATGCAAGGTTTACTATGAGCTTACACATAGTTACAATTCAGACTTTAGTAACTGAAGAGTTTGACCTATGTGGAAGTCTGAAAAAATTGGGGATTTTCAGATATGTTCTGCACAGTTTCTCCAGGTATTGAAGCCTGGAGTTCCTCTGCCCCATGCTCTGTTCAGGTGTACATGGAGTGAAACAAAACAGTGAGGAAGTAAACCTGAATACAACAGACAAGCATGCTACTGCTTAGAGCTGACGTTCTGAGAAATTTGAAAAGTTTCTCAAGTTAAAATGCTAAAATACTGCTAGAGCATTCTAGTGTTGCTGGGATAGGAGCAGATGTTCATTTTTGGCTTTTTGAATCTCTCTTCTTTTTTTCTTAGAAATTAGAAAAATGCAGTCTGAATTTTACCTGGGTTAAGGTTGAGTTTGGACTATGAGATAAGGAGTCTGATTACTTTGCTTAACCTAATTCAGGCGAACTATTAGTGGGGTTGTTTGTTTTGCCTTTTTTTTTTTTACTTGTGCTATTTGTGTCTGAAAAAGGCCAGCATTTTCTCCACACCAACTCACCTTACATGCTTTTGCAAAAAGCATTTGCTTTCTCCCCAGTTTCTTTATATTGCTTTGAAAAAAAGGCAGTTTGTTCAGACCACACACAGAGGTCTCCCCAGATAGATGCAAATCCATCATAGCAAAAAGCTACTGCAGAAAGAGCATAAAAAAAGTGACCTTAGCTCTGAGTAGAGCATCTGGGTGGAACCTTCTTTGGATGTAGGCAAGTCTTTGTGTCCCAGGTATGCTCTGTTAGGTCTGAGAATTGTGCTGCCATTGGCTGCACCAGGGTTTTGTTCTGGCAGTGGGCTGGAGAAGTGGCTTTCTACAAGTTCCAGGAAAAAGAAGTTGAGATGATAAATATGTGTGAGAGGCTCATGATGTACCATTTTTGTTACCATGGGGATGTAATTGTAACAGCAGTCTGTCTTTTTTTTTTCAGTACATCATTGTTAGCAAGAGATTGTATTTAGATATGAACACATTCGTCTTTGCAAAGACAAGCAGGGATAAGGCATATGAAATGAGCAGAGTACAGCATGACTAATCACATACATCAGCACATCTTGCATAAAAAAATATTTTGAAAAGCAAGTTGTATTTTTCAAGTTACCTTACGAATTTCTGTGATTAATTGTAGGGTTTCACTCAGTTCAATTTTTGAATATAGCATAGAGGTTAAAGTGCAGTTAAATTTCCTGCAAACGTGTGAAGTAATAACTGTCTTCTGTTGCTTTATTTACAAATAATTCTTGATTCCGGTGTTTCTGGTAGGAGACTCCTGTTGAGAGGACTGAACCCTGAATTAGTGTTAAATACTGATTCTAGGTGCTGATTAGCATTGCCAGTCTAACACAGATAGGCATCCCAGCTCTGAACACATGCTGGAATCTGGGAACTACCAACAGTATCATAAGATAAGATCAAAGAATGGAGTCCCCATAGCCCCACTCATTACATGGTGTTAAAACCAGAGGGAATCAAAGCCTTTGAACTTGATTTATCTTCCTAGAGGTTAGCTGCAAAACACTGAAATTGAAATTGAGATTGTTACTGAAATTGAGATTGTTACACTTCAATGTACCAGCAGACTGAAGTGGAAGGAAAGTGTGTGGGTTATTTCTTCAAGGAGAGAAGAGAAAATTATGGGAGAGCAGGGAGCTGAACCCAAAGCTGTCTCTTCCTCTCCCTGTGCATGATCAGAGCACACAGCTCCAACACCACCCTGCTGCCGGTGTTCATCTGTCCTATTTTTGTGAATAACAGCAACAGAAATTTCCACACCTGACCAGAGCATATTCTTTAGCATCAGCTGAAACCTTTGAGGAGCACCAGAGCCACAGAGACAGAGGCATCTTACACAACCATAGGAATAGCTCTGTGCACTACAAATGGACATAGGAAAAGCCAGCTTCGGAGAGTCAGATACCAAAATGCTATTACTCATTCCAGACAGTGTCTCTATACTACACCCTACTTCCATCTTCCCAAGTATAGGAAAATTAAGCAAGGAGGAGTTGCTCCAAAATTTCTGTGATATGTAACATTACCCATTATCTTGGATATCTTGGGCTCTCTGGTCAATCTAGGACACAGCACAGACATCACCATGGCAATTAAAAAACTTCACGGGGAAGGGCAGAGTACCAAATGCTTTCCTTATCCTGCTGAATGTCTCTGCAACTCTTGACACAGAAGTATTGCTAAGACACTTCAATAACTCAAGAAGATGAGTCATATTACAGAGGTTCTCTTTATTCCTTACCCATCCTCTGAGGGACACATTCGAGTGTCCTCTTAAGGGTCTTCCTTTCCTGCTTTCCATGAAAATCCACACTGTGCCCACCTCTCTGATATGCCTGTAGAGAATCACTTACAAAGGCACTGAGAAACAGGGAGCTTAGCTGAGAGAAGTACTTTGATGGAAATCAGCTGTATCTGTTTCTTCACAAATGCAACAAGCGTCATGACTGAAATGTCAGAACACCTACATGGTCCTTCAGGCTGCTTTTTCCCCAGCACAAAAGAGCAAATTCTCCTTTGTGATAAGATTATTTCTGTCTGTGGGGACAGAGATGGAATGAGCACTCCAAAATCCATAAAAATGCTCATCTGAATTTCTTGAGTTCTGTCAGTGCTCATTACTTTTTCTGTCCTCATTGTTGCATTTAGTAGTTTTGGAGATGGTGGGTAAGAGGCCTTATTCCTTCCTGCCTGCCTTCCTCTCAAACCCTAAACCAGCACACCTGTGTAGTTACTGAGAGTAATTAAGGACATGCCGAGCACAGAAATGTACAAACACTTCTGACTGAAGGCAGCAAACAAGCCAATAAAAGTGCAAAGTAGCAGTGCTGTATGATTAAACATGTGCATGGGTCCCCCACGTCTGCACAGGGTTATTGATCATCTTCCCTTCAGGGGAGTTCTTTATGAGGAGCACACAAGGAATGACAAGACTGGATTATAAACAATGCCTCACATCACTACCAGAAGATTTGGGAGAGATTAACTGGATGAATATCATATTCTTGTCTTGCTGCCAGTGAGCAGCACATGGCTTCATGCCATGCTCTTAGTGCTTCACAGTTAGCTGTTGTTGAAGCCAGGGTCACCAGCCTTTCCTATTTACAAATCAAATTCTAGTTGCAGTAACAGGCATGAAAATGCAAGCACAAGTGAAGGTTAAATCTGAATAGACATCTACTTCAGGCTGCTTCTGGTTATTCTTGGAAATAAATCCTTTAATTTTGAATAAATTAAAAATAAATTGGTTAACACAGTAAATTATTTAAGTAATTAAAATTCTAAGTAAATTTTAAAAGATTTCTTTTTCTACATAAGTGCTTGTATAAATAGACTCCCTGCTGCCCACCCATTGTGAGATCTTTCTTTCTTCCTTCCTTCCTTTCTTTCTTTTCCATTTTTGTAACTCATATATTTAGATTGGGAACAGTTGGATTGTTTTGTAGTCTCTTCAGGCTACTGAATATGGTGAAGAGTTCAGGACAAACTGAAGAATTCACATCTGTATCATCTAAATTTGAAGTAATTAACATTTGAAGTAATTAACATTTGAATGTATTTATGTTAATATGCTGCTCAGAGATACAGAATTGTTTGCTTCCAGTCCATTGACAATACTTTGTTCAACTGCTGTCAGCAATATTAGATTTGTAAATGACTGGAAACTTTTGGTAGCATGTGCTTTGCTGAGAGAAAAGCAGGCACTGTATCCACAGAGCACTGAGAATGCAGCCTTGAGCAGAGACAGAGGACAGGAACAGAAATACCACTTTGCTTTAGCAGCATTTCCTGCTTTCCCTTGCCATCATCCCCAAAATTGCTGCAGCACATTCTTGCCAACTTAGAGACCCACACAGATCACACTACAGGAGTGGGGCTGGGGCCGTGATGGTTACTTGGGAGTTGCTTTTCCCCATCCTTCACCAAGCCCGCAGCATCCTCCCACAGCACTTCCAGAAGCCTTCCCAGAAAAGAAATGGGTTCAGCAGGGGCAGCCACCTGCATCTGAACTCCCTTCTCGTTCATTTTGTCACTGCAGTCAGAGGCAAATGAAGCCCAGGAGGAGGCAAGGTAGCTCCCATGGTTCTGGGCATAGCAGAAGAGGCTTTCCCCAGGAGCAGCAGGTTTGTGGAGCAGGTGGGTGCTCTGTGGGAGCAGAGAGCAAACCGTGCGGCCAGGGCTCCTCCTGGGCTGGGGCAGCCCGCGGCTCCCCCAGGAACGCGGCCGCAGGGAAACCATCCACCGGCCACGCGGGGCTGGAACGCTCAGCTGCGCGGGACTTCAGGGAGCCACACCCTCCCACTGGCCAAGGACAAGGACATTCAGGAAGAAATACGGGTCTTTCAATCTTTCCAAGCAAATTACCACAGATCACAACAAGCTGATCCATATTGGTCAAAACAGAACATGTGAACTTGTGTATCAAATAGTGACATCCTGTATCGTCTTCTCTTTGAGCATGACAGTCTTTTTTAAGAAAAGGAACAACTCTGACTATTAGAAGGAATACATTAATTTCAGTCCCAAACTTCTGTAAATTACAAGCTTTGTATAAGACCAAGTATTAGCCAGATCTGACTCCATGCAATTACATCTTGCACCATAATTTTTTTTCATCGGGTTCATGATTACTAAGGACTGCTAATAATTACTAGATGATGTGACTGCAGGTTCTGTTGTTCTAGTAAGAGCCCCTGTGTAGAATGTGAAGGCTTTATGTGGTGGTCCCTGTGCTCTACAGCAGTGTCACAGAGGAATCTGTTTCCTAGCACCTTAGCCATGCTTTTCACAGGAAGGTTACAAGCCCTTTTCATCACAACTGACATAGAAGTAGATGTTTAGTCACTTTTTAAGTTAATGGGGCATCCATACCAGTGCAGTTAGAAAACAAAATATGAGGTACTGAGTTTTTATGATTCAAACTGATTATTTATATCACAAAGAATAAGAAAAATAGCTGAGAAACTGCTTCACTTTACTCATACTAGAAAGAAAACCCCACAAACAGAAAAGCTCGACTGATTCATATTACAAAAAAGTTCCAGACATCTCTCCTGTGGAACCATAAAGCAGAATATAAGTTCTGATTTTCACATACAATGAATATCTCTAATGTCCTCAAGTGAACTATTATCAGGAGGGTTTTTTATAGCCTTTAGTCAGTCCTTTTTTTCCTTCCCGCAAACTGCCTTTAAGCATTGTACATTCATTGCTTCCCATTCCATCCTACACATCCTCCTGTGTTTAAAATATCTTTCCAACACTGTTTGAGGACACTAGGTAAAATGCTGACAGAAAAGTTAAAAAATCCAGATCTTTAGAAGCACAGGAAAGATGGACAAATATCACAGAAATAAGGTTGTGGTTTCTCATAGTATGTTAATATCTCAGCACAGTAGGGTAGGGAGAGGTGTTGTCTGCTTATTAAAGTAGAGCAATTATAAGAATATTTTAGACTCTTGTCTGATCTGTTCTTCAGATTTAATGGAAAAATAGAATACTCTGTTTTCTGTTATAATCCAATAACTTTCCTGGTATTAAATTAACTAAAAAGATCAGAAGGCATATCCCAGCACCTTTACAGTTTTCTAAACTCTCAGGAATAAATTTATGGTGGAATGGAAATGGCTGCAAGATGAAAGTGCAAACAGTTTCTCCCTTGGTGGTAAAAAAGTTCAAGCAGCAAACTGAGAAGAAAATAAAGCTCAGTGAGATGCTTTCTAATGTACACAAATGAATGCTAAAATTAAAAGAATAATGCAAATCTGATGAGCTTCTGCCACAGACATTGTTTGCAAAGACGCTGCTGAGGTCTGATAAACAGCTTAAGAACTTCATTAGCACCATTTTTCAATGAGTCTCTTGATTTGGTTGTTTTTATTCATTTTCCAGATTTAAATTTTTTTTCTTCTTTTTTTTTTTTCATTTTTTGGCAGACAAGATGTTTGTTTTATAGTCTTTTTCTTTACGAAAGCTGTTATGCTTCTTTGAATGACACCATAATTCTCTTTTCAAAATTTCAAGATATTTGACATTACTGTCTTGCCCAATGGGTCTGGAGTATTGGACTGCAAATACTGAATTGCAGATCCTTATGCAGAAGCTTTGCAAAGCCTTGTATGTAAGTCATTGTAGTCAGCTGGATCACTTCACTGTGTAAAAGAAAACAAGGACAAAAGCCCTTGAATATATAAAACGAAGTCATGCAAGTAACCAAGGGCAATGTAGGATAAGCAAACTTTGACTAAGTTCAGATAAAGGTAAAAAAGTTTGCATGCTTTTCATTTGTCCTTTGGTCTGCACAAGTGGGTTGAACAGCCTAAAGGAACAGGATTTCCCTTGAGATTCTGCTGCTGCTTACTACATACAAACAACTATTCAGTGCTTTTCTTTCCTCTAACTAGAAATTTTTTAAAAAGGGAACAGGAGAAACTGGAAAATAAGCAAAAACTGTTGTGTAGTAAATTATTTAATTAGCTAGCAAGTATCTTCAGGAACCATGAAAGATTCCTAAGTAGTGTTATGCAACATAAGTAAGAATTTGACTATTCATGTGGATAAGTAGCTTAATTCAACTTTCTTAAATCAATTAAATGTTGATTCTAAAAAATTAACTAATTTATTACCAGAGTAGACCAAAATGGTCACACTCATACCCACCAAAATGTTTGTCACTTCTTGTTGAATAAGATGGTATTGATCCAGCATTCTCTCACGTTTTTCAACTTGAATCAGAGACAGAGCTTGCTTGTGTTTTTTGAAATATATTATGTATATATGTTAGGTGAAGAACCACCACAGGTAATTTTGTGAGCAGTTCAAGCTAATCTAAAGCCAAAGTACAGGTGATGTAGAGAATTGACCCCTCAAAAAGGGATGAGGTAACTCTCACTCAGAGAGGCAGTGGTGCAAGCCACAGCTGTGGGAGCATGAGCCCAGAACTCAGAGAGATTTCTTCCAGTAGCAAAGGCTGAGATCAGCTTAGGACACTCCCAAGGTGCTGCCCCAAGTTCCATATAGAAAACTGGTAAAAATTCTAGATTCCAGCCAGAAAGCTGAAAATTTTCTATATTGAGAGTGAACCATTGACAGCTACTCTGAGAACGAGTTCTTACATGTGGGTTTACCAAGATTTCATTCTCTAGCTTTCTGCTGTGTTATTCAGAAATATACACACCTTGCTGGAAATGGTCAAGAAATCTGGAATACTTCACCAAAAGTACTTAGTATTATTATTGTTGTTGTTGTTGCTGCTGCTGTTGTTGTTATTCTCCTGAAGAAGAAAATATGTCTCATTTTTCTAGAACTGTTTTGAACTGTTCCCAAACTGAAAAATAGGAAGTTATGCATAGATGTTAGGAAAAATCTACCATGATGGTAGTTGCGTACTGACTGCTCAGGAAGGTTGTGGAAAATCCTGGACAGCAGCCAGGAAGGCTGTCAAAGTGGTCAACACTTGACTGGACACAGTCCTGAGTACCATAATCCATTTAAGGCATCTTTGCAGTAGGGGAGTGTACAAGATGACCTCTAGAGGCCCTGTCCAAACTAAAATAAGATTGTGATTTTTCTACTCATTTTGATAGCAGTAAAAATTGTGTTTGAACTCTGTACCTCAGTGTATTCCACTTCTTCATGCTTGTATCTCAAAGCAGTCATTTGCAGTATAAATGTGTGACCGCTTAATTTCTAAGGTTTCATCTTCCGACTTTTGGGGTTGAAATACCTCTGATATTTTCTCTTAATTGTATTAACTTACAGTTGATACAGATATGTCTATTGTAAAAAATGCTAGGCTAGGCATAAACTTCACACCTTCATGCTCACTGCATTTGTTTTCCTATGCCATTCAGTATTCTTTAAGAGATGTAGCAGAGTAGGAAAAGCACTGCTGCTGTGTCTATTCTTAGTGTTCCCTCCAAACCAACAGGCAGTGGCTGAATGTTCTCCTCTGATACTATTATTGAGATGGATGTTACAAGAGAAAACAACACTGTTAGAAGGTATTTACCTGCATACAGTGTTTAAAAATGTGGTGACTGTAATTTTTTTCAGTGTGGAAATTATATCAGTATATTTCAATAATCTGGTTTACAGAAATGTATATGCTGGAAATTTTCCTAAGCCTAAATTAGTTTAAGATTCTATGCCAGCACTGAAATACCAGACAAGCAGAAGCCAAAGGCCAGTTTTATGTGCAGATTGAGGGGTTTCCAGGAGGTGAGAAGTAGAGAAAAATAAATAGCTTATCTACATCCTGTTCTTTATTTTTACTGCCATTGTACTGAAGCTATGACCATCCATTGCCCCTCTTCCTCTCCTTCCTCTAAGGTATGCCTTAGTCTTTGTCTCTTATGTCTTTCTGAAGTCCACTCTTTCAAACCTCTTTCCATTTTTCATTCCATCCTCTTCCATCTAAATTCCACCTCCTACAAATTCTTTTGCTGTATCTCAGGCCTACCATGTACTCCCACTTCTTCTCTAAGCACTCCCTTAGTTTCCTAGTTCTCCTCTTTGGCAATACATCCCCAAACGGCATTTTTGTCATGCTGCCCCTGCTCTTCCTCCCCATTTAGAAACATTCTGTATAATTTACTATGCCAGCTTGCATTCTCATTAGACAATTAATTAATTCTATTTTCTAGTGAACTCCACTAAGCCAGGGCAATTGGCACTTACAGATCCTTCATTATGTACTGCTGATTCTAGCATGCTTATTAATGTGCAATACCATTAAAGAAAAGCATATCTGAAACCATGGGGTAGAAAATTGCTAGTTTTAATAGGGCAGGTTAAAACTAGAAATACAAGCTAGGAAACATCCATTGTATTTAGAAAAGATTTCATATAGTGTGTCCCCTTTCCTGTCAGCAAAGTCAGAGTGGAATGGAAGAGACTTCACCTAAGGAATAGCAGCAACCAGGATCCAGCCTGGCTCAATCTGTTCTGGCAGGGATTTGATGGATTGGCTCTGGAGAGGTCTGACTCCCAATTAGAATCAGAGGCTATCAGCTGAGAAGCCATTAAAGTGAATATATAAACTACAGGAAAGTATGATGGTGACATGTTTTGTTTCTAGCTTGTTAAACCAGTAATTGTTATTGCAAGTAGCTGTCATTCCCACCAGCATTTGCTTCTTGTTGACAATGAAGAAAACTCATTTGTTTTATAGCATGAAGCTTAATTTACTTCATGGTTGGTTTCTTTCTTTGGCTGTCAATCCCAGATCTCGGAGAAAGAAATGCAGTGAGTTTTATGGCAAGCAGAATGAGCTGTAACTAAACAGCCAGTAAAAACCCCAAGGTTTCTGACTGACTATGAAGGGTGGTTCTTGAAAAGCACATAGGATCAAAAGCTCCCTTTTGAATCAGATTAACCAAGACTGCCAGTCATTGACTACACCCAAATTGTCTAGTGATCTGTGGATATTTTCCTTTCATTTTGTGTGCGTTTTAATTAAATTTGACAACTCCAGAAGAAATGAACTCTGTGTCTTGAACTTTAGACATCTGGTGGGAAGATAATGGAATTTTGAGGTTAAATACATTTTAAGACTTTAACTTCCTTATTAGTTGTCATAGCTAGTTGAATTCAGTAAAAACAAATACTGTAAACCCACTTACATGCTGAGTTGCATCTCTGTGCCACTGTGGCAGAGTGAAGCTTAAATTAGTCATATTTGAACCCAAAGAGATCCTTCAGTACATTGTACAAGTACAGCACAGGAATACCTATTGATATACCAGTCAAATATGGTTGTAAATGCAGTAGCTATTTAAGCATATAGAATGTAGCAATCTTGTGTAGATACCAAAGCATACACAACTTGGATTTTGGCTGGGATTTCCTCTCCCCTCCATCTTCCAAAATAGGCAGCTCTTAAGTGACCACCAGAAATCAAGGGATTTGGTTTTGCATATCCCTCCCAGACTATACTGCTTGTTGGTTCTAAGGACAGTTAAGCACTTGAAAGGCAAAATGTGCATTTTGAGCTCCCCTTGAAGTATTTTCTAATGCTAAAAACGTTGGGAATTTCTGACAAGATATCTAAGAACTAGGTAAATTGTACTAAGTTTAGTTCTTTAAAGATGCAGACAAAATTTGACATTGTGTCTTGAACTAGCTGTGCTTTCCAGTTTCTTGTAATCTTCCTTTACCATCTCAATTGTCCCTTCTAGGAAGGAAAAATCCACCCTTTGAAGCAGTTTCCTAGAAGGTTACAGACTTACCACATCCATGATCTGCATGAGGCTGAGAGTGAAATAGACAGTGAGTGGCTGGGAATCATTTGCAACTGGTCGCTCCAACGGATTGTAATTTTTCAGCAGCTCCTTGTAAAGCTTCCTTTGGAACTCTCCTTGCAGAGATTCTTTGGGCACAGGAATAAAAAGATAAATAATAAGGATTCTACATCAGAAAAAGCTCAGGCATGCTTTTTCACTCCTATCAGATATTATGTATTTATTATTACACCTGCTGCACTCCCAGAAAAAATGCCACTGTATTTAAAATAATTCATTAGCTGCTACAACAAAATCCTAATCACAAATGTTCATCCCAGCCTATAAGGGTGATTACCTCTTTGATCATTTCTTGACTGGCCAGGAGTGATAGGTTCTAAATGCTAATGATGTTTTCTCAATATACACACCCTTCGGTCCAGCAGCAAGAAGTGGTGAAGAGAAAATACAGTAACTGTGATTTGACACCTGTCCTGGCATAGCTATAACCAGAAAAGCAGAACAGGGATATGGCAGAAAGCATCAGCAAGACAATGGGAGAAAAATGGCCACAGGTTAGACTGAGCACTGCTCTCGGGCTGCTTCAGACAGAGAACTCTTTGGAGCAAGTACACTCCGCTTTATTCTCTGTTCATGCACTTAGAAATGAAGTGAGGTACGACGTTTCTGGCAGAGATGATAGACACTACATTAATATACATGCAAATATTTGGGGATTTCTGTCCTTTTTACACTTGAAATCCAGGGAGGATGTTTATTCTGCCGGCTTTCTGTGGAGAGAAGGAGCAGGTCTACATGAATGGAGCAGAGTAGACCAGGGACAGAGGCAGTTTTTGAATGAAGGAGAATGTGCGACAGGGTTAGGAACAGCTTCTCTGGATGTGAAACCTCCCTGTCCCACTTCAGACGTTCCTCCTCCTTCCCGATTTTCTTGTCCGCAACTGCCCCCACAAAAAAACCGCAGCCTCTGCCCTGGGACATCCACTATTTAAGTGCCTTGACAGAGTTCGGTCCCCCATCCCCACCGTCCTTCTCCCGTGTCCTTTCCCGGCAGGTGCCAGCGCTGGCCAGCCCTCAGTGCGGCCCGGGACGGGACGAGCCCCCCGCAGCGGCGAGGCTGGCAGAGGGCAGCAGGGGACGGCCGGGGCCGGAGAGCCGCCGTGCCGGGACGGACCCGGGGCTGCCGTCCCCGCCAGACCCGCCCGCCCCGCCGCGGCTCCCGGCGCTGCCCGCGGGCCGGCGCCCACTCACCGCGCACGAGCCCCGCCGCCGCCAGCAGCCACACCGCCAGCTCCTGGAGGCCCATCCCGGGAGAGCCGGCACCGCGAGCGACGGACGCACCAACAGCAGCGGCGGCTTCTCCCGCCGCCGAGCCCCGCCAGCCCCGAGCCGCGGATCCGGGCCGCTGGGAGCCGCCGGCGCCCTGGGCACCTCCGGCAGCTCGGCCCCTTCCTGCGCCCGCGCCGGAGCTCGCCCTACGGCGCCGCCGGCCCGGGCGGAGCGGAGGGATGCTCACGGCCCGCCTCCCCGACCTGCCTCTCGCCTGATGGATTTCCCTCCCTTCCTTAATCCTCGAGCGTCTCCGGGCCGGAGGGGAGGGAGCGGAGCCGCTCGCAGGCTGCTGCGGCAGCCGGAGCGATGCGGCGCGGCTGGGCGAGGGGCCCCCGGCATTATAGAGCCGAGAGCGGGGGCGGCCCCCTCCCCTGCCGGGCAGCCGCGCCCGCCCGCGCCCGCTGCCCTCCCCGAGCCCGCAGCGGCACCGCGGGGAGCCCCGGCTGCTGGGGGACGGGAGAGCAGGGGAGACGAGCCGGCCCGACCGCCCCGGGGAGCGCACCCTGCCCGCGGTGCCCCAAAAGCCAAAGGGCGTCAGGCCCCCCGAGCTCCCCAGCGCTCCCCGACCCTTCTCGGCACAGGTCATTCACCATCGGCAGCGGCTGCTGCTGTTGTGGGAGGCGGGAATTAGTCCAAAGGGCAGCACAGTGCCCCGAGCCGGATAACCCCTGCTGGGGGCGAGGAGGGCAGTGGAAGGGGAAGGCAGCCAGGGCACGGACCAGTCCTTGCTGGCCTTAGCCAGCAGCTTGGCTTAGGTCACACCTGGGGGGGGAGAGCAATGGCCACAATGATGTTGCACACATGGCTGTTAATCCCCAGCAGAGATGCGGGGCTAGGGGCTCAAGTGCTGGATGTTTTGTCTAGATATGGGAAAAAAAGCCATGGCCAAGGGGCATTGTGTTTAGTGCTTGACAAACACATGACAGTAAAATGGTAGCTAAGCTCCTGCCTGGTACAGGTATAATGCAACACGGTTGGAAAGCAGGCCTAGAAAATTCGATGCATTTTGTTGATTGTCTGGTTCCTATCTGCAGCTCTAAGTGCAATTTTGACACCATGGATGAGTTATTTCTTTCAGTCCAAATCCCTGCCCTTCAAATCCAGTTGCTACATTAAATGAATGTCCTAGGCAGCTGCACTTGAAAAGAATGGTATTGAAGAATGTTGTCATTTGCAAGGGGCAACTAAGTGCTTGTTTTTCAAATGACCATCAACCAGCAGTTTATTTAGCCATGTTAATTTTCAGCTTTAAAAATCTGAAAAAAAAACAGGTTATCTGTTTCAGCTTAAGCACTGACCTAATTTATATAGCTACTGTTTAAGTGTTTTTAAATGTTGAGCGCAAAAGCAGATGCATCTTGGGGCAACCTGAGTAGTTCAGCAGTTGGCACATCATGTGTTCCAGCTGTCACACAGGGCAGGACTGAAACCTTCCCCTTTTCAAGTCAGCCAGCATGCCAGACAACTTTACCAACAGGTAGTAGATACCAGCAAGTGGTAAGGCCAACTCTCCAAAAGCCAAATAATAGCTGGAGGGTTTTTGGGTTTTGGTTGGATTTTTCTTCCATAAGATATTGACCTTTTTGGACAAGACAGCCAGCAGACAAGAGCAAGTTGCTAGGAAAGCTCTGTGTTATTCGCAGGAAAAAAAAAAAGAAAGTGTTGTTATTCATTTGTACTTCAGCCTTCCTGTGGCAGTGCTCTTAGTAGCTGGATTTTTGCCTTGTCTCATTTTGGAAAGGATTCTTTTTCTTTCCTCCTTCTACTATTATCCACTGCTGTTTTGGCACAGGTGCCCCAGATATTTTTGGGTGTTCAGTAAACAGCATGAATTGTTCAGGCAAGAAATTTGGAGAGGAAATCTACAGTTCATGGCTGACCTCTACTGTTGGCTCATTTTTTTGCTTCACATTTGGCGTTGACAACTGCTTCACCCCTTTGTGATGAACTCAGGGTCAACACCATACACAACCCAAGGTCTCAAAAGGTAAAATCTCAGGACATGGTGCTGAAACACCAGATTACTGTAGTGTAAGTGAAGAAATAATTTTTAACTATTTATTTTGTAAATCTTGATTTATATTGTTTGTGACAGTCTTGTTTTCATCTGATGTTAGCAAATTGAAATGTATAGGCACTTCAGAAATTCTTTTGATATTCTTTAATAACAATCAGCACCTCAACTCCTTGATTACACTGCATTCAATCAGGTGCATTCTTACTAAAGGTTTTGCCTTTCAAGTCAGAGATTCTGCTGTGAATACACACAAATGGCAGGAAGAAGTCTTATCTGCTTTCTGTAGATATCCTGTCTAATAAAAGTTAATTTCACATTTATAGATATTGTGTAGATACTAGCAAAGAACGATTTAAAAAATTACCGAAGTCCTCTAAAAGCCCTTATTTATGGCACGGGTTATCTCTGTAGAATTCGGTGTTTACAACTCAAAAGCAAGCAGTACAGTCTGTGGCCAGCAGAGGCTTTCTTTGCCTGCAGGGCCCACCGGAGGCAATACCCACTCTTCTCTCAGCTTTGATTCTTCTCTCTCTGCTATCCAGCCAGGTGATCTGGCGGCAGCTGTTTCCTCTCCCTAGACGATAACTTCTTAGACACAGTGATGAATGTGAGTTCACTACAGTCACAGGCCATAGAAACCATTGTAGGTTTCCCAGCACACCTTCCCAACATAGTTGGGTGTTTGCCAGAAAATAAATAAGCCATTAATGTCTGTTTGTTTCTCACATACATGGGACATAATTAGAAACAGCCAATTGTGTGTCTGTCTGTCTGTGAATAAGCAATTGCTCAAGGAGACAACATTATGCACAGATCAGGTCACATATGTCAAGGTCAGGCACAGAAAACCTGTGGTAATAGTGTGCATCTAGTACCAGTGTGCTGTCTATTGCTTCTTTATCTGATAAGCAAAGAAGTAAGTCAGTGTGCAAAAGGCTTCACTCAAGTGCTATTTCAGGTCTGTTTTGAGTCTGAGAGAGGCACAGAGCTGCTAGAGAAACAGCTACAGGATTATGAATTAGTGTGTCTATAGAAGAGACCTCACCATTGACTGGAAGATGCTTGTTTATACTCAAAGACCGTCCTTATTCGGTTTACAAGGCTAATCTCATGTGCTGGTCAGTGAAAAGAACCAGGGACTGAAGAATGTTCAGAATGACTCGTGCAGTCATTATAAGATGTTGCAGTTGCCCAAGGTTTATAATACTCCAGAACTGTGAGAAATACCATATTTTTCTCTTTGACTAGATCTGCAGATGAACAAACTGTGCATCTTCCTGATGTGCAAAAGATGATAAAATAGCCCTGAGAAGAGGCTGATAGTGAAGAAGTGACCATCTTGTACTGTATCCATTTACAGTGACTACAGCACTTTCTGACTTTGATCTAATTATTTCGCAATTGCAATGACCTGGGGCTCCATATCAGGAAAACAATGTTCTTTGCCTTCTTTTTAGAGAAATAGGTAAAATAGGCTAGGATTTTAAATGGTAACTTACAGCACATGTTAGATGCCCACATTTTCTTGAATGTTATTTGAATTAAATTACCTCTTCATTTGTTAGCTGCTTTTTTTTTTTTTTTTTAGATATTCCTAGTAATTGCATCCCATGTTATTAGTTATTCTCTGTTGTTCACTTTGCCCAATGAGTAGTCTCAGGGATTGAGAATGTACGTGTGACAAGCTTGATGTATTTTCAGTAAAATATCCTGAAACATTATATGTTCTTCCTTGCAGGAGGTAGCAAGTAGTTTTGATGCTGAGTTTTCTATTGAAGAATGAATTAGTGATCTGAAATATGGTTAATTTGCTGATTGAACTTTATATTCTGTACATGCTAATTTGAGCAGAGGTTCACAAAGGCAGTGTCTTTCGCAAATTCTTAGTTCCTACACCAGTGTGTGGTTTCCAGAAAATGATCCATTTTCCAAATTGTCATCTGTTGGGAAGGATAAGGAAGAGCACAGACTATTCTGTTGTTTAAAAAAAAAAACAAAGCTGCTGCCCTGCCACTTTGTAAAAAGTAATTACAGAGAGTATTTCTGAACAGTGCTCAGATGAGAGGTATAAGGATTTTTCACATTTGCCTAATGACTTCATAATTAATGAGTAACACCTGTGGTCATTTCTGTCATGCAAACGTTTTTCAAAATTCATACTTGTATTATATTGCTGTTAGCGTACACTCACATTAAAGTGTGAGCATATTAAACAACAGTAGCAGCACCTCTGTATTCCTGTGAATGAAACATCTCAAATGCTCTAACTACAGAGATTTCTCAGCATATCTACCCTACAGGTGCTTTTCTCTGTCCGAAGAAATATCACACATTTTCACTGACATCATCCTCAGCACGTTTGCACTTTGATTTCTGTATAAGGAATTATTGTTCCTCTGATTTCAGCCCCTGTCAGCTCCTTCTGATGCTTTTTTAGTTCCAGGGCTTGGTATTCATTTCTCTCTGACATACAAGTCACATTACAGAGTTGCTTTGCCATCTTTTTGGATGAGTGTGAATAAGAGGAAGTTGACAAAACTGCTTTTCTTCACCCTGGTTAATTTTAAATAACTACATAATTTAGGGTTTACAGAAGCTAATTAAAGTTGATAGGAAATCTGCATTTTAGGCCTACAGCTTTAACAGATCCTCATCTATAAGCATCTGAAGATCAACTTATTTTTCTTGTCCTAAAGCAACACACTGGAAATTTTTCTTTCCTGAAAAAATTACCATCTGCTGCATTTGAATAACTAACATGAAGTCCACAAAAATGGTCACTTGGTCTGTAAAGACCATTCTAATAAGGCTTTTTGACCATAAAGCTAAGCTCAACCCCTTTCAAAGACAGAACGTCGTAGCAAAACTGAGAGCAAATTCATTTAAACTTTGGACTTATATTTGAGGCGGGGAACATGGAACAGTTAATTCTTGCAAAGCCAAAATTTTACAGCCAAGATTTCTAAAAGGAAAACTAGTCAGGGTGCCCTCATCTGCTAGAGAATACTGAATTTTGGTCTTTAGAATCCTAATGGTTAAGTTTAAATTCATCAGACACATACAATTTTAATATGGCTTGAGGAGCAATTTTTTTTTTTTTGTCTTGTAATGTATGGATTACAAATTTACAACTGTATTTCTTACTTTGCATAAAACCAGCACTCCCTAATATTCCTTCCTAACTTCTCCTGCAAAGTCTCAGTATTGCTACTAAGGACATCAGTCCAGTCCTTGTATGATTTATTTTAACCAGTCACTGGTGAAGCTGATGTTTTTCAAGCATGTGCAGCAACAAACATCACCTATCATCTTCTATTTGAAATGAGACCTTGTGCTTTCTCTAATTGCCCCTCTATACTGGCACAGCAGAGAGAGAAGCAGCTGGGCTACGAAGGGCAAATGCCCAGGTGAGTCACTGGAGACAGGGAGGAATTCAGAGAGGAATTCGGAGAGGAATTCATTGCTCTCAGCACCGCAGAGTGGCAGCCAGTCATGGCTCAGTGCAAAATGCTGTCTCCAGCCAGCTGGTGACAGTCCTGCATGGAAACTGTTGCAAATGGGAGCATTCAGAGAATGGAAACAAAAATCAATATTTTTTGTTGTCGGAACACAGCATATTTGGAGGCTGTGGGTCCTTTAGAGACAGGCAGATTTTGAAAATGAGTTCCTTGCTGGACTCAAAGGACCTCTCAAAGCAGCTGCTAAATTGTTTCATTGATGAAGAGCTGCGGGCCTCTGGAGGAGGAGCTAAAACTACTTTAAATATAGGGTTTGATGAAAAATTCACGACAAACAACTCAAAACACTAGATATGCTCTATTTTATCTGAATCCCTTACAGAAATACAGACCTCATTGGTGCTTGTGGAGCTCTGAAGATGGGCTGTGGGTTTGCCACGCTCAGGAATGGAGGCTGTTTTTCCACATGGGCAGCCCAGCACGGAGCAGCCGTGCTCTGATTTCCCAAACACAGCAAATGTGTTTGGAGGAGCAGAAGGTGCCTGCTGGCTCCCAGGCTTGCTGGGATGGCCAAGGGTGTGGGAGTAGTGGATCCCTCTTCCAGCTGGGCTTCTGCCGTTGCTGTTTGCAGCACAGTCGGTGGGACTTGTCCCTCTCATTGCTGCTTTCAAAGCCCAGCTGCTCTCCCCGTTACACCAGCTGCAAAGCCAGCCTAGGTGGGTGTAGCGAGTGCCAGGAGCATGGCTGGGGGAGGGGGCTGTCACAGGAGTGACAAAGCACATGCCAAGCCCCCTAACACGAGCCCTGCTGACCAGCCAGAGAAGGGGGCTGCTGCACTGGGCTGAATGAATGTCTTGTAACCACATATTTCAGCAGCATAGAGGAAATGCAGCCCTTGGTCATCTGTGACTCATCTCCTCAGTACTGGAGAACCTGACAGAGTAAAGACCGAGTAACAGCCCCAGCACATATCCAAAGAACCATCTCATGAGCCAGCTGGGGGTGAGCAATCACAATAGACACAGGCACAGAGGGCAGACTTTTCCAGTATTAGACCTGCCTTTGATTTTGGTGATAGTTAGCTCTCAAAATAAAACTTCTCTCTTTCCCAGTAACATCAAAAGGGTTTTTGTTAGTCATGACTGAATGCAAATTGCCTTCAGTGTCTTTTTCTTGAACTAGATTTAAAAGACTACAGATAGTTCATACATTTATTATGGACTATTTTTTTTCTAAAATGTCTTTTTATTATGACAGAATGAAAAATGGGAGATTTGGGACAGAGAGGGAGGAAACAACTGTCTGATTTTTCAATGCCTTTAATTAGGTAGGAGGATTTTTCAAGCTTGGATAAGCTTTCTGGAATTTGCCTAAGGATTTGTTTTGCAAGAGCAATTTTAGACCACTGATTATTTTAATGACTAATTAGAAGTTTAAAAATATGATAAAAATAAAGTTAAAATCTGACTTAAAATTTGCCTACCAATTAGACCAACATATTTGGAATGTCTTCTTATATTCAGAGAGAATTTTGCCTCAGCTCTAGGAGCATCTTTTTCTGCGCATCTTGCTAGGGCAGATATAAGAAATCCTTAATTTTATAACTCTATTGGTCTAGAGTTTTATCTGTTTGCTATGGTATGAGAGCATGAGAAAAATTATCATGGTTACCTGAGCCAGACAAATACAAAAAAGAAGCTTAAAGTAGCTTCTATTTTCACATTTCAAGATAATTTTTAATCAGGGGTGTTTGGATACCCAGATGCCTTTTAATAAAACCAAACTTTCAGAGATTTGTCTGGTTTTACTCTCTACATAGAGTATCTACTTACCTAAAACTGTGTTTCTGCTTTTGCTAGTTTACATAAGTAAACCTTAATTTTTAAATTTAAGCTATTACTCCTATTAAATCTTTTGGGATGGCCAAATAAAATGTAATGGCTGTAATTCAAGGCTATCTTTTTATCATGGTTAAATTGTTCTTCTGGATTCCTGGTTAATTGTGAAGATAATGCAATGTGGCAGGTCAGAAACAACAATGACATTGCTAATGCCAGCCTGCAAGTATAGCCTGTAAGTAGCTGAGACGCCTTGAATATTTTGGGTAATAATTTAATTTATCTGTTTGTTGATGGATTGTCTGTGGTACTGATTTTTATAATGCAAAAATGTCAGTGTTTTCATGATGATGATAATAAGAAAATGTTAGTAATAGTACTTTTTTTTTAAAGCCCTGCAATGATTCAGAACCTATGTCATACCTTCTGAAGAAATTCTCATTACCTGGGAGCTTCATTCTTAGGGGGACCAAACAAATTTCAATGCCTAAAAGTGAGGTTTTCTAAGCAGGCCACTGGATTTTATTCTTAGAAATAAAATAAATAATAAATTGACAAACTGCATTTGAAAATTTTGCCCTACAATTGGTATTAATTTTCATTTTTAAAGTTCAAATATAGTGTAACAGACACATTGAAGCAGTTGATTTTGGAGCTGTGAGTGTCCAAGTGCAGAAATGCCCAGTTGGGTGTGTTTCAAGGACAGTTTCCCCAGCTTTCCCTGGCAGAGGGAGCTGAGCTGAGCAGGCTGTGTGGAAGGCAGGCACAGGAGCTGCAGGCTGCCCGGGGCTCTGCTGCCCACTGCCCTGTCAGTGGTGCTGTTCCTGCCCTGCAGCCTGGCAGGGACGTGCTGCTGCCCACTGCTGCCCTGCTCTGGAGCTGCCAGCCCAGGAAATCCTCCTGTGCCTCACACAGCTCCTGAGCTGCTCTAGGTTTCTCCTGCCTTTTTATCCTGGTGTCCAGTTTGTGTGCTTGGTGCATTGTATTGCTGGATTCGGCCCCAAATTCCAGTTTCATTGGAGCATTTTCCTAGTTTTGAAGAGTTCTCCTCCTTTAGGAGGAGGAGAAAATAGATTTGTTCTGTGACTGTGGAAGTGCCCAGGTGATAAAGGGCAGGATGCTGACAGGTTTCCCACCTGAGAGAGACTGACTGGATTTTAGGATTTAAGACAGGAACAGAAGAGACAGAGATGCTATCTTGAGAGCATTGACTTTATTACAGTGTTGGCACTCTTTATATAGATATATACTCAACTTCTTTCCCCTTTTTGAGTTGAACTGGCTATCTACCTAGCTAGTATGGCTTATCTTTAATGAAAGGATTAACTGAATTTTGGATTAAACTTTAATGATGTTTGTTTTGCTAGGAAAGTAAGTAATTGCAGAACTGCTGATTCTGGGGTTCTTTTCTCTTTTTTGTTTCAATCACATCTTGGAATTTATACAGCATCTTATTGTTGGTGTTAGCACACATTCAGGTTAATAATTTAGGAAATGTAGTCCTGTAGTTCATAAATCTGTGAGAATTATTGAGATATTTTCAATGCATCTAATTTCTTCCACAGGGACTGCATAGGCCATGAAGAAAATTAGAATCTCCTTGTCAAAGATGGGGCTGAGACCCAAAGCAAGTTGGAAGAAGATTACAGCCAGGTAGGATTTGAATTTTTCTATTTGAACATCTTACTAGAACCACATGATCCTAGAGAGTCTTCCTTTAGGAAAATTCCATTAAATTGAAACAAATTAGGATTGAAATGAAGTTTGGTAAAATATTTAGCAGAATTCTGCTTCTCAATCTCCTCTTTAATACTTTAATGATCAGGAACTAACAAAAGGAACCCAGATTCATTGTTCTAACGTGTGAGCTCACCAGTTTCATTAAGGTGCCTGGTATGTACATGTAGAAGACTTGGAGTAGGCTCTGAGAAGAGCAGTACGTGGGTGGAGAGCTATCCAAGGCAGACTGGTGACTAAATACTGGGAATACATTCAGGACTCAAGTGTGCTCCTCTCTCTCCATTTGTGCTAAAGGCATCCGTGCCCTGTCTGAAGTGCCTCAGAGAAATGGATTCAGAATTCACTATGAAAAATGAGTGTGATTGATTCAATTGATGCTTGTACTACTGGTGGAATTGGGTCTTAATAGCAAGGCATGTTTATGTGTTTGGCATAAATTACCACTGGTTAAAGTATACGATCATGGAATATCCAGAGCTGGAGGGCCCCATAAGCATCTTCAAGTCCAGCTCCTGACACTGCACAGAACTGCCCCAGGAGTCCCCTGGGTCTGAGAGCATTGTCCAAATGCTTCTGGAACTCTGGCAGGCTTGGTGCTGTGACCACTGCCCTGGGGAACCTCTTCCAGTGCCCAGCCACCCTCTGGGTGAATGATGACATTGCAGAGGCATTGTCATTTCTAACTGCAGATTATCCTATGAACAATCAATTTCCTGACTTTTCTAGATGCATTCTGTAAGGTTAAGCATCTGGGACAGAAGCATTCCCCTTCCCAAAAGCTTTTTTAAGACAGACTAAAGAATGTGTTCTTTCATTGAGTGTAAAAGTGATCGCTGTCTTTAAAAAACATTATTTTCTCCTGGGAGAAAGTTTTATTCACCACAAGTTGATTTTAGTTTTTTTTTTCCTTTATAATTGGGTGTTATTTATAAAAGTTCTTTAAGTGAATCACAGAATTCTGAACTTTGAAATTCTCTGCAAATAGCAATGAAACTTGCCTTAAGTGTAAATGAGCAGCAATTTAAATATTAACTATCAGTTGATATTTCACATTGCTTCCCACATACTCATTTGTAAAACAGTCAAGCTGCAAGCTTTGTATAAATAGCATTTACTTACTGCCATGGTTTAATTGAAAGTTTGGTTAATTCTGGTACAGGAACTGGTAGTGACTGTTACACTTAGCTCCACTGTGTAGTCTGGAGAGATGACTAAAATTAATGGTGTGCCATTCCTCTAACCTGAATTATTATAATCCCTATCTAACAGGGATATTATAAAACTGATAATTGTTTTATAATTTTTTATCATACTTGTTTATCAGCAAAATTGTACTGGGTTGCTTACACACAACTAGAGTGCAGCAAGAACATGTTTACAGAGTTCTTCAGCTTCTGGGAATTTGAAACCATCAGATTCCACAGCGGGTGTATTAAAGATAGTGGCTAACCAGACTCCATTAATATACAAATGAAATTGCCTTGAGTAAAGGAAGAAAAATAGCTTGGAACACTGTTTTGCAGTATTTTCTTATCAGTACCAAACTGGGCCATTAATGTCACTCATACCTTTTTTTTTTTTAAACTTTGTGCAGAGATAGGGATTTGACTGATTGTTACAAGAAGCCTTAGGGGGAATAAAACATGTTCTGGGACTAGGGGTTGCTGGCCAATAGTATAATTAAAACCAGAGTTACAGAAAGGTATCTGACAGCCCAGGTGAGCCAAGCATTTAAAATATATTTTGTGCTCATGGAAACTAGGTTCATCATGCACAAAGTGACAAATTTGTTTAGATGCAAAATATAAGATGTATTTTAGATGCCACATATAAATATGTGTAGACATTTCAGTGTTAACCAGTATATGCTTCTGTGAGCCAGAGTATATATGAGTTGAAGTTAATAATTTGCATTTAGTCACAGTCATGCCACATGGCCAGAGAGCCAGACCCTCTGCCAATGCTCCTTCAGGCCTCCCTTGTGCTGCTGCCTACTCGTGAAGCAAAAGGCTCTCAAGTGAGCATTGCTGGATGCTTTACTTATTTATCCTTCTACTTCTGAATGACAATTAAAATATCCTCTCACTGAAAATCTTGCTGTTCTGTTCCTAACGCCATAATATTCCCTTGAGCTTTCCAGATGCAAACACAGATGATTATGTCAGTGTGCATATGACTCCCTTCCTGTCCCTGGTGCTTAAATCTTGCCTCAAATCCTCACTTGTTCCCCTGTAGCTCGGTGAAGGCTCTCTGGAGTCAGTGATAGGCAGGAGGAGTTTCACAGCCAACATGACATGTATGAGGTTTGCAGGTCTCTGCCTAGGCTTTGCTCTAGTGTGTCAGACAGATGTCTTATTTGTGGAGTTACTCCTGCTTTAGTGTGCTGTACTGGGAACCAAGCTGTAGTAGTGCAGGGGGAGGAGGGCTTTTTGCCCTGCTGTGGTGTTTGCCGTGTGCAGTTCCTCCCCACTTGTGTCAGGCAGTGCCAGCCTTTCCCCAGAAGACCTCAAGGAGATTCACCCTTAACTGAATCTCTGTATTTGCCCTGGTTAATGGATTTGTCTTAACGAGTGCTATCCATAAGGCAAAATCTTTTGACTTGGTGAAATAATTTGTATGACTTTCCCTGGGGCTTCCTACCTGCTGAAATCCTTTCCAGAGCTGTCAATTCTTGCAGACATGCAGCTTGCCTGCCTGCTTTTGCCTGACAAGAATAGTGACATCAGGTGGCAGTGGGGCCTCAGGGTCAGAATAATACTCAATTCTTTTGTCATTTTTTTACTCTTTTTTGGTTAATTTAACATGGTGTGAAAGTTATTGCAGTCTGGGATGCCTGATAAATGTAAATAATTAATTTACCACTAGGTAGTTGACTGAAATTAAGGGCACAGAGCTATAGATAATGGGCCCAAACTAGCCCAAAATCTATCAGGAGATTCAGTATCCCACCACTGTACTCTGTCTCACAATGGCACTATTGAATTTTCCTTATCTCCCCTCCCTCTGGAAAATTGAGTATATTATTAAAATAAGCACTGATAATATTCTAGTATTCATTTTTTGTCTTTCTAGTCCACAATAACTGGAAACCCCAAATGTTAAGATTTTGCTGTTAATAAAAGATCTTTTCCAAACTAAATGATTCTGTGATTCTAAGATACCAGGAGACAATACTAGAGACCAGCAATCTCTTTTGTTTTTAACCATAAGACATTACACATGCAATGAGGTAAGCAAGCAGTTTACACTGTGAGCTGCCACATTCATTTTAGGAAGATTAATCTCAGAAAGGAAAGCATATGTGGAATTGGGTCACAGCACTTCACATATTCAAGCTTGTGTAAGATACAAAGTGATCAATCCCCGTAAGATCTTTGTAAAGTGAACAAGGTTTATTATTTATAGTAGTAAACAGGCTGGCATTTATCTTTTCACTGCATGGCAGTGGCATAAAGTATGTTTTAACTTTTGTTGTTTCCAGTTATTTGCATTTTAAAAGCTCTGCTTTGAATCATTATACTTTTCTTGAATTTAATGATTTCTATAAGACAAGATACTTGGAATGTACTGAAATAACAATTCTCAAAGCTAGTGAGGAATGAAAGAGCATGGACAACACAGAAATTCAATGTTATTTATGCAGCTGTACATCTAATATGCAATTAATGAACCTCTAAGTTATTCTTAGTGGAGATGGCAAGATCACAAAGGCCACCTGGCAGGATGGGTGCCTGCCTGACTGTCCTGATACCATCAGGAGGTGGCAGCACAACAATGAGACAGCACAGGCACTGAAATATGCCTTCATTGACAGTCTGCCTCAACTTCACTCACACAGAATGTGCCTGCTTACTGTGCTGGCATTAGAAAAGGAGCCTTAGCAGAAGCTGAGAGTCACTCTTTGGAGTATGTGCAGCAGTGCATGATGTGTTTTATTGTAATTACTTCCTACTGGAAGCAAATCTTCTTTCTCCTCTCTCACCAGCAATTCCTACTCACCCTCTCATACATTCCAGGTTTTTTGTATTATGACAATTGCTACTCAGTTTTTTCCTTAATCTTGATCCTGGTTCTCTGTACATCACTGAGCTCAAAGCATGTTTTCACTGCTCTGTGCCAAAAATGTCAGGGCTCTGTCACATATTTTGTGATGTTTGAGGCTATTCCACCGTATTATTTATTGAGATAGTCCTTGCATGGACTGAGAGCAGCCCTTTGTGCTGGGCCCAGAGCTTCATCTGGTAGTAAGTGCTGAGGTTATTCTGTGTTCTGTCAGTCCAAGCCAGTCTCAGAGCAGGAGGCAGTGCTGGAGGAGCCTCTTCTGCACATCTGCAGCAGTATGAAAAGCATATCGCTCTTTCAGCTGTACATGCTTTAAGATCTTGTGCTTTAGAATTGTCCTCGATTTTTTTTTTTTCTGGGTTTGGGAGTTTGTTTGGGGTTTTCTAATGGTTTGTGTTGACCAGAGTTCTGCTGGTCAGCAGACAGATTTGGTCCTCACTCAGCATTCTTCAAGGATTGTCTAAAGAAGCATCACAATCACTCTCAGAATATTTTACTTAATTTTCATTTGCTTTATTGTGATTTTACAGAGTGATGTCTTTAGAATATTCTTTTTTTTTTTTTCCTTTTGTCGAAGTACATGGTAATACTTCCATCCCCGTCGCAGTGGGATTGCAAAGGTTCACAGTCATGTGGATCCCACAGGTTCACGGAGGCCCGTCCTTCCCTTGCTAAGAGTAACAGTGACACCCTGTGGCAAATTTGGCAGAGGCCGGGCGCCCAATTTCCTTGGTTCCTTTCAAACTTGCCTCCGAGCTTCTCACCTGGAAGGGAGTGTGACAGGAGGAATTCCTGCCCTACACGTAGGAGGGCTTCATCAGATTGTCATCTGTCTCATTAGACATTTCCATCAGTGGAAGACATATCTAATGAGCACTTTAATTCTTAGATACAGAGAACATTCTGCCCCAGATGGCCAGATGCTCGAGGTGGAACACAAAACAGAAATTGAGAAAAGAAAATTTTGCATTCAGTTTAAATTGATGTTACAGGAATATACTGTTCTTCATTGTCATTCATACTGCTTTTCTCTAACATGGCAACAGTCTATTGAACTATATCAGATTGTAATGACAAAGATATCCACAATATAAAGGTATCCACGACACAAAACTTACTACATGAACAACTGCAGGTGGAAATTAGGGTCATCCTTTCAACTTCTTACTTGCACCATTCCTTTGGTTTGGTTAATGAGTATAAACAGCACAATTGCTCTGTAGTTACTGACATCATTCTGATTCCAGCCAAGTCCTCACTGCACCATGGTTCTACTGTTTTACACATGCTAATGTACAAGCCATGTACCCCAGTTAAACATTTTCCAATGAGTTTAACTTATGACACTCAGAATGTGCTACATAGCTGACTGAATAGTATGGTCTGCACACTGCAAGTGATTTAAGCCTCATGCACGTGAAATAGCTGACAAAAGAAAGATTTTAAAACTTCATGAGAGCAGATGGTCTGCTTTTGGCTGTTTTGGGGGTTTTGTGGTGGTGGTTTCTTTAGGTTGGGTGTTGCTGGTTTGGTAGGTTTTATATGGATGTAGGAAGGAGAAAAAAATTAAGAAATATTGGGCAAATATCCCTGTGAAACTTCATTTGAATCATCTATTATACACAGATTGCCTTTAAAAACTAATCAGCGTGCAGGAACGAATGTAATAAATTAGGTTTTGTGTCCTCTGTGCTTGAAATGTAAGGCTATTATGTCTTGTCCCAGTTTAGGTATTTGGGTGGCAAGGCAATCTTCTTTGAGCAGTGGAATAAACTGCATTAATCAATGTCTTATTCTTAAAATATTGTTATAAGCAAGTTACAGAAGTGTCTATGGCAAATATTTTAGGTAGAGTTGGATCGATTTGAAAGTGGAGAGGTGGAGCAGATGACTTCCTAAGGCTCCTCCCAGTCCTTCTTTTAGTGAGTTTATAGTTGTGTCAGTGAACTTTGTGATTTAAGCAGTATTTTGTGCACACCTAGTACTATACTTTCCCAAGTCTCATTCCGTGGCTCGAGTGTCACCCACACAAACACTGCCTCACTCCCTTGCTCCTTCTGTGGCCTTGGCAGGCTTGCACTTGGTGCCCAAACCCGAGACTCACAGCATGAGCACTACAAAGAAAGCACATTATTTCCACTATCAAAAGTGGTGTCCCTGAAGGACTGGAACACAGGAATCCCATTGGACATCAGCATGGGAGGAAAAAGAAAAGGGGCAGCTGTGCTTTGAAGCACTGCTGTTTCCCTCAGATTGGCTTTACAGGATCTCTGCAGGTCAGCTTCCAGAATCAGCTTCCATTTGGCAAAACCAAGCTTCCATAGCTCAGGGACTGCAGCACTGCCCTCGTGGCCTCACGGATGCTCCCCTAGGGGATGCTGTGTCTGGGGAGAGGATTTTGCCCTGACATGTGGAGATGATCAGAGGATACTCTCCCTGAAGGATCCCTTCTCACATGTGAGCCCTCCCTGGCAGACAATGCCCACACCTCATGGTTGACCTGGGCCTCCCTGCCCTTGGCACTTCAGAGTTTGAAGACACTGCTTGGCAGTAGGTTGAGTATCATTTTATTTGGGCTTTTACTTATTTGCTTTAGCTGAGATTAAGGCAAAAAACATTTTTAAGGCAGAAAAAGTAAAATTGGATAGGGTTTCATGTGTTGTTTTATATCTGGATCAATCACACAAGATTTTTACAAGACAAACAATTCAATAAAGTCCTATATAAATGTTTCTGATTCCTTGTATGCTCTTCATATCATACCAGATTTTCTTGGGTACAGACTTTCAATTACAGAATTTTAAAATTTTTCTGGTTTTAGCCTGTCTCTTTTTGTTTCTTTCTCTGTTATTTTCTTTTTTTTTTCTTTTTTCTTTTTTAATAAAATACCAGTGATAGCTTTTCTACTGCACATGGCTAAATATTTAAGAATAAATAGGAATACATACAGGAAGTAAGATTGAATTTTGAAGACAATTCCTGAGAAATATCTACAAGCATTTAATTGTCTCTCTTTAGGGAACTGGGCTTTCCCCTTAGCTGCCATTGTAAATATATTTCACAGGACATGGATGGTAACAAAGCTGCCTCTGGTATTCCTGGTTTGTATCAGAGAGCATTGGGAGCCAGAGCTGCAAATGCCTAATGTGTCTTTGAGACTGCAATGACTTTCAGCTATTGAGGAAGTGAATATAAACTTAGGTGTTAATCCTGTAAAGATGTATGCATTTACATGATTTTTACACTCTACACTGACTTACTGAAGTTAATGACTGTAAGTTCTTGAAGCAGTTTTCAAAATTCTTTGTTTTATATATGGTGACTCTGTCGACCAAAATGTCTTTTATGGAAATGATATTTGCCACTGATTTTCCAAATAAAAATATATTTTTCCAATACTAACTGAATTAAAGGTCAATGAAGAGCAGTGTAGAGACAGCCTATTAATTTATTTAGTTTAACAATACTGTAAATTCTGTGAATTAATATTATTTTTGTATATTAATTACTGTTAATAGTATAAATTAATAGAATTCTGCATAAAGTCTTTTATTTTTTTCATGAGGGTTTAATCCTGCAGGCTTACAAACATGAGGAGCAATATATCATGCCATGAATGGCGAAGTAAAACCAACATATATTTTTTTCCTATCTAGATAAAATGCCACATGAGTGCTGATTTTCATATGCAATCTTATCTGGGAATGGAAATTATGATCTGGAAACAATGTGAATGCAATTAGCAATTTGAGTCTGCTAAATCATTAAAGTCTACTTAAATATGATGAATCAATTTTTTTACTTCAATGAAAATTTCTAAGGAGATCATAAACTGCATTTTATTTTACGTTAGAGTCTCCAGACTAGGTTAGATTATCACCTTCTATTTAGTTTTCAAACCAGTATAAGTTTTTATCAATATAATGAAGCAAGTCATAGGAACACATGCCTAGTAAAAAATACCTTATATACATCTTTTACTTTATGTTAACTCCTCTTGGTTATTAATTTTAAAAGGTTACAATACTTAAGACCATGTAAGTTGTTTCTTATGTTGTTTATGAATCATCTAAGTCTACAACTACATTATATAACACCACCTAGTTTTCACACACAGGATATTTGCAAACCTAAACAAAGATTTTCTGATGTTGTCTTGATTTTGAAGATTGGTCTGTTTAGTGCCAATTCTGTCTTCCCAGGAAGTCAACAGTAGAGAAAGCCACTGTAAAAATGTCCATTGATTTCAACTAAGTAGTTTGTATCAAGGTGGAGAATCTTGCCAAATTCATATGAAGCAAATGATAGCAACTTGCCTTTTTTTTTTAAGGAGGAGGTGTACAGGTGCATATAAAAGCATATAGCTGCCTGACCAAGCCTGCAAAACTGGAATGCCTTTAGCAAACTAGGTGCCAGCTTCACCAATGTATTACTCCAGTTTTACATAGTGCTAAATTTCCTGACAGCAACTGGAGTGGTGCAGTGGCAAAGCAGCACCTCAGCTCCACAGGCTCACTGCCAGTTATCCAAGAACAGCTTGTATTTACTGCTGTGAGCAAACACCTGTGCAGCAGCAGCAGCAGCAGCAGCAGCAGCAGCAGCAGCAGCAGCATGTCATTTGGTACATGCAGGTAATTGGCATTACAGACTGGAACAACACTGGAGTCTGCCTAGTTAGCCAGGTAAACACTAATCTCTCAGACAAAATCTTGCAGTCATGGTCCAGCTTCTCCCCATCTTGGAACCTCCTGCTTCATTTGGTGGATCTGCTTCTGTAGTTCATCTCTGTCCAGCTTCATTTTTGCTTCTAGAACTTGCCGTAGAGACCCAATGCTCTCATAGATAGCTGCAAACCCTAATTGCAGGTGAGAATTACATTAGTTCATCATGAGGAACAAGAGTGTCACATCATTGCTATCAGAATGCACTCCTATAATGCCCTCTTTGTTCTAGGAACACAGCAAAAGTTCTGAAGGAAAATGGGTTTAACTGTGTGCTGCCCTGACGGCAGCCCAGCTATGGCTGTGCCTGCTCTGGAGAGAGCATTTCTAAACTGGTCATCACCCCTTATTGCTCTGCTTTTTGCACTTAGTGAAAAGCCATCTGAATGCCACAGGTGTAGCCATTACATCTGCCCCAAAAGTATTTAAACCACTTTGATACAAGCAAAGACATTTTGCATATTACTGTGAGTGGATCACTGTCACCACAATTCAGAATAAAGAACTGGATAACTATGGTCCTACCAGCATTAACTTCAGCTTTCATTTCCTTTATATCTTCATTTATCTCATTCTGAAGTTTGACAATGCGAATATTTATCTTTTCTTCAGTCTGTTTTGCTTCGTGTGCCTCCATGGTTATCTTCTGCATTTCTTCTATTCTCTCAATTTTCTCTGACATTTGGTTGAATTTCATCTCAATACCTCTCTCACTCATTTCCTGGAGCCAGGAAACAGAATTTTAATGATTTACTCTGCATGTGGAATAACAGTGGCCTTTAAGATATGAAATAGATACTGATTTATCATCTTTTAGCTGGAATTCAAAATGTAAGGAATTACAATTTTCATGCGATCATTTCAAATTACTTGATTAGTGTCAGTTAAGATACTGATCTATTTAGCAGTGACCAGATTCATGTGAAGATTCTCAGGTTATAGGTATTACACTTGATATCAATGAAGAGACTTTGGCATATTCTGAGGCTATCTGAAAATCTTACTCAAATAATATCAAATCATCTTAGTTATTAATAATGCTCTTGAATGATTCCTGAGAAGTATTACAGGACATTTGAATGAAACTTACAGTGCTTTCCTTAAAAGTCAGTGAGAGTTGATCAATTTTTTGCACAAGCTCCTTTTCAGTCCTTCCATGTTCCTGTTCCAGCCAGCTCCGTGCAGACAAAATCTGATTACTGAGCTCCTCAACAGCATCTTTTAATCTAGGAGCACAACAGAAATTAGCAGAAACAAAAGAGAAGAACTGGTCATTCAACAGTGACTTTTTTATTAACATGTTCATAAAAACACAAAATGGCAATTTAATACATTCTTCATACCATATTAAGGTGAGCCTTGAATTTTAAGTATGTTAAACTGGATACGGTAACATTGGTTTAGAAAATAAAGGTAAACGTTCACAGCAAATTTATATAAAACACACTACAAAATTTGAATCACAGTAGATGAAAATTCTTTGTGACATTGAAAACAGAATATGGTCATCCATCCAGATTATAACTTTATATCCTATGTATCAAATCCAAGAAAAGATTTGGTCGCCTCTTACTCTGGTGACAATGCTGGTTCCTGTAGTTCCACTTACATTGCCTATAAGTCATTTGGTACATTTCCTCAACTCTACACCAACCAATTGTGCCAGTGAAGCTGTTTCTTTTCTCCAGTGAATATCTGAAAGCTGCTTTGCATGAGGATGGTGATAAGTAGTAAGAAATGAGGATGTGGATGGCTTATACCAGGACTGCTACTGAGTGAAATGCCTGGACAGGAGTTAACATCTGAATTGAATATAAGGACCCCATGTAATGTCTGGTAATATAGAGTATCTAATCACTAATAATGTAGGTATTTCGGTTATATTCATGTTTGAAGCCAGTTTAAAGCAGTAGCACTCTGTGAGTGCTGTGCCTTGCTTCCTGCTTGCTTCAGTTGAACTTTTTCCCCTGCTCTGGACAGCCATCTCCAGCATTCATTTCATTACAGAAAGGCACCAGGCCACTCTAACAAAAACACTTAGTTGTGTCCTTTAATATAAGTTCTGCCTGAGTACTTAACTAGGAACTTAACATTTCAAAATTGCCTAACCACATTGGGGCAGAATTCTTGGTGAAAGCAAGTTCCTCTTGACCTCTTGACAGTCAGCTTTTGTAATATCTGTGGAGCAAACACACATAGAGGTTCCTGCTTTTATAGGCTTGAAGATTATACCAGTAAGACCAGGAAAACTGAGGCCAGACTGGGAAAACAGAGGCCCTACTCCCAAGGTACATGGCAGCAGCAAGAGTTCCCAAGCACTTACTTTGTGTCCAGAACTTGCAGCTGTTGGTTGCTCTCTTTGTAGGCAATCTTCAGCTTTGCTTCTTGTTGCATTATCGATTGCTCTACTCTGCTCAGCAGATGAGAAATCTGAAACAAAATTCAGAATTCATTATTTTTCAACAGCATTTCAGCACAGGTTCATTTGGGGCATTTTCATAACAGTAGAGGAGGTCTAACAGAGAGCTCACTTTTGCTAACATTTCAAAAATTATTGAATTTGCATATTTTGCTTTATCATGACTATCATACTATCTCTCAGTATGAAAGTATCAGCATTTTGAAAACTGTAACTTTTTTTGCCTTAAATAATGTGAATAGTTTCACCTTGAAAATCTCTGCCTGATGCCCCCCTTTAGACAGCTGAATTTGCATGATCCATACATCTCCAAGTTGCCACATAATCAGAATAAACAAGTGCCAAAGCACTCCACCAGTACTGAGGGATGTGCTCCCTCACTTTGTGTGTAAGGGCCACTGCAGCGATAGAAGTGCTGGGTTTAACTACAAAAGAATATTTGTCACCAAAACAACCATCCCACTTTCTCAAAGCATAGTGTTGTGGTTCACTACAAGATGCATGGCAACATGCTCCTGGCATGCTAATATACTACACTGAGGCTTCTGAGAAAGGCAAAGTGAATTTTAGCCTTTTTTTTACCCACCGCAAAATGAAGATGTAAAATACTTTTGTTGACCAAGAAAATGGGAAGGCCTTGAGCTGTGACATTAATGAAAAGGGTTCTTCATATCTCCAAGTCTCTGCTTGTATCTAGTGCTCACTTCCATTCTCAAACCCAATGGAAGAGAAATGTGAGAGACAGATTAATGGATTCACAGAACCCAAAGCCAGTTTTGTTTTGCAGACCTTCAAAAATTGTCTTCAAATACACATAGGATCATCCTGGGAAGGCCAAAATATACAAGAGATACAGAGGCTTGCATTGTTGTAGTTTTGTTGAGCATGTGCCTTTACAAACTAATCCTTTCTACACAGATGCTGCAGGAAGAAATTAAGGGCCGTTTCCAGTTAAGCACTACAGTAATGCATCTAGGTTCCAGTGGTCAATGTAATAAAGACTGTGAGCAGATACACCTCTCCATTTGTAAATCTGTGACCTCCCAGGATAATAATTAACAGTATTGGAGACTGTGTGAATTAGAGTAGAACTCTTACCTGTTACAGGAATTGCCTTGGTCTAAATACCATACCTGTATTTCTGCCTCTTTGACTTTAGATTCTAAGATCAGCTTGGAGGTGTGTTGGTCTTTACTTAGACTCTGAAGTCTTTCATATGTAATTTTATGCTCTGCAGACAGCCTGGCTAACCCAGCATCACACCTGTTTGAATAGATAAAAAAACAAAGCACCAGCCAAATAGAATATAAGGTCTAGGGTTGTAAAATTACCCATTTCACACTGCCCATTTCTGTGGAATTCCTGGCTGGCTAGGAAAGCAATGTCTTTGAGACTGCAAGAATGGTAATACATCTCATAGTGTTCAGCAAAGTGCTCCCAAAGACACCTGAAGGTCAAGTAGTCTGATAAACAAATTCCATTGTTCTTGGCAGTGACATGATATGGGTAGGCTGTATTATCATTCAGGGAAATCACATCAGAAATGCAAAGATGCAGAATTTCATTTCTGTGTCTTTTTGTAATACTCCAGAAGATATCTGATAAGGTGTGTATGCATTCCCCTACATGATTAGTAGCCTAAATAACTCAGGACCATTTTTTCATTATTGTAGCTTTGCATTTTTATTTGTAAAATAGTAGTATACAGCTAAAATGTGTAGTTAACAATGTGGGGCAAATTTTATGTTTCTTAGTCTTTATTTAGGTGAATTAATAAATTGTCATTGAAAGCAATGGCAATTTTGTCTCAGAAAAGGCTGTAAAATGAAGTCCTGGAACATAATAATTATTGTTTCCTTTTGTCACATTGGAGCACTTTTTGATGCTGTAACATTTTCAGGGTAAATATACTATAAAACATGTGTGTTTTCTGCCAGATTTTAAAAATACTTTGATCAGGTGAATTTCATCTACAGTAATGCATTAACTGAGCTGTAAAAATATGAGTACTGTGATTTCAGGAGTAAGACCTCTTTGAAGTATGACTCATGTTTTTTGGTTTTTTCTTTTTTTCTTTTTTTTTTTTTTTTTTTGCTAAGGGAAATATATAATCATCAGTGTTACCAAATTAGATCTAGGAAACTGATGAGGAACAGACAGCAGTTACAACTTTAGGGAGAAAAAGGCACTAAAATGAAACAAGCTGAGGCATGTTAAGTCATTACCTAAACCAGTGACACACTTTGTCATCTTTTTAGTCACATTTCAATTTGAAGGCTTTCATTTCAACATGCATTTTCATTGCCTCAGTTACAGGAATTGCCATTATCATTAAACATGAAGGGAAAGTCACAGCTAAAATGACAAAAGGAGCATCTGCTTATTACTGTGGTACAGTTTCAACACGAAAATAATCAGTAATGTAAAATAGGCATTATAAAACTTGAGGAAATTAATTTCTAGTGTAGCAGTTCAGCATTGTGAGATCTGTTAGTAATATCTGCAAGCAGCCTGTCTAGGGTTTACATAGCAGTGAAAAGCGTGTAGGACTCACAATCAGGCAGTTTCTTTAGAAAGATGAGAGAAGCCAAATCTTTCCATGTCATTATAATCAGAGAGAATCAGAGGAATGGAATAATCTTGGATCTAGTCACCAAAAGGTTGTGGTTCCAAAAAATGGTTAGTTTTGTTTCTCTGAGGCATGGCAGAAAATATAAAAAGCAACGGCTTTGAAACTACTGAAGCAAAATAAATCAGCAAGCACCTGTGAATGTTTTTAAAGTAAATTAGTGTTGTGGGTTTAATCACAGAGCATTTCTCTTCTTCGTGCAATTCAGTTATGTGGTCAAAGGGTTCATGTAGTTCCATGGTAACTGAAACATTAATATTCTGACTATGTGAATTTAATGTCTGCCTGGTATGCATAGATCAGATTATTTTGGTTTATCTTCTATATCTGTTGTATACACTCACAAACACAATTTGGTTTTGACCTGGAAGAAAATATTAGTGTTCAGCATCAAGGAAATCAAAAGACAAGTAGTTGCTCCATTCATTATCTGTGGGATAGATAAAATGAGAACTGCCAGTACTCTGCAGCTGGCTGCTATATGCATATGCTGTAATGGTATGGAAAGAGCTTTTAATGTTCCTGGTTTATTACAACAGGAGATGTTTCAATTAAAATGCCAGTGTTTCAGTGAAAAACAAGTAGCTGGAGAACAGGCAGTGAAAAGCAAGTTGAAATGCCCACGGGGGCACTGGGCAAGAGCAGCAGAGCTGGTGGATTGTGCTGGCCTGGGGAGGGAGCCCAGAGCTGCCCTCGTGGTGCCACCTCCCACACAGCAAGGGCCAGGGAGCAGCACATTTACTGCTCTTGGGGAGATTGTAAATGTGGTGCAGCCCAGATGCATCAGGCTCATAATCTGTGCTGAAGGAAAATCTGCCTACGTGTAATGAGTCCAGGTTGTCTGAAATGAATCAGTTCTATAATGTAGATAAAAAATTCATCTATATATGCAAAGTAGGTCCAATTTGAACACATGTAGTTGCCATTTCTCCGGATGTTTCAGCTCTCAGGAAGCTTTTATGAAGAGCTATTGCTATCATTCCAACCAGGCTGCTGGATTTAAACTTTCCATACAAATGCTCGTTATCCACAAGTAATTCTCTAAATAAATGATAAGGCACTAATGAATTTTATGATCTGTTATCACTAGAAAAAGAATTGGTAAATGTGTATAATATAAAATTGACAACATAAGAGACAGGAGGCTGGAGAATATGATTTACTGGCATTGATCTAATTTTCTGCTAATGCATTGGTAAAATTTATAGAGATACTATTTTTTTCTTAAAGTTAATAATAATGGTGATATTTAGCAATAATTCAGGGCTGTGATAATGCTTTACAAATTCACCAGTAAACTGTGCTTATTGAGAAAAGATCCGGAGACATGAGCTGTAATGTGTAGTCTGTCACCTTCTGATAGCAATATTAGTTGATTCTGTGATGTGAGTGAGGTAGGTTGGAATCTCACTCCTGCAGAGCAGTGGGGAGTGTGGTTTGGGGCTGTGCTCCAGAAATGCATGTGCATGTAGGGATCCCTTGTTCCCATCATTAACAGCACTAGCCCTCCAGAAATAATGAGACAGTTGTTTTATGATATATTGACATGTTACAGAACAGTTGGTGTTAGGAAATAAACGCCCCTCTCTCCAATATGGAACTTGAATAGGATGTTTAGTATGCATGAAATTACTGGACCTGAAATTTGACCAGAATCCTAAAATGGACACTAAAGTTGTGACATGACAAAGGGCTCATGCTTTGGGATTTACTGTCTAAACTGATTGCCACTGTCCTTCTGCTTGCTGCCAGCCTGGCACAAACACAGCACTCAGAGCTACTGCAGCCTGAGCCTCTCAATGTACCTTTGCTGTGGCTGAAAGCTGATGCACAGGAAGTTGGTAACCCACACTACCTTCATCATGTTTCTCATGTTTCACTCTGAACTCATCTGAAAGCTAGCAACACTAGAGGTAAAATTACATGGAGTGAGTAAAGTGTATTTTATATAAGGAACATTGGCTAAAGTAATCAGAAGGTGTTCATCTCAGGGAAAGTCTCTGTATTGTGCCAAAGGCAAAACAAACCACTGTCTTTACCACAATCTCCAGTTAGTGCTACAATCATTATTCACTGGAACACTAATTTCAAAGTAGAATATGTTTGTAAATAAAGGCAAATGGCTTTCTCTCATGGACTACTGCTTTAAACTGTTTTCTCATAAAAGGAAGATTTCCTTTTCCTCATTCAGGGATTTTTTTTTTAAGAGAACATGCTGAATAGAAGCATAGAATGCAGTATGGAAGGTAGCAGTTAAAGGGCAATAAACTGATTCTCTTACGGGAACAAATACAAATAACCTGCGTTCATCACACAGTCTGACATAAGGCACATGGGTATAATCTCATTCAATTTGCAGATAAATTGCAACCCAGTCACAGCACAAGGGTGGTGCCCTAAGGAAATAAAGGGAGAAGCCCAGGCACAGCCTGTGCCCATCCCCACCCTCCCACACCGAGTGCTCAGGCCAGGACAGGGCCCCACAGTGGCACGCACGCCAGCACAATTTTCTTCTCTTGAGTTCCCTGACTGAGGGCAAAGGCACCACATTTTCCCTCCCAAGGTACCAGTAACAGTGCTGCTCCACATAGAACCCCTCTCAGGATGTAGTATAATCTCAAAGTATTTTTACAGAAAGAAGCAGGAAGATTTAAGCATGTACATTTTGGTGGGACTTCTCAGCAGGATATGTATGTGTATCTCTCTATAGGTTTTTCCATCAATTTTTTGATTTGAAAAAAAAACAAACTAGTTCATTTGTGTTTGCTAAAGGATAGTGCATAACTTACTAACTGTTTAATTTTTTTGAAACCTCTAAATTATTTTCTACAAAATGGGCAAGCATAAATCCACCGAAGTTATTAGCCAAGCAGCTGTAGGCCAGGTTATGTCCTTTTCCTGTAGTTGTACACATCCTCTGCCTTTTGTGTTCAACTTTACAGGCACTTAAGCAAATGTTGTGCTGGGGTTTGTAAATGTGTCATTGATGGCACAGCTGAAGTCTGTGTGGCCACAGAATTGTAAGCAGGAGCTTTGGGCAGCCTGTGCAACCTCTGTCACTGTACAGTTTTCTGTTCCTTATGTGTCATGTAGCCCATGTGGGATTTAATATGGCTAATCGCTAACTGAATGTGCAGATTTTTACTTCTAAAATATATGCAAAAATGTGCAACTGTTTTGTTCTTCACAAGTGCAGATTGTTCTGTGCTGCCTTTATAATTGTGCTAATTAACGTGTTTCAAAGACACGAGTCTAACCACAGCACTTTTTAAAAGCTGAACCAAATCCAGTTTCCCAGGGAATTTGAAATAATTTATTTAGAACTAATTTCAGGAATTTTAGGAATTAAGGGTGATATTGTCCAATTCAATGCGTAATACTGGAATGCAAAGTGTTGTTACTCATTTTCTTGAAAACGCAGAGTAAAATTATCCTTGGAATTTTGCCAAAGTTGAATTCAACCCCTTATCATTAATACTTCTGGATTAAAACAAGATTAGCTAGCCCCCAAAACATAGTTCCCATGGGGACTTTTACCTTGCAACTCTTCCCCGAAGATCTCCTAGGCCAGAAAGCTGCCGCATTTCAAGACTCTTCAGGGTAGAATTTGTTCCATAGCTGAGATTGTCTCTGACACGAATCTGTTCCTGCAGCATCTACAGAACATTCATATGCAAATAAAACCCCAGTATGTCACATTTAATGTACACTTTAAATGTCACTCATTATTTTTCAGTAACTCAGTATCCTCAGATACCGTTTTATTATTGCTTTTTTCAAAGCTTTGTCTTGTAATGTACTAAACCAGATACCTTTTAGGTATTCTATTATTTTTTTTATTATTAGTGTCCAATCTGCACACAACTACCATAATATATATAAAGTATAACTTGACAGTGAAATAGAGACTTAATTTTTTTTTTCTCCTTTCATTTTCCCCACCACACCCCTGTTGTTCACTGCAGCAGAGGTCAGACATGAAGTCATGTGTCTGCCTAGGATTAGGTCACAAAAATGAGCACTTGGATTTGGTTACTTCGTGTTGTCAGTGAGTCGGAAGGGAAAGAAAGTTTATTATAGAGCAAAGGCATTTCCTAGTGTTTATACAGCACAGCCTTTGGACTGAAGTTGAGCTGGGTATTAGTGTCACATTAATTCATTTTTTCAAGATTTTCCAGTGCAGCTTTTGAAAGCAAGCTTATTAGAACCACAAAGGCTCCTGTGTTTATATGCTAATATCCTGTGCTATTTTCATAGCCACCGAAAGAATTATGTAATTTGCAAACACTTTTTCAAGTTGTAAAAACAATTAATAAGCTTACAGGATCTTCAGACCTTGTCTGACCTTTACTTATCCCGTGGTAAACTTTGTTCGGAAATTAGCAGCAATAAGTAGCTGAGATGGCATTAGTGCTGTGCAGCATTCTTGCCATACCTCGATGTCCCGATTGAGCTGCCTCACTATCGCAGTAATGTTTCGGATGTGCTCCTCCAGGAGTTGCCTTGCCAACCGGTCACCCCCCCCTTTGTTCTGCATTCTGTGCAGCGTGGAAACAATGTCCTCCTTAATGCGAAAAGCGTGTTCCACAAGAGCCGCTGTTGTTTTCTCATGGCTCAGGATTCTGTCCTCCAGCTGATCCACCAGGCTGGCCGAAGCCAGCGGGACCGCTGTCAGCGCCTGGCTGTGCAGCGGGATGTTTCGGACCCGTCTAGAGGGGAAGAATAGCCAAATCCTGTTAAGTTCTCACACAAAATTCTGCGGTGCCTTTGCACTGGAGACAGTGTGACACTGTCTGAGTAGTGGCAGTGCTGGGGAGAAGCCCCAGAATACACCCAGAGAGAGTGCCCACTGCTACAAGTAAGTGGGTGCTGTGCTGGCTACCGTGTGTTTTGTACAAAGGCAGGTCAGGCTTTTTTTCAT
This sequence comes from Chloebia gouldiae, assembly GCA_003676055.1. Classification (NCBI taxonomy): domain Eukaryota; kingdom Metazoa; phylum Chordata; class Aves; order Passeriformes; family Passeridae; genus Chloebia; species Chloebia gouldiae. The sequence goes on from QUSF01000015.1 coordinate 4,066,392, forward strand.
GGTCTTTAAGGAAGCTTACAAAAGCATGGGATCTTAAGGAAAGGACATTAGCATAATAAAAGTAGTTACAAATCAGAACTATAATTTGATTAAGAGTCCAAATTCAAACCCTTCTACTGAGTTTCAAAAGTAATGTTATTTGTCTTTACAGTTTTCAGAGTTAATCAAAACTGTAACAGTTGAAGGTGGGTATTGTAAATTAAATGAAACCAGATCAGAATTAAAAAGGAGTAGCTTGTGTCAATCCCTTTTCTGTCTCTATAGTTAGCCTGTAATACCATACAGAAGCTTGTTCTCCTGCAAACTGGACAGGAGCATATGTGGGCATAGAAACCGAGGTGAGACCAAATTTATGACAAGCTTCTCATAGGCTTAGAAGTTAAATTTCCCCCCAGTTTAGCTTACATTTGGATACCTTCAATAATTATCTAGATTTTTGAAGAGTGCTCTGCATTGTATAGCTCTCATAGAAAGCAGTGGAGCTCATGGGTGCTGAAAGTAATAAAATGAGGCTGGTAATGCATGCAACCTTTTCCTGCTACTATGTTCTGTAAAGAATAACATTTTCAGAAGTATAAGTGGAGGATACAAGTTCAACCCCACTTCAGAAAAGGAGATCTTTTTCCTAGGAACTCTTATTTACTGTGTATTCTCATGTTGTTTCCTGTTAAGGAGCCAAATTAGCAGTTCAGTTTGACCCTGGTTGTGGAATCCTTTGAACCCTTCAGGGAAATCCCCAGGGCCTTGCCCTGGAAGAATATACTGTAGTTTTCTCCACCCAGGCTGAAAGAGAGGACTTACTGATAGAGATGTATGAGGATTCCAACAAAGGTCACTTTTGACTCTGTGTTTTCACAACTCATTCCATGCTATTTGAACACTGGCTAAAGGTGCTCTTGGACTTCTAGTCAATGAGATTTAAGCTATTGAATTTCTTTGGGAAATGGCTAAGTAAAAGCTGAGTAAGGGTTTGTGATTTGGGCTATGATTTGAATGTCTATGGTATTTCACTTTGCATTGTACACTAATGCCAAAGTCCCAGGTCACAGCATTACTGTATATAGGGAATTAAGAGATACATAATACTCTGCATTATGAAGATTTTTGGTTTTTTATTCCAGACTGTACCTTTCAGAAGGGGCAAGAGTTGGGAAGATTGGGCTTCGGTGGGCCATTCTCTGGTCAATAATTTATGTCTGTTGAAAAAGTACAAATTGAATTATTAAATAGCTTATATCTGGTACTGAAATGACTTAAAGCTTTTGCTTTCAGTGCACCTTTAAGTTAAGTATTATGCTGACACTGGTGATCTTGGCATCCAAATATTGCTAATGCAATAAATGCAAACAAAAATTAAGACAAACGAATGAAGACTAAAAACTGCTAAAAAGCTTTATATAGTGAAAATGATACTCTTGAAAAGACAAGGTTGACAGCCTTGAAACTGAAATCTGCTGTTGACTTGCAGAATTACTTTGGCAGGGCAGAGGTAAACAAAGTTCTTGTCCCTAATCTTCTACTGGTCTCTGACATCATTAATCAATCAATAATAAAGTAAGGTCTACAGGATGATCATAAAACTTAAGAAAATATTGACTGGAGAATCAAATACAAATGTTTCATGACAGCAGATTATTAGGGGTAAGATGTTTTTCTTATAAAAGCATTGGCAGTCAGAAACCTAAATAAATGTGTGACATCAACATAGTTTGTCAAAATTGAGTCTTATATTAATTTGTGTTCATATCTAAATAACCACACTTTATGTTGTAGGTAAATTCTTCTGTGGTCAGAATATAAATTCTGGTTTTAATTTTTAGATACAGACAGCCAGACTGTGACAGACATTGCAGCAGAGTAGGTCTATTAAATAGCTTCAGAAAGAGGTTTTAGTGTCTTACTGAGACCAGTACCTGGCTCAGCAGCTTTGTCCACTGACAGAAATTAATGAAAAATATATTAGCCTCAATCAAATCAAATTAATCTCCTCTACATAAAACAAAAAAACATTTTTAAGTATAAAGAGAAGTAGTATGGCCTGAGTCTGATCTCCTTGGGAACCTAAAATCCTCACTACAAAATAAAGGCAGATGTATGAAAAGAAGCTTACAATTGCTGATGAAATCCTGTGCAATGTGAGAAAGATAGGGTTATGGAAATACAGTAGTCAAATATCGATAGTGAAGAAGCAATAGGGCCACCCTCTGAGATCTCAAAATGCAATGCATGTTTGTGCTTTAGAAATGTATGAAAGCACTGCCTGAAAGCAGAGAGCAAACATTGTCACAGTGTGTGTGTCCTATTTATAGCACGGTGCTTCAGAAACTACAAATTAGAAAAAAAAAACAGTTTTAAGAGAAGCTGGGTTGCTGAGCAGCAGTGACACCAGACAGGAATTCAGGAGGTCTGAACTGAATTCCTTGCTCAGTCTCTGATCCTGTTGCCTTTGGACAAGTTATTTCTGTGAGTAATGACTCTATTTCCTTATGTGTGAGAGATAACCGTACCTACCTCCTTGTTTAGGTTCTTACATGGCTGTAAGCAAAAAGCACAGGATAAGAGCTGGAGGTCATTGTGGTGACTTCTGCATTCAAAGTCCTGCACAGACACTGAATGTCCAGTTCTGCAGTCTGCTCCTCACACTCATCATTTCCCAGCTGTTGGATTTTTAAGGAATGCCAGCACTCTGCAAGGGGTCCCTCCTGGTCACACCACCAGACTGCAGCAGGTCACACCACCAGGCACCCAGTTCTCAGTGGGCCTGAGACCTCTGGGCCTTAACACATTTTAACCATCTTGATGCATTGAAGCTTTTAAGCACAATTTAGCTGTAAACACAGGAATTATGCCACTGATTTGGAAAGAGCTATGTGCACATAGCAGCAAAGCACTGGATCCTACCTAGAAAAACAAAGAACAAATATTTAAGTCCATACATCTAGCAGCATCTTAGTAAAATTTAGTGAAATACACCTTAAAAACACAGCAAAACAGTGCTTTAGTCTCACAGCCTTCAGTACCCATTTATTATCAGTTGGAAAATAATGTTTGCAGCAAGCTAAGCATAGGTTTGTATGAAGTCTTAACTCTTTCTGCCAGTCTACCATAAGAAATGCAGCTAAATGCAAATATCTGGAGTAAGTGTGGCTATGAAACAGAAGTTACACAAATGAACTTCTCATTCATTTCTCTTTGCTCAGTATGCAGTGAAGCATCTCATCAGATATCAGAGTTTTTTATCTGATCCAAACAGCCAGGAAGGGTCTAAAACTTTGGCAGTTGTACAAAACTTTGTTGCGGTTTGGAGATATTTGCAATTAACAAATAGGTGTCAGAACTAATGGCAAATTCCTTCTCTATGAGTGTGATGCCAACTTACACTAGTAAATAGAAACCATAAGATGTTCTATAAGAGGAGTATAATTTCATGTGGCTCTTTCAATGGCAGTAAACTGGGGTCAAGTAAGATACCAGTTAAAATACTGGTTACAGGTGCTTGATTTTATTTTTTAAACAATGTTGTTTCCTGCTTGATACTTCTATAAGCAATTTAAGTCATGATGTAGTAATCCAGTAAATTTGGATTGACTGATTTAAGTTACTGAATATTCCAAATATACTTGTTACATGGACAAGATACAAGTTTTTTCCTATTTGGAAATTATATGCTGATTACCAGAAATAACAGTTAAGGCATGTTTTCCATACAAATGTGCAGTGCTTCCTTAGTGTTTCTTTAAATCACTCACATAAGATGTGTAAAATCTTGGGAAAAAAAATCCAAACCATCCATGGGATGTGATGAAGAGATACTTCTTACAATGTGCAGTTCACTCCTTGCTATTTGTGCTGTGGTATCCCTTCCCCACTTCTCAGACTGCCTTGCATGTTTATTTTCTGTGGAATCTCCATTTCTCCTGTTTTGAATGATAATCATAACTGTAGTGTTCAGTTTCCCATCTTCCATGATAATCTACAACTAATGCTGTAATGTCTGCGCACCTCGGGGTGTTTTTCACATTCATTCTCACAATATGCCTGTGAGGTAGGAAGCGTTATTTTCCCTGAAAATACAATTTCCTTCTATTGCTGGTAGGGAAGTGAAGCACGAGGCGGGCTATGTGACTTGCCACAAGTCACACGGGAATCAAAGCAGACTGAAATACCTGCCTCGGCAAACACTTTAATCACTCTTTCCTTCTTAAAATAGAAACCGCTTTGGTTGCTGCACAGGGAGCGTGTGACGGCACCACCCCGGGAGCCGCCAGCTGCTTCCCAGTGTTACTCTGAAGTGCGCTGGGGCAACGCTTCGGAGTAAGCGAAAAAGTGCCTGTGCTGCAGCTCAGCAAAGGGATGGCCCCGAGCCCGGCAGCTCTGGAGAGCCGCGCCGAGCCCTGGGCGCGGCTGTGGCACCCGTGAACACGCGCGCTGCGGTGGGAGCCGGCCGGGCTCCCCGGCGGCGCGGTGACCGTGCCCGGGGCTCCGAGCCAGGCCGGGGGGCTCCGAGCCAGGCCGGGGGCCCTCTGGAGAAATAGGTGCGATCGGCCCCGGTGCCAGCCCGTGCCGAGCCGCCGTGAGCGGGGGGATGGCGGCGGAGCGATCTGCCCTGCCCTGCCCTGCCCGCGGATCGGCCCCGCCGGGGGTGCAGGCTCCGCGGTTCGGGGGTCGCCGGTGGGCGCGGCGAGGGTTGCGGGGACACGGGTGTATGACAGCCGACAGGACACCGCGGTGCAGACACCACTCTGGCCATGCAACACGGGGGGACAGAGCCGAGACAGCCTCTGCGCTCACTCACCGGTGCTGGCTCAGGGCAGGGCAGGGCTGCCCGCCGCTCCCGCTCATCCCCGCCGCCGGCCGAGCCCGCTCCGCTCCGGGCGCGCTGCCGCCGCGGGAGCGGCCGTTCCCGAGCGCCGTGACCGCCGGTGCGCAGCCGGGGCTCCGTCCGCCCGCCCTCCCGGCCGGCTGCGCGGAGCGGATGGGATGGGATGGGAGCGGGGCGGCCGCCGCAGGCCGGGCTGCGGGAGCGGTTGCCAGGACGCCGTCACCATGGGAACGCGCTGCCGCCCTGGCGGGGGGAGCCCTACGCATCGCCCCCTCCTCGCAGCTATTCCACGGCACTGCCCGATCCTGGGGCAGCAGGGAGGGACGGGAAGCGCCCCGCAAACAGCGGCGCTCCCTGCGGCACGGGGGGCGAGCGGCGGGGACGGAGCGGGGGCCGTGCCCGTGCCTCCCGCGCCAGCAAACGCCGCCCTCCAGACAGAAAGTTCGGTGGTGACGAACAGCGGTGACTCGGAGTTTCTGGTGGTGCAGAGGAGCCGAGAGTATGACTGAAAGCTTGGGTTTTTCCGGAGCCTATATCAAATCCTGTCAGAACACATTATTAAAATCAATGACAAATATTAGTCTTGTTTATAAAGTTTCCATGTTACATTTTCAAACAAGAGCTAACATGCAGCTTCAGTAAAACTTCATATATCACAGCAAATAAGATCCATCTGCTTGCACAGCAGAGGCGTGTCAGCTAAGAGAAAGTATTACTGGAAAAACAAAGTCCACAGAGGGTGTGTCTGCCTTCACTTTTGTTCCCTGCTTGTGTCCTTCCTTGGACTTTGATACGACCACCTTAGGTAAACAAAGTGTAAGTGAAATCTGAGAAGAAGAAACTGCACCAGCTCACTCTGAAATAGCAGATTGCCTCTGATTTTAGTTAAAATCCATGTGACATCCCATACTGTTGTATAGGAAAGCCATTGCAGGACTAAGGATTTGGTAGATGTGAAGGATAAAGGGATTACACCATGCACACGCTATTGTAAAAAGCAAGGTGGAGTCTGAAACTAGATTGACCTATTTATTATAAAGTAGTTCCCACATCAAAGGATCAGGCCATAGAGAAAACATGCCATAGGTGTTTTGAAAACTATGAACTGGGAGTCAAAAGACTGTAGGATAATTCAGCTTAGAATGAATCCCAGGAGAATCTTTGTCCAACCTTCTGCTCCAAGTGAGGTGATTGATGAGGCCAAATGCAGTTGTTCAGGGTTTTACCCAGCCTGCTCTTGAAAACCTCCAAGGATAGAGTCTGTCCAGCTTCATTGCACAGCCTGTTCTCATGCTTGTTGGCTGCTGAGGAAAGAATTTTCTTTACACCTAGTCCGAACCTCTCTTGTTTACATTTATATTGTTGTCTTCTCACCAGACGTCACTATGAAGGGTCTGAATTTGCCATCTTGATGACTTCGTCATAGATACTGGAGGGCCCTGCCAGGTCCCCCAAAGTCTGCTTTCATCAGGCTGAGCAAGCCCAGCATCCTCAGGGATCCAGCTCCCAACCATCTCACTGGCCTCTGCTGACCTTGCTCTAGTTTCCTGATGTACACAGCTGTATTCCCTGACCTGGCAAACATCTAGACTAACTTCAAGGCCCTTTGTAGTTTTTGTGCACCTGTCTAAAGGTTTTTCCTTGCTAAAGGACTGCCTAGTGTTTTCTTGAGTATGAATGTCTGCAGAGTAGGGCTTGAAAGCAAATTGTTAGTTAAAGCAAATAAACTGGTTATTTTAATTTAAAAACATTACATTTGTAACTCCTACTGTAGTCTAGAAAATACCATTAAAATGTACCCATGCTCAGCTCTCAGCCTGCTTTCTCCCTCTGGCCCTTCTCTGGCAACAGTGGAGGCCAAGAGACAGGGACAGGGCATGTAAATTCTTGTTTGTTCTTACACTCTTTCCAAGGCATCCACAACACCAGGATTTGAGGTGAATGGTCTTTGGTTTGACCCATACTGATGCTCTTTTCATCTTGTGTTATTAGAGACCATTGTTTTTAGTACTTGTATCACTTTTGTGATATTTCTAACTAAAGCAGTACTAAACTATTGTATTTTATATCATTACATCTTCAGTGTAATTAATATGGAACATATTTATTTATTTTCTTAAAGAAAAGTTTATATCACAATCTTTTTATCAAGGCACAACATCAAGAATATTAATTTATTCTGGAGTCTTCAGTTGTCTCGCTCATTAATTGAGCCCCACTTATACAATCACAGAAGTACAGAACGGAGCAATTTAGGCTGGAAGGGATCTCAGAGGGAATATAGTCCAACTTGTGCTCAGAGCAAGGATAATTTTGATGCTGGATCAGGTTGCCCATCATAGCATAAAATTTTCATCTTAAAAGCTTGTGTAATGTTGCAAAAAATATCCCTCTTAGGGGAAAAAAAATTCCTTGTAATTTTGTTGTTGTGAATGTACACAGCTTAGCTGAATTCAATCACAGGAAGACAGGAGGCAGAACTCCTCGGTTACCAAGTCTTTGTGGATTTCTTCCAGGTTTATACCAGCCTTGCAAATAACAGCATTATTCATATGTTTTGGTTTGCAGTTGGAGAAAAATTCAACTCCCTGAATTCTAAGTATCTCTTACATCTGAGGTTTCTCTTAATCAGATCCAGAGTGAAAGAGACACGTGCTATTTTTCCTCAAAAAGCCTCAAACCAAGCAGTGGATGTAAAAGGGCTGGTGATTTTGTTGCTGTACTTTTTATTCCAATGGTACTTTGGATGGACACGTTGAACACGTTAAGGGCATGTTTTCTGAACAGGAAAATGCTGCTCTCATTTGAGGCCAACAACAGAGAGGAAAGAAGAAATTTTATTAGGCACAGAGAGTTAAAGAAAGCTACAATGAAAATAGCATACTGTTTTCCAACCTATCCTAATCACTGATTTTGTCACATTTTAAATCAAAAAATTCTGCCTTTGTTTTATACATGCTATTTTGTTTCTCCCTCCCTATATTTCACAAGAAGAAATTGCTGAATCCATTTTTTATTTCCTGTAAATAGAATTGTACATGCTTCAAGTGTAACTGAAGGCAGAGTATAACCATCTGCATTTTAGAAGAAGATGTTACAATTCAGAAGTGTCTTTATTCTTTGGAAGGCAAATACAGGGAGAAAAATACACTAAATTTTCTATGTTTTCTTAATCTAATATAATTTGCTTTTCTATTACAAAAGTCCTTCATCTTTGTAAGGAATACCAGATTATGTGGTTTTCTAACCAAAAGAATGATGTGTTGTTAAGGGTATTAAGCCTTATTTTAATAGCTTTCAAGCATTAATTAAATTATTAATTAAATTATTCTGGTCCACAGAAGACAAATATGTGACTTACAAAACTTATTTCAATTTTTGTCTTTAGTAAGAGAAAAGCACTAATGCCTTTTTTTCCCTTTACTGTCCTTTTTAGCCAGTTAGAAAGCAGTTAGAGCAGTGCTTATTTCATTACAATTTCTAATCTTTTCCAGACTCATTGACTTCTCATAAGAGTTACTTATTTCTGAAGCCACAGTAATGTTTTTAGAATGGAGAGCAAGGGAAAGCTTTATTCTGTGGCTTTTCCAGAGATAAAGACCTTGCTCTTTTTTCAGTCAGTTTAGTCTTTGCACAGTTTAGCACCAGGCTGATCCCTGTTTGGTGCTGGCACAGTGTTGCTCAAGCAGTGGGTAGGTGGAAAGGCACGTGTGAGTTGCCAGCTGCACCATGTAGTCACTTCAGTGAGTGCTGAGCCTGGACCAGCCCCTGCAAATCCCAAATGCTAAGTTAATAAACCTCCTGAGACACTGAAGCGAAGCTTGTCCTTTAATATTTCCCCAAAGCTTAGCACTAGTGATCAGTATCAGGAGTATCAAGCAGTGCAACTGTTTGCAGCTAGAAAATATCCTCAAAATAATTCTCGATGTTAGCACTTGTGTGCATGAGCTGTAGGTGTTACTAACCAGACTGACTGTCAGACAATACATGCACTGAAAAAAACTGATGGGAGTTCTTCATACAGGGATTTTTTCTTAAAGCTTTTCAAGTTAGGTCTTTGAAAGGTATCCTGTCCATACTAATGTTTTGATAGAAATGTCACCACTTCTGAGTTTTGTGCATCATTTAAAAGTACAGGGCACACAGTAGGCACACAGTTCACAGTAATTGGGAGTGGGGCTGGGCCCAGCCTCATCCCCAGTGGGTGCAGCTGTACAAAGCAGGCGAGCAGCACTGACAGCAATGAGCCATGGAGTGCCCAGGGGCACTGCCCAACCACCAAAGGGAGCAGAGGGCAACAGGGGCACTGCATCAACATGAGGGTATGAAAGGTTGGGCTAAAGAACAAGAAAGAGCAGATGCAGCTTTCTGAGATGATGTTATGGTGATATATGTGCAGATGCCTGAAGCCTTCTGGTGTGGTATGGTGTTACTGTGTATGGGGGAATGCTTAAAGCCTGCTGAAATTGTATGGGGCTACTCTGTGTATTGTGGCTGTCTCTGTGGCATGTGCTGTGACATTACTCTGCTAGAACTCCTCAATATAAAATGTGGGTTCTGCCTTTGTCAGGAATGAATGTACATTCTTGGCTGGAGGAGCCCAGGCATGCAGACCGTTCAGGCACATCACCACTGACATTCAAGGGGAAACACTTTCTCCTGCTTCTGAGCAAGGATGTTGAATAAGTATCATTCAGTTAATACATGCAGCTTGGGAATTAGATGTTTATCATACAAATAAGCAGAATGTTTAAAAGCATGAAAAGAGTTTATTGTGAATTAGACTGTACTTGGTCCACTCGGTGCTTAGCAAAGGTCCATGCAGATGCATAGCATCAGTTCTTTCAGCTCCAGAAATCTTGTTCAAAGTCATCTTGTAGTCCATGCAGAGTAAATGGACCCAGTAGCACACATTCATTTCAGTGAACTCAGGACAAGTTTCTTGATTAGCTGGCCAGTGTGGATGCACTTTTTAACTATTCTTCCACAACCTTGTTTTTTGTTATTCTGACTTGTTATAAAGATGTTTCTATGTATGTAAACACATATACATATATGTGTCTTAAGAAAATTAACCAGTACATTAAACAGACCCACATCCAAAGCAAATAGAAAAGCCTACAAAACCTGCATTGATTTTCTGTCTTCTGTTGGCCCAATATACATACACTCTCTAGACTCTTGCAGGACTGTTTTAACTGCTTTTTATCAGACTCATAATTTTATGTAACACTTCCATGTTTGAATGAAATACTAGGCAAATTATTTTTGTTCTATTTCCATAAAACTGTTGTACTCATCTTGTGTAGAGAATCAAAGTGCAAAACTTATCTCCTGTGAAGTTTTGTGCACTATTAGCACTATCAGATAAATTCTTGCTTTAATAGCTGTGGCAGGTCATATTTGCCACCCAGCTATTTTCTCAGTGAAAATATTACCTACCTCTCCTATCAATGTCCGCCAACATCCAAGCAATCCTCTGTGGAAATCCCAAGCTTCACATGATCAGTAATTATAAAGTGCAAGGCCAGCTGAGCTGAGAAGTGTTTTGTTTATTCTTCAAAACCATGGATGAAACATGCCCAAAGGATGGTTGTGTTTCATCCAAACCACCAAAGTCTGTGGGACATGAGAGGGGGCAGGTAAATAGTTGAAGTTTTGTCCTATTTATGTGTTGTGCACATCAGGGTGGTTTGAGCTTGTAGCACTTGATCAGCCATGTGTTTAATGTCTGCACCCCATCACACCTGTCCTGCAGTCAGAGCCGTGAGGACAAAGCCGCGTGCTGAACAGCACTGTCCTTCCTCTGCACCGGCAGATGTGACTGCACAACCAGCACCTGGCTTGGAGCAGCCAGAGCAGTGTTCTCCTCCTAAAAGTCACAAGTGAATCCACTTATGCCTAATCTCTAAATTAGTGTGGACACGAGTCTTTATTTTGTTCATAAAAACAATGAAAATCGAATACATTGATTGTGTATAAACTACTCCCTGTTTTTTCCAGTAACTGCCCTTCTTTTTAATCAGAAATAAACTAAATCCCAGTACAATCTATTGATGAAACCCACGATCTTTACCTATTATAAGTGGTTTTCAAAGTGGTTTGGAGGCAGTATCAACATATGACTCAGAGTCTGGCTGTTATGATTGTTCCATTATGTTGTTTCCGTTTTATTTATATTCTTGCTTAGAAGTGGCGTTAGAAACCCATTTAGAGCAAACAACAGGGCTTCAAGCCTGAGGTGAATCGTTTAACAGGACTACAGATGTCAGCTTCGGGAGGGTTTATTGGTTTGATCGCTTAGAAAGCGCAGTCCCTGGAGTTGTACTGGTTCTGTTCTGGTCAGAACGAGCAACGGGGAGCAGATGCCGGCTGCCTGCAGGCACCTGGGTTGTTTGGCGTCTCTGAGATGCCTGTAGGAATTGTTTCAGCATCCACCCGGTGACAAGATGCATCGCACATTCCAGTGTTTCCAGGCATGAGCAGCACCTTAGTTCTGTGGGTACGCGGGAGGAAGGCAGCGTACGCAGCACACTTGCGGGAGTCCGGCCGCCCCCGCCGGTTTAAGGCGTGTCAGCGCTGTGCGGCGGGCGCTTCTCCCGGGGAGCCCCAGGAGCAGCGGGCCCGGGGCCGGGATTCCCTCAGGGAATGACGTCCCGGCGCGCGGGCACCGGCAGCGCCGCGGCGAGTTCTCCATTTACGGACACAGCGGCCGCGCGGGGCAGCCCCGGTCCCCCGGCCTCCCGCCGTTCACCAGCCCCGATCCCCCGGCCCCGATCCCGGTCCCCCGGCCCCGGCCCCGGCCCCGCGCCGTTCGCCCGCCCCGGCCCCGCCCCGCCGGGAGCTGCGCGCGCGGGGAGGGCGGAGCCGCTGGCCCCGCCCCTCGCTCCGTCGGTCCCGCCCCTCCCTCCGCCGGTTCCCTTCGTCCCGGGGCGCCGGCGTGTCTGGGCAGAGCCGCGGGCAGCGCAGCGCCGAGGAGCAGCGATGGTGAGCGGAGAGCTCGGCGCGGGGCCGGGCGGGGCGGGGGCAGCTGTGGCGGGGCCGGGGCCCGCGGGGCGGCGGCGGGAGCGCGGCTGTCGCGTCCCCTCGCGCGGTGCCGGGAAGGGGCCGCGGCAGCGCTCCGTGTCCCGCTCCTGGCCAGGGAGCGGTTGTGTAACAGCGCCGGCCTGTGGGAAGCCGGGCCGTGCCAGGCACTTGCCGAGAGCCGGCGGCTGCCGGCCCTGCGGAGCCGGGTCGGTGCCTCCAGTCTCGTCCCGAACCCGCCCCGTCCCGGCGCGGGCAGGGCCGGCGCCGCTGTGGAGCGCGAGCCGCGCGTTCCGCCCTCTCCCGCCGCTTGGCTGCCCAGGAGGTTTTGGATGTCCTCGGGTAGGAGGAATGCCGTGTCCGGACGCCAGGGCGTCGTACAGCAGGTGACGCCTGTGGCTCGGGGCGCTGGCGGAGGGCTCTCGGCGGGCAGAGCCGCAGCCCGGCCCCGCGGTGCCCGGCGTGCCGGGGGCCGGAGGCGCTCCGGTGCCCTGTCCGGCGGGAGCGCTCCGGGGTGCTGCGGGGCGGCCCCCGAGCCTGGGCACCGACACTGCTGGGGCTCTGCGCTGCTGGTTGTCACGGGGGAGCGCATGTCAGGAAAACACCCTCAATGCTGGACTGAGGGAAAATTGAGGTTCGGTAGGTGAACCTGCTCTGTCTTTACTAATTGCCTCCTGATGATTGATAATAAGTCTCATCCTGAAGTAATCCAAATAACGATTTTGTCTACCTGTTACACAAGAACTAAAGTAGTGAAGAATCCTATGTAGTAATAAACTAGGCTAAAATCTATAACTTTTAAACAAGTAGTTTACTTAAAACTGTTCTGAAGCAGAGTACTAAAGCTCTGAGTGTTAAGATACTTGAAAAACTTCTGCAGTATTTTTGCTAAAGCTTGACTAAGGTTAAGATTTAAAGACTGACCAGAATAATTCTCGTATATTCAGAGCTTCACTCCCAATACCTTTTCAAGGATGCCTTTCTTATTGCCATTGCCTCCGTTTTGACTTCCTGAGGCAAGTAAAGGTGTAGGTGTACCTGGTTACTTCTATGTGGAGCAAAATCTTTGCTTTAAATAAAACATTGCAGAAGTTGGGAAGTTAAAACTTCTCTTGAAGTCAGGGACAGTGATACCAACTAGCTCTTATAAACCTGTTTTTGGTAAGGAGCTTTGAGTAAGATAGGTGCTTGTGTTCCCTGGGGGTTGATTGTTTTGCCAGGTGATTCAGATTAGCCTTAATCTTTGCTCCTCAAGTACCTGCTGTGTCAGGGACACCTGTGGCACGTATGGGCTGGTTGGCAGAGGCTGGGTCATTGCTTAGACTGCCGACATGTTAAATGGGGTTGGAAATCTTTGTTGCAGGTGCTTCAGATATGTCTGCCTGTTATCAGTAATATTTTGAGATCAGTCTGTTAGTTCATCTGCTGTGAGGTCCATTCATTCCTTCTTAATGGGAAGTTTTAGTCAAAATAGTTTATGTAAATACATATAACTAACTGGCAGTGTACTGTGTGAGATTTGCTTTATCAAAATAAGCCAATTTCTTCCACAAGATACAATTTTTAGGGATGTATTCAGACAGTTACTCCCCAGCTTTTAATTTGATACTGAAGTAGTTTTTCACTGTGATATCTCAAAATAATATGAATTGCATTTTTAGATTATTGGTAAGCAATTATTACAACAAAACCAGAAAATAATGTTTTTGAAAGTGCTGCTTTTTCAAATAATTTTGCCCAAACCATTACTTGATAAGTCATTAGAACGTAGTATTTTGTAACTTAGTTGGCAGAAGGATTGCCTGGCAGGACTTACAATGACTGCCGATGAACATGAATCATGCTACTAATATCCTGAAACTTTATACTTATCCTCTGTGCTGTATTAAAAACTCACATTATTCCACTTATTTTTGTCTTAAAAATTTTGAGGTCTGGAGGGTGAAAGAGGCTGAATGTTACAAGTGTTTTGTGTTTTCTAAATCGAGTCTTTTCTATCATATCTTCTTCACTGTAGACCCTTTCCTGTTCTGACAGGGTCCTCAGTGCAGGGTGCTGAGTTGTCACTGACACCAGGTGCTGTTGGTGCTTCTGGGGCCATCTGACTGAGCAAAGCAGTGACCGGTGTCCCGGCTCTGTCCCGGCTCTGTCCCGGCTCTGTCCCGGCTCTGTCCCGGCTCTGTCCCGGCTCTGTCCCTGCTGCCTTCGCCAGTCCCTGCCATGGTGCACTGCCCCGCCCAGCTCAGCTGGCACACCGTAAAGCTCTCTGCACTTAGCAACATGTCTGCTCCTTTTGGATGGCTTATTTTTAATCCAGATTGATGTCTATGTCAAGTTAGGGTGGTTTCAGGAGGAGATCTGCAAGCATGGAATGGGTTAGTTGTTTCATGGCTTTACATGGTAGTACAAGGTGGGAATGAGCAACAGCTGGGCAAAACTATAGTAAAATTGACAAGACTAAGGAACATCTGGCAGCTTGAAATTTTTGTCTTTACATGCATCCATTTTATTAGCTTTGTGTTTCAATGTTTTAAATTAAAAAAAATCCTAAAAGTCTCTAACAGTTTAACTGAAGTTTTTATGTCTTCAAAAACTGCATACTATGTCAGTGCAAAGTAGTCCCACTCCAGTGAAGGACTCTATCCATAATATTCAGGAAACCTCGTGGTGAAACTTAAGCTGGAACTTGCTTGAAAGGGAAGCATATGATCAGCTGAACTTTATGCTGTTACAGTGTGAGTTAGAACCTTCATGTCATGGGGTAGTTCATGGAGATGCATTGGAAGATCTGGAATTGGATAGAGAATCTGTGCCACATTACAAAAATTGTCCTGGATCTTTCATTTAAAGTAGTTCTTTAGTCTTCAGGGAAAGATTGTTCCCCTGAGTACTGTCAGTGTCTTTGACTCTTCTAAGGATAAAACTTTGAACGTCAGTCGGCAAGTATTTTCTAAGGCATAAACTGCTACTATATTTAGAACATAAACCAACCACAAAAATCAAATAAATGCTCCAACAACAACCCGTCAGTGATCAACTTTGCCTGCTTTTGCATAATCTCTGTTTCAGAGTAGTTCTGCTGAGGTTTAGTACCAATTTGTTGGGCAGAGAAGGGAAAGCTCCCAAGAGAAAACAGGATGAGCAGTATCTGGATTAGCTCACAAGTTGTTGAGCAAGACAGGGTTGTCTAATATACTTATGTTAGAAAACCCAGTGTGTTTCTATGTTACCTTTAACCAGTATTTCAATGCTAACCAATCTTCTGTGACAGTGCAGTCAGTATGTGTGTTTTATCTGGGCGTACTTTCTGTCTTCTTGGTTCCATCTCTTCAGCAAGGATGGAAGGCTGATTTCTAAAAAGGAACATTTTTATAGTAGTTTGACATCAGAAGAGGGCAGATATTTATAGCCCAGCAAGAAGCTGAGGATATCTTGATTCCATGTAGTGCCTATGAAAGTCTGCAGAAATGACTGACTGGATTAGCCTGAGGAGACTTGCTGGCTTTTAGGATTTGGTCCTGAAATAGTGAATATGTGACTACATTAAGTCTTTTTTTTCTGCAGGGAAGTCACAGGCAAGACAGTGATGCTTCTGTGTTTGAAGGGTGCTTTTCTGTCTAGTGCTGCAGACAGTAGCCTAAGCTCAAACCTTGCTTTCTGCCAAACATGGAACACTAGGGAGGGTAACAGCATGTGCTTTGCGTTATGTGTCTAGAGGTGCATTAATGGAAAATCTTCCAGCTATGTGATGTTTCTTTCTGGCTTATATAAAATTACTGAAACACAGTAGTACTTAGTGTGTTTTGTTTAGGCTTGTGTGTGTGCTTGTTTTTGTTTCTAGTTTAGACCTCTAGAATGATTATGGATATACTGTGCATGTTAGAGCACTTTTTCAGAAGACACTAATGTATGCAGAATGTTACTCAAATGCAACTTGTGCAGCTGAAAACTGAACCTGTGATTGTGTATGTATATCTTAAGTAATTTTCTCATCATCTCTTTTCCCTTCCAGGTATGGTTTTTTTCTGTTCTATATACATAACTAATTTATGGTGAAGGAAATGGGGTGGCAATGCTATTAGTAGTTTAAACAAATTATTTGCAGCCACTTAAAGGAATAACATTCACCAGTCTCACTGCCTTGTCCTTAAGACATTGCTGCACATGTGGCATGGATGAAATTAAAACGAGTTTTGTCATGGTTAGAACATGGAATGTTTAACGAGTTTTCAGTAAAATCTTAGTAATGTTCCCATCCTAACATGGAAAGTATGTTACCTTGCTTGAAACACTAGAAAGTTGTACATCTCTTTACAGAACTGTTATTTCACCTTTTGTAATAATTTAAATTAATTTGACTTCATAAATACCAGTGTATTCTCTTGTCAGTTGTAGGAGTTAGTCTAAAAGTGTCATTGATCATTGGTCATGCATTGCTCTATCCAAGGTATATTATAAAGAATAAGGTTTTAGTATTCCTAATTTCAGCAAAAGGAATATGAAATTCCTGCATGCTTGGATTTGTATTCTTATATAGTATGCATGTATAGATTAATGATACTAATGTATAGAACATGTAAATAAACATCTTCAGAGACCCAGAAGATTCCTTTGTATTAATAAAGCCTAACTTAGTTGCTGCATGTTGTAATGAGGAAGGGAACAAAAAGATAGGTGGGTTTTCCTCCTGGGCTCCCAGCTCTTTGCCAGGCTAACCCTGGGAGTGAGTTTCCTGTAGTTACCTGGAGAGTTCTGACACAGATCATTGTTCTGCTGACGCAGGCCAGCCTGGGACTGGCCTGCGTGTTGTCAGGCTTTTGCTTACCCTTTGGTTCTGGTTATTGCCACAATAAATGGCTTATAAATGACAAATTCGTCTGCTTTCCTTTTCAGTTTCATAAAGCACTCTTGTAATGCAATCCTTCAGTCTGCTTTTTTTAGGAAGCTGCATTCCAGGTCTAGGTGGTGTGTGGCTACTGAAAGGCATTAAGAACTGTGTTAGAAAGGGATTTTGCACCTAATTAACAAGGGTTTTGTTCAGGGTTTGTATATGTGTGTGCTACAAAAATAAAGATTTGGAAGATATTTTAGTTCCTCTGCAAGCACAGAAATCTAGGCATAGGCTTTGGTAAGAAAGGATTGGCTTGAATTACTGGTAGCTCTTTGAATTAAGCCACTTTGTACTCTCTGAACTCTCACTATGGATATAAGCAGGAAAGTTTACCTCAGCACAAACGGTTAAACCTTTCAGGGAAGATCATGTAAAGGTTCTCTCATGCATTTTTTCATCTGTTGGAGGCCATTCACTTCTTTAGTACCTATGGTCTGCCAAAAAGCTTTTCTGGTTGATGCTGATCACTAGCAAATGACCAGCATTGTTTTCAACTCTGATTGAAGTGGATTTTTTAAACTGATTTTTGTATGGGGAAGTATTCCAGGTGTAAGAGGTGCCTGCTGACTTGGAACTGCTGTAGTCAGAGGACTCTGGGATAGCTATAGTGTGTTGTTTGGCTTTTATAATTTCTACTTTGTCTGTAAAAGTATTTGTAAATATCAGAGAAATATGGCAAGAAGTAAACAAGAATTTTCTCCCTTCAGATGAGAACTGAGAGCTGTCTCTGAGGCCTTGCTTAGACTTCACCTCAGCCTCCTGTGGTACTCCCAGGGCAGCTTGGGTGTGAGGAGCTGTAATTTAGTCAGACCTTCCTGGGCTCCCTTCAGTTTTTCCCATCTCCTACTCCCTTCCCCACATTCCTGAGATGCCAGTTACTGTCCTGCCCAGGAAGTACATTGTCACTCCTCTCCTGACTCATCCTCATCTTCTAGCTTTCCTATCCTCCACCTACTGCTTTCCTCCCTCACTTCTTCAAAACTGTGACTACCCCCTGGGGACGCCAGGTGTGCAGTCAAGACCTGGCAGTCCATGGGATCTGTTCTCTCTGCTTGACTGAGTCATTGCTGTGACCAGAAAAGGTGTCTTAGTGTACAGCTTTTTCACACACTGAACATCACATGTGTTTTCTGTCCCTTCTCTTAAATATGCTTTATATAAATGTGTAAATAGCTTTGGGGTTTGATGATGTCCTCTACACAAGCGAGTACATCTAAACCGAAGATTCCATAATGTAAACAGCCTAGGAAGAAGGGTGGTCAAGGTTTTTTTCCAAAGACACAGCAGCATTTAATTGATACTAAAACCACTCATGGATTGGGTTCGTAAATTATAAAGTGTAATTTTTACATAATTCTGAATTTAATTTTTTTTAAGTTGAAACTGAAAATACTTCTTTAAACGAAACAAACGTGAGAGCTGACAAGGAAAGCAGTGTCGGCAATTGGAGCATGAGTCAGAGCTATCAGAAGTGATGCCTTTTGGGAAGCCTACTTACAAGGTGCTTTTAAAGTACAAAGGCTTATCTATTAACATAACTTGCTAAATGTGAAGTTGAAAGTTACAGCCAGATATTAGCAGATCTTGAGTATACTTTGTGATCAACACTGTCCTGTAATTGTCAAAAGGATAGTAAAATAGGTCTGGTTCTCTGCTTTCCTGTCATGTGTGTGATTTTTCAGCTGCCAGAAGTGTCTGGTAAAAGCCATTTCTGGATTTCAGGGGATCAGTGCAGTGGCTTTGGGATGGAGTGATGACAGATGTTTTTCTCTAGACTCCTTCAAAAAAAGGGGACATAAATAGTTTATACAAAAACATGTGCTTCTAGAAGCTATTTTCATGATTTTTTCAGCAATCTGAAGTCTAAATGAGAGGTTTTTATTGGCATCCTTCAAAGAGGATTAGCAGTCTCGTAGTGACCTGCTGCACTTGTCCCTGTACAGGAAGTGTGGGGCTTTTTTTCTGTGCCAGCTCAGAACCACTCACTGAATCACTGTCATCAGCTGAGCCTGAGTCTGTAACCACTTCTTGGTCAGCCTTGTCTAATTTAAGTGTTGAAGTCATACTCAAGTCTGAACAATGCAGCCTGATAACCCTTTATAAAACAAGCAAAATGTTTTCAACAGCTTTAAAGACTTTCCTGCTTGTGTCTTTTCAAATATGCTGCCTGGTGTTTGATCTTGCACCTTAGGACAGTCTTCTGTTTTCAGTCTGACATTCCACAACATTTGTGATGCTTTAATTCTGGGCAGTTTTCTAATGCACACTGTTATCTTATGCAGTGATTGATGTCTTTTCCTGTACTTTGAGTTGGATATTGCTAATAGCAGAAATACAGAAAGATGGAAGTTGGAGCCTCTTGTTAGTAATAGATTTGCAGTGCCAAGCAGTAGTCAAGAACTTGTCTCATCTTGTTTTGTTTTGTTTTTTTTTCCTGCCTTGAAGGATACAAGTCTGCACAAATGCCTAAGTGCTTCCAAATTTGCTTTTGCAATAACTCCCAACCCTTTGTTATTCACAGCTTTGTGAAGAAGTGTGCAGATGTAAAGTATGCTTAATGTTGCCAGTGCATTTGGAGTCCCTGGCGCTGCGAGCCCTGGATTCTGACAGCTCATTTGGTGTGGAAGTGCTGCTGCTCTGAGGGGTAGCAGGAACATTCACAGGGCAAAGGTTTATCTAGGTGTTGTAAACATCTTCAAGCTGTTGCACTGGCACACACTGGTATGTTCACCTCCCCATCACTTGGATTTTGGACTTTTTGCAGGTGTTTTGATGTATGAACCAGAAAATACTTTTGCTCAGTGGGAGCAGTGTTCATGAGGCATATTGAGGGAGAGCTTCTATTAAACCTAATCTAAAGTTATTTCATGGAACTCAAAAGCAAGTGCATACTTTTAAATATTTCTTTATTCTTTCAGTATTTGAGGAGCATTTGATTTGTCCATTTATTAATTCTGAAAGAATTTGTTTTCCTGCACTGATACCCACCTGTATTCAGTGCATACCTAAAGAAAGAGAAATGTGCAAAAGTATTTATAACAGTAATTGAAAACAGTCGTACTACAGATAAATTTAATGGGGAATTAAAAATGTGGTTAGATTAATTCCAGAAAGGATATAAATCCATTCTTGCTTTCAGAGCATAGAGGTATGAGCTATCTGTATAGTCTGAATTAGGAGATAAACCTATGGTATCTTCTAGAAAGGCAAAAGAAACATGGATTTTGCATAATTATTTCTGCTGTCTAGCTAAATGTAGATTATGTTTTTGAAGGAATCGGTGATAGGATGAAATCATCTAGGAAAAAATAATTAGTCATGGAAATCCATAGTTATATTAGACCCTTTTATCATACTTCGTTCTGTATTTTTTGTTGGCTCTTGATATTGCAATTTTTATGAGAGCAGGTTAAGTTAATACACTACTCCTGTCAGGAAACCTCTGATATCTTTCCTACCATAATTTGAATTAAATATTAGGCTACAATGAAAGCTGATACATTTCTAAGCATGATTTTATTACATGTAGTTTCTGTACCATGAAATATTTCACTTTACGTATAAACTTGATTAGTTTCTGAAGTCTGAATTGGCTGAATCCAAGAAAACAAGTATCTGACTTGGCCAATTAAAATATAGTACATCCACTAAGAACTGAATTACTTCAGCTGGTTTTATTTTCTCCACTTAAAAGCTGTGCCTTACTCACAGTCGTGTTTCCACGACTTGATGCTGTGTTGTTGGTAGTCTCCAAAGCCTTTTTCAGTGCTTCCCCTCAAGAATACACTGGGAACTGCTATATTGGTTAGTAATTGCTAGATTCAGCAAACCAAAGTTTCCTACAAAAACATTCTGGTCTTTGCAGTGGAAAAGCAAAAATAGCTTCTCAGAGTAGGGCAGTTTGGATGTGTTCAGTTTTGATCATGGCTGGTTTTTGTGTATCCTGCAGGACTTCAATAGACTGAAGTAAGGTGCTTTTTTGGAATTGATTTGCCCTGGTGGAGCAGGAAGCTTCATCCCCCTATGGAGGAGCAGTGTGAGCCTGCTGAGAAATCTGTTTCAAAAGAGCTAAAAATGTGTAATTCTATCCTGAGCTGTAGCCAGACTGTTGGCCATTATTTGCTCTGCTGTGGCTGTTGGCTTTGCAAGCATCTCTTGCTTTTTCCTGGGGTAGCTGGGAGCTTGTAATCCCAGCTGCGTGCATCCACCTTTGCTGGGTGCACTGGGGGCACTGGCACACAGTGCTGCTGGGAGGAGGGGAGTTCTTCTCCCAGCTGAGGCTGGGACTCCGCAGCCCTTGGGCGTTTAGTGGCAGAGTGCTAGCAGGAGCAGTGGTCAGAGCCCTGCCAGGAGCCAGGGACTGTGTTGGTGATCCTCATTATAGGAAGAGACTGCCAGCAAATAGAGGCTGGAGTAGCTTCTACAGACTATGGTATTTGGTATGGTTTTTAAAGAAGGATTAGACTCGATGCAAGGAAAAAAGTGAACTGGGATGTTTTGTAACAAATCCTGTTATGAGATCCTGTTATGGCTTTGTGTATGTCTGTGGAGGTCTGGCCTTCAATGAGCAAAATCTTGAGCTCCATTTGAAGCAGAGTTGGGGAGAATGACTTCATTGTAGGAGAGGCCCCTGTTTTTGCTGTTTTGCTGTGCTTTAGTTGTTTTTTGTCCCAGCACTGAGTTGCAACCACAGAGTTTGAAGAATGAATGTTTTCAGATGAGAAGGAGGGCAGGGATAGGCCTTCAGCAGAGCAAGTCAGATCAGAAGTGTACCTACAAGTGAAAGAGGACTTGGCAATACCTGAGTATCCAGTATCTGAAACTTGAGATAATGTTGAGTACCTGTTTCTAACAACCGAGCCTGGTTCCTTAAGCAGCTTAGATAATTGTCTATTATTGTCACTCTTGTCTCAGCATTCTGTAATATGTATCTGCATAGCAGTGAAGAATTAGGTTCAGTGTATTGGAGAAAATAAGAATTTGCCTAATTTGATACTTGCTTTAAATAACAAATCAGCATATATTCTGGTATGTGGTCAGCAAAACTTAGAATTGCTAAAACTGAAATGGCTTCTGTTGTGATTTTTAAAAGTATATACAATAAAGGAGATTAATCTGATTGGTCTAGCTTGAAGCTGCCTTCAAGCACATGGAATATGTGCTCTTTATAGCCTCCAGTGACTTTGACCTCAGTCTCAGGAATATGTAATGACGTATGAGGCTGCAGAGAGATTGAACTTCAGTAGCACAGAGAGAATGGATAATTATTTCACATAGACTATTGCTAACTGGCAGTTGTAGTGCTGAAAGGAGTACTGGGTTTACCAGTGTCAGTAACCCAGCTGATTGCTACAGGAGTCTTAACTGCTGTTCCCATGAGTACTGTTTGTTAAAGCTTTTCTAGTGGTAATAGGAATTCTGGTTACAGGGTTCTTAATGCCTGAAATACCAGCACACCCAGTCCACAGAGACCTGATCTCAATATGCAGAGTAAGTTCATGACCAGCAGTGGTTTCTTCCTGTCGTTTATGTTTTTATTCTTGGTACATTCTAGGAGCACTTGAGAGGAAACAGGGCAGTGGCTACTTATTCCCATATTTGGTATTGTTCTAGCCAGAGTGGACATCCCTCACTAAAGGAGAGAGGTGATACAGTGTTCCTGGGCAACCTAACCTGCCTCCAACCATGGCTGAATCCTGGCAGGGTCCCAGGGGTCATTTCCCTCCCTGCTGTGCACGGAGGTGGTCAGTGGCACTGGTGGGGGGTCCCTTAAGATGGGTGGGCCTGACTCTTCACAGTACTAAAAGCTTGTATTTATATGGTTACACTTGTTCTCCAGTGAAACTTCCATTGGTCTACACATTAGTAGTGGTGTATTTTGTGTTGTAAAGAGTTGGAATTAGTGAGTGTTACTGAGTACTTTAGTGAAATGAGCACCTAAGTATTTAACTGTGGAAAAGGAATATATTTTGAAGGAAAGGAAAATATTTGGAACATCAGCTTACTTGCATCTCATAACTTTCTCCCTGGTATTTTTCCTGAGACTTATACAGGAAAGGGCTCATGTCTTCTGTACAGATTTAGGGGTGAGGGGAGAACCCCAAGCCCTAAATCTGCTTTCGCAAATAGTCACTATTAAAGCTGAACTGGGAAAGAAGCAAATACAATATATTTCAGAAGAGCATTTTAATCACTGACAGTGTAGGCACTACTTCCTGCTGGAATGGCTGGCTACTTTATCTGCTTCCATGCAATTCACCAGTAAAAAGACAAACTAAGGACTGCAGAAATTAATCTTTATTTTATTAGTCCCGAGACTGACCTTTTCTGGTTCTCAATTATAGCAATCTGTACTTGAGCTGAGACTAAATAATTTCAGCTGCATGTGTCAGAATGCCTAAAATTAATCCTTTATGGACAGTCTTGACAGAACTAAAACCCTCCAGTTCTGAATAAGAAAAGAATGTCTGAAAACGATCCAGAAGAATAGAATGTAATAGACAGTTTCAAATCCCTGTTTCAGTGCCACAGGATAAGTTTATAGACTTGAACAACTGGTTTTTTTCCCAGAGCTGAGCATTTCTTTCGGGGAGAGGAATTTAAGAGCTGTTTATTCTGAAAAGAGGCTTAACGGTGTGAAAGCTGACAAGTGCTGAAGCAAGTCTGTTTGGGCTGTACTGACAGTACAGGCTGTACCCTGAGATTAGAGACAGGTACTTCATAAACCACTGAGGATGCTCTGATGGATGTTCTGAAGGTGGTAGTTTGTAATGGAGGAGTGTGTTACCTCAGTTAATGAATTAGTCATGAAGAGCTATTTAGTCTGACACACCTCGAGAGTGTTCACCTACTGAAATCAGGTTTGCTTTTGTTCAAATAATTTCTTAATGCTACAGCAGGCTGAGGTGTTTTTGCACCTGAGGCCATTAGGTGACTTTTCACTGGACTTGTCCTATCTGTGGGTCTATTCTGAGACCAGAATACATTTAAAATGCAGCAGTCATCAGGCTTTACCCTGAAGCACTATGGGGGGGCTTCTCAAAGTGTGGCTGGAGTCCAGTCTGGGAGGGACAAAGCAAGCAAAACTGGTCCTGTCAGTTTGACTGTGACCCACCTATTGTGGTTTGTACTGGGTCAGTGATACTCAAAAATGGTTAAATAGCTCTTAATTTTTTTGGGGGGGGGCGGGGGGAGGTTTCAGTTAAAAAAAATACCAGTATTAACTTTTACTGTTCTAGAAGCACTTAAGGCGCTGGGGAGTTCTTCGTAGTCTGCACTTCAAAATATGTAGGTGGAGAGTCAGTAATTGTGATGTTAACTACCTGTGGTGAGGTAACTCTGGTCATTAATTTTACATCTGCAGCAGACAGCATATAGGATGAATATATATTTTATTTCAAGGTTATTTTGCCTGGTAACTACACTGAGACCTTAAAGTTAGAAGGGAAGTCAGAGTTGTTATGGTGTTTGTTTTGGATTTTTTTTTCCCAGGCCTTTGAAAATATTTTATCATCATGCTCTTTACATGTGTGGAGTAGTAGGTTAACTATAAAATACTAATCCTGTTGCTGTTTGCTCATTGATAGTGCAGGTGTACAAACAGGAAAAGAAAAAAACAAAGGGGAAATTAATATCATCTGATTGCTAAAACAAAGAAGCTCAAATTTAGTAGCTAAAATTATGTTCAGGCTGGTAACAGGATACAATGAACAATGAAACTACATTCTGTAGCTAATTGTGTCCTTTTAGGGCTTGATTTGGAATTGTACTTGACCAATTGAAACTCTTCAGGGGAGTAGAAGTCGACCTCATTTAAATGAACCAACCTACTTATTTTGCATCACACCTCAATGAGATGCCTAGACTTTTATTTTTCTTTGTATTTTTGAAGACTTTGGAATATATTCAAGAACTGTAACTAGTTTTTGGTTTTTTAAGGTGGTGTTTTAAGTCAGGGCAGGTCAGGACACTGTATTAGAACTGGCAGGTGGAGGAAATGCTTTTCTGTTGTTCTATCCATTTACTACTACAGCTGTAGTAAAACATACGGTTTGGCCCCTTATTTCTGTTCTGCCTTGCAGTCTCTAGTGTGACAATGTGGGTGAACCTCCCCAAGTACCAAAGCTGTGCAGGGCCTTTGTGGGCACTCTGTGGGTGATGTTTTGTTCTAGTGCCATTTTAATAAGGATGGAGTGGGGAATATATCTGACATGGACTGTGTTGTGGAGCTGTTCTAGGAGCCTAAATGAAACATAGGATGAGAGAGGGCTGGAATCCTCTGCTTGCTGGTTTTGGCAGATGACACATGCAAACTACCTTGTGTCCCCTGTGAGGGAAATGTGACTTGGTTCACTGTAGCCTGAGTGACAGAACTTTCATGAAGAAGAAAGAGAAAAGGGAAATAAGAGGGAATGGTGGAGTGGTTTGGGCTGGCAAAATGATGGAATCCTAGTCTGGTCCAGGCAAGCTGCTTCCAATTTCCATGTGAAGTTCTGCTCCTTCAGCTCTACCTTAGTAGTGGTTTTTCCATCTGTTTATAAGTCTATAATATTGCTGACGGAATTGGTTCAGTCTGACACCTTCTCTGATTCTTGCCTCATATGGGAAATGTCCTCCTACCCAGAGATCAGCCATGTGGCTTTGAAATACTTGCCTGAATCTGGTCTTAGCTCTCACCTTCTACAGTTGCCTTTTTTATGCTTTCCCTTCTACATCTTTAACTCTCAGCAAGCCTTTGCAGAGGTCATTTGTCTTCAGCTGCAAATGCCAAAGGACATGATCCATTTCATTGCAAGCTTTCAGGGTGATTTAGGGGGTTTATCCCTCAAATGTTATCTCTAATGATGTAATGGGATGTCTAAGTTATGCATTTGCTAGTAATTCTAAACAGGTTTAGGCTTGCTCAGGCAATGGTGTGTATAAACATTGGATCATTTTCCTGGTCTTTTTTAAAATGCAGATTTTCCTGGCAGTACATACTGCAGGGAAACTTGCAATGAAATATGTTGTATAAAGGCAGAGAAGTTCTATTTTGTTCTTTGCAGTAAGGTCATGAAAGTGCATGTACAGATGTGCATTTGTAATTCATGAACATGGTTATGCGAGTGTCATCTTATTACTTAAATGCCTGTATATGAAACATGGGACTTTAGCAGTAGATTACAAATAATTTTTTATCTTTGCTGTTGAGTGTTGGACAATTTTTGAAAGTACAATAAAAGATATCAATAGTTGGTACATTAGCATTAAATAGGCAGAACATCCCTATGGATGGATTCTAGTAGGAATTTGTGGAATAGCTGGCGTTAGGTATTGCCTGCATCCCACAGACCGCAAGTGTGTGTTAGAAGAGACAGGAAAGCCTTTCTGTCATGCAAGCTGTCACCAAATGATTTAAAATGTAGAGCATTTTTGAACTTGCTGTCAACACTATCTAGGAACAATACAGCTGCTTTACAACGGGACTCAAATTTTACTTGCAAAATGTTCCATGGCACCTTTTTTTCCCCACAAATTACCAAAACCTCTGACACTTTATTTGCAGGGTTTTGTCCTTTTGATAGCTCTTCTGCTAAACTGGCAATTACTGACTCATCCATAATTAAATTACTACTGTTGTTCTCTAAAAATCTGGGCTTTACCTGATGCTCTCCTATGCAAGTGGTATGTAAATCAACCCTTGCTAAACATTGAGATTTGACAGCAGCAAATTGCAAAGCAAGATAGCTGCAGGCTGCCTCTTGTTCCTCTTACTGTGTTTTAGCAGGAAAAAAAATATTCTGGCAGTCAGACATTGCACAAGGAGTATGCAGAAGCACATCTGCTTATCTAATAGTCTCATTCTTTAATTTACAGATTTTAAGAGATGCTTTCATTAACTGGATGAGACATGCTTAGCTGCATAACATAGTTGTTCAAATTAACGTTTTGCAGGGGAAAGAAAAAGGCACAGGCAGATGGCTGGGATGGTTGAAGATAATCACACGCATGCCCGATGTGTGATGTATTTTTTCACATATGATACCTAGAACTGTGTGTGTTTTGTAGAAAAGGAGCTTTTCTCACTTGTGTGCTCAGGTTTATTTGAAGTTTGTACATACAGACTGGAGAGTGAGAGGCTGGAGAACTGCACCACAGAGGAAGGGACCTGGAATCCTGGTTGAACATGAGGGCCAGGCTGATGGGGGCATCAGCCCAGCATCACCAGCCAGACAAGGGGGGAATTATCCTGCTCTGCTCTGCCTTGGCGCAGCCTCACCTCCAGTGCTGGGGGCAGTTATACCCTACATAAATATATCTATACATATGCCATGTATATATACCACAGTATTGGGCTGTTTGAGTGTCCAAAGCATGGCATGAAGATGGTGAGGGGGAGCAGCTGGGGGCATGGGTCTGTTCAAGCTGGAGGAGACTGAGGGGAGACCTCACTGCAGGTACAGCCTCCTGGTGAGGAGAAGAGGAGGGGCTGACAGTGATCTTTATGCTCTTGTGACCAGTGACAGGGCCTGAGGGAATGGCCTGAAGTTGGGTCAGGGGTGGTCTAGTTTGGACATTAGGGAAAGTTTCTTCTCCCAGAGGGTGGTTGGGCACTGGAACAGGCTCCCCAGGGCAGTTGTCAGAGCACCAGCCAAAGTTCCAGGAGATGTTGATCAACATTCTCAGGTACATGGTGGGATTCTTGAGGATGTGCTGTATACATGGAGCTGAATGTTTGTGGATCCCTTCCAACTCGGGATATTCTGTGATTCTATGGCTTTAGCAGAGGTTCTGAGAATGAGAATGAGACTCCCAAGCCTGTGTTGCTAAATGACCAACCTCAGAGCTTCAAATCCCACCTGATTCACCGAAAGGGCTACATCATTCCTGTCTTGTGCCTTTACTCCCTTTTCCAGCACATGCTTTAAGTCCCGTAGGGCGTGGTGCCCTCAGGTGACCTCGGTGGGCCCCACTTACCCGCTGTGGTTCTACACCTGGCACGACTGAAGCAGCAGGAGATGATGTGATGTGAACTGTGAGCTTTTGCTTAACTTCACTCCTGGTCGGCAGCTGCCTCTGAATGCTTCACTAATGTGTCACAATGTGAGAAATGCAATCCAAAACAGACTTTCAACAAGTCAAACTGAAATGAAATCAATAGACATCTGAAATATTAGAATAAGGTCTTACAGTACTGCATATAAAAACTTAGCAGGAAACTGTGAAGTGGGGTCATTCATCTACCTATTAAAAAGCCAAATTAGATGAGGCATTCCAGTGCACAAAGGCTTTGAGTTATGTTTCTGCATTTAAATGCAACAGGACCTACAGTAGGGGTTATTTTGTGTAGCTTGTAAACAATTTACAAATTTTAATAAAGAACAGCTCCTGCCACTGTATTCTTTTTTATTTTGAAAAAATGTAAACAGAAAACCCCAAGGTTTTCCATAACACAGGTGATTCTGATAGCTTTCATTAATTGGGTTATTAACAAGGAGTGACTTTGAAATGCTAAAAATTGTATTTTCAATAGCGACATAGCAATGACTCAGATTGGTTTAGCTGCTGGCAGCCTTCATACCTTGCTTGTTTTTTAAAAAATTCTGGGTAAGGAGTTCCTCTGGTCTTGTTTGATTTGGACTTATTTGACTTCGTTTTGTCGATACGCTTTTGTATGGTTTTTTGTAAAGTTATCTTGGAAAGATATTTGAAGATCCAGCTCTGTAAGGAGTGGAACAAATTGTCCTTCATTTCAGTGGGACAGCTTAGATGGCGTCTCTAACATAGGGTTTCAGTTAGTCATCTGAAATGTGCAGACAAGGAGGAATACATAAGATGTGTGGATTGCGTCCTTTTTTTTAAATTTATTTTTTATAAAGGATACTATACTTAAAAACAGGCTGCCTCAAAATTGTCTTTCTGTGCAGTCCTGCAACTGATAATTGACCTAAATATTTTTGCAGAAGCAAATGGTTTTCTTCTCAACAAAACCTTAGTAGGCGTAAATAAAAGTGGCAAGTTATTACAGATACCTGGATAGTCCATATTATTTGTTCTTTTTTAATTGTGTGTTCATAATTAGAAGAACTTTGGTTTTGAAAGCCTCAATGAGTTTCAGTAATTTGGGTGTTGAATAATTCATGATGAACTTTTTTTGCACACTGTTTATGTCCCAAAGAACCTAAAGCTACTTATTAAAAAAAGACTTTACCACATTCCTTTATTCAGAATTATGCTCTGGTTGATTACATTTGGCAAAATCTAAGCAATGTTTATGTAAAGACTGAGACTCTGCTGAGCCCCAGTGAGGGATGCCTGAATCCAGGTCAGGATTGGGAGCTGCCTGTCCTGGATCATGCTTGGGAAGCCCTGAGCCCTGCATGCCCACTGCTGCAGAAGCCAAAGGCCAGCTGAGACAGGAATGAATAGTGCTCACAGGTCAAAGGGACAAACCTGGGCAGCTGGGTAGTAGCAGAATAAGAGAATGATCTTGGGCAGCTTGAAAATGGAACAAAACTCTTGCTCCCTTCCAGGAACTACAGTAAAAGCCCTGGAAATGTGTCTGCAGGTTTAGGATTATCCAAATGCTAATACAGACTGTTCAGCCCTTAGTCAGCATTGGGGAAGCCTGTAGAAAGTGTCAATGATTTTAAAAAAGTTGGTTTTGGTATTGCTCCTGGAATGCTCCCAACATTTCTTGTTTTCCTTCTGTTTCTCATTCTAATTTGAGGGGCCTTAGTATTTCTAGGTCAGGTGTGAGGAAGGCAAAGGAACAAGTGTAGAAGGAAACTGTATTGGAATGATTTGTCAAAGCTAATGAGAATTCTGCACAGAGTAGTTAAAAATAAGGTGTACTGCAGTGGGTACATGTTCGTGCTGTGGTGCTCAGTCCGGGCTGTGTGGCAGCACTGCACCCTTACCTGGTACAGCCTAAAGCCATGGCTGCTGGTATTGCATTTGGGTTGCTCTTTTAGCACACCACTTAAAATTGTAATTCTGTTAGGCAAGATGGAGTCAAAGACAGCATTTACATCATGCTTGGAAGGTCTTGATGGGGTCATAAGGAGTACGTTGTTTATCAAGCTGTCTTGTAAGCTTGGAAAAAGCTATTTTGCAAGCCAGAACTTTATTTTTAAAAAAACCCCACAAATCTTGCATGTAATATGGAATGTAGAAAATGGTGAAGTTACTTTATGGACCTCACCAGTGTAATGAATTGCAGCAGCCAAAAGTTAAAGGATTTTGATAATCTGAGCATCTGTTCATGTCCGGGTTGTTTGGGATGGAGGGAATGAGACACTATTCACTGAACAGTTGTATTGTCTGAATCAGAATATTGTGCTTAGATGAAAAAGTAATTCGGTTGGTTTTAGTTTATATTTTAATTCAATATTATTTAAGTTCATGTGGGTTTGAGTCAGATGTCTGAAATTGAATGGGTCCAGAAGTTGAAAGCAAGGTACATCACAAGCATTTAAGTTTAATGTGGGTTTGTGTGAAAGTGCTGCAAGCCAAGATCTTCAGCTATAATTCAGCATTTGAGACTTAAATTGTTTTCCTCCATTACCCCAATTTTGAAACCTTGTGATTTAGCTTGAATTTCACCTGTTCTGGGTTTTCATTATGAAGTTTAGCATTTTGCTAAACACATAGAAATTTGAAATTAAAGGGAAAAGAAAATACAGCATTACACGGCACTGCTACAGAGGGTCTTTAAATAAAACTAGGATATTGGTCTGCAGCAGTTTCTCCTCAAAGCTGACACTTGGCTTTTTACTTGGTTTCCCCTTTAACAGAAATCGTTGACATCTTATGTGTATTTATGATGCTGATGCTGAATTGCAGGGCCTAAAAGACATTTAAATGTGGTCTTTTGCATAGTACTGCCAAGTCAGTGATAAAGTTACAGGGTTTGTGAAACAGCTTCTTTGGCTGGCATCTGTGCTCCGAGCCTAATTATGCCAATACAAGGTCTATGAGACTGAATCTAACCGTGTCCTGATAGCATCAGTTTCTCCTAGCAAATGGAGGAAGAAGGGTAGTTTGTAAAGAATGTGTTTGTTCACACCTCTGGTAAAAGCCTAGAGTTACAAAGATAGCTAGATGTCCAAATTAATTTTTTGTTAGCTTCCTTGGTTTGGGAATAATTTGAATGCTAGATATTAACCTTAAACAGTCTCACATACTTAAAATAAGACTGAGGAGAAAGGGTTGTTTCTGTGTTTAAAATCTCTTTCATAGACCAATAGAACTATCACTTTAGTTATTAAGTAAACTTCTGCCCAGAGTTAATAAAAGAAGAATCCTGGGGATGCAGAGATCATACACATGTTGGTAATACACAGCCCAGATAATAACCACGAAGGCCAGGTCTCTGAGCTGTTGATGGTTGTATTAAAAAATGTTGGGCCAGACACTTTTTACATGTTTCCATTAATAACTGTGGTGTTCACGAGGGTGGAATGAACGCTTCATAGCTGCAACGTGTTTCTGTGCTTCCACCTTTCTGGGATATCAGCTTCACTGATAGAGTGCAGTGAGCTAGAGATCATTTTATCAAAAGGTATATTGATTTTTAGTTTAATTTTCTTGGGTGACTTTTGTATTCTTATGGTAGTATGAAAGTCTACACAGCCAGGATACAAAGCCTAATACAAATTAGAGTAAATAATTTGAAGCATAGGATTTTAGAGGAAGAAGTTTAGACAACTGTATGAAATCGTAAACTAGCTGGGTTAATAAAAAATACTCAGAGAACAGCATTCTTGTCATATAGATAGATTTGAAAGGTACTGTAATAAAAGCAAGTGAAATAAACTATGATATTGATAAAATGACAATAAGACAGTTATTCTATACAACCAGCGTGTTACATGCTGGTTTTTAAATGTATTTCTTCTCAAAGCTGCCCTGGACTGAGTAGTCAAAGCTGCTTTAGAAAATTACTGGAATGACATATATTAGATTTATGAATAATGTGCATATGGAAGATAATCTGGTTATGAGAATCTGTCTGTTATGTACGTTGGACACTCAATGGGACCGGCTTGCCCTGGCATAATGTAATTATTAGTTAAAGTAAAAACAAGGCCCTTGGCAAAGGATGAATGAAGATGTGCAAGAGGTTGACTTCTGACAGATGTGATGCTGCAGCTGAGAAAGTGGATTAGAATCTTCTTGAGAATTCTGCAGTGTGTGAGATTTGTTGGATCTGATGTTTACTACTTCTCCCAAGATTTTTGCCTTCTGTTGGTTTTTGATTAACTTTCTGGGAGTTTAAATTTGGTCCCTTGGCAAGATGTAACATATTCCTGAGGTGGAATGCTCAAACAAATTCTTGTTTGTATTTATGTAATAATTAACGAAGGAAACGTTTGTATCTGAATACACCGAAATAAATATTATGGTCGTATTATTTTAAAGTTAAATTAAAGGCTTAGTCAACATATCAAATAGTCTTATTTCCCACAGTGTCTGAAGTAAAATCTGATTTTTGCACGAGTATCAAAACATGACAGCTCGTGAAAGGGACTCGTGTTGAGCCACATGTAAGTTACCACCCAGGTGCGGGCTCAGCTGTAGGTGAGCGAGCACCACTCCCTGAGCCTTTCCCTGCTGCTCCCAGTTTGTGCTGCCAGAGGTAAACAGGAAGCTGCTGCGGTCCTGGAGCTTTTACTCCCTTTACTCAGCACTCTGTGAAATTAAAATAAACACAGAAAGCAATTTTTGCATCAGAACCTCCCCCAGTGTGGAGTTCCTCCTGACCCCCCAAAGATGCTCCTCTAGCCACTATTCCCAGTGAGAGGAGCTGGCGGGTCCCGGGCTCTGGGGCTGCGGTGTGGTGTGCGGGCTCCTGCGCTCTGGGGCTGCGGGTGTGCGAGGAGCACTCCTGGGCGAGCAGGGAGACTTGCAGCCGTCCCCATCCCACGTCCCAGCGCCCCTGGCCCGCCGTTCCTGCAGCTCTCCTGTGCAGGCAGCCCCGGTACCTGTTCAGAAATGCGTGCCCTGAGCCCCGCATGTGAGCACAGCCCAAGAGCAGATTACCCAGCTCTCACCAAACGTGCAAGCCGACGTTCTTGAAGCCACCTTGGGAAAATCCTGTGTAAACCTAACAGTATGCACTGGAGTTCTACAAGCACGTCTGGAGCAGATAAGCTCTTTATCACAGACCCCACCCTGGAGCACAGAGCAGCGATTGTCCTGTCCTGCCCCACTCATCCCCGTTGAACTATGCATACAGGAGGGAAGATCAAAGCAAATACCTCAAAAATGGGTGAACTCGAAACCCATGACCATGCTAATGCCCAGGTTAAGAAGCAGTTGACTGTGTATCTTATTTGTGGTATCAGAGCAGTTAAATGTTACAACTGTGAGCAGTGCATCGAACTAATAAAGTTAGGTGATGTCAGCACAGAGGTGCATTTGGTAAATGTTGTTGAAAGAAGTCTTGGCCACAGTTTTCTGCTGTGTTGCAGCTTTTGCAGTTTCATCATGCCTGTTGCAATAAAGAGTGTTTTTCTTTAGCCTGAACTGCCGCAGGCATGTGACAACATGACAGTCTCCACTTAGAAAAAAATATCTGTATTCCCTCTGGTTTGTAAATAAGTTCAGAAAATGGCTTTTTTTTTAAAGGGAAAAAATCTAAAAAAAACCCAAAAACAACCCTGAAAGACTCGGCTGTAGTTTTTCCAAATTATTTTAAATTTAGTTGTTATTCAGGGGGATGATTTTGCTAATACTTATTTTAAAAATTAGTCTTTCAATTTTTGTGGAATTGGTAAATACTGTTACTCAAATAAATCAAACTGTTGCCATAAAAACATCTTGTTTGATATTCTTGGTTAAAAGCAGTGTTAAAATAAGGTCTGTAATCTGCCCAACGTCTTGTGTTCTTAAAATCCATTAGTAATTGCTGAGGAGAAATATACCCAACAAAATGTAGATGTTCAGTAATTTAATTGAGAAGTGTAACTAAAAATATGCCTGATTATTGCTTTTGGAGTTATGGTATCTTTCTCCTAATAGCTATGCATTGAATTGATTATGTAAACGTTTGTTATTTGGAATTGAGATTTTTTTCAGTCGTTTGAAGGTGCTGGTGACATCGCTGGAAATGGATTTGGTAGATGCAGAATGTAAATGGTGTAGCTGGTACTCTTCAGCTGCAATGGAGTGCTATCTAAGTGGTGTTTTAACATGAGCTGTTTTATTCCCTGGAAATCCCACCAATTCTAAAATTATTTCTCCACCTTTTAATAATTGCAAAAATGTATTTATCCTTTCATCCTTCGGTGTTGTCTTATTATCAGTTTAATTGCTAAGTAATTCAGAAATATTGCGGTGCTCTTAATTTGCATTCTGCATGGATAAAAAAAAAAGGCAAAACCGGCAGCTAAAGGATAAGGCTAAAATAATTATTTTTCTTTTCTCGTTACTGCTTTGCCCCACTGTGGAAGGAGAGCAGTGTGGTACTGGGAGGGGAGTCTGGGCCGAGCAGCCTCTGAACTGCTGTTGCCCCTGGCTCGGCGAGCTGCAGAGCGGACGGCCTCGGGCTGCTGATGGGAGCGGCCCTCCCAGAGCTGCCCGGGGGACTCCCGGGGTAGCCAGGCGTTTCCCGTAAAGCCTCCGTCACGGGACTGTCAGCTGGGGGATGCTGCCGGGCCTCTTTGGCCTTAAACTCTCAGGGTAGTGTCTGGTCTGAGGAGGAAACAAATGTCTTCATTTACCGGGAGCGGGAACGGCTGCAGCCCTACAGAGAGCGCAGTGACTGAGCAGAAAGGAATTCACTGCGGTGAGTGTGGCCTGATGGTCAGAGCTTGGTGCTAAAGCCTGAGATGCCAAAAGCTGCAGATGAGGCAGGGGAGTGAGTGTTGAGATCATCTAGAACAGGACATGGTATTTTTGTAATGTAAAAAAAATTGGGTTTTATTTGCTCTGAAATTTTCCTCTGGCGCCAAAACAGTGCAGGAGCCCCAGCATCCACATACTCCCCACTCCAGTGCGTGCTGAGGTGCTGGTCCCACGCGTGGAGCCTCTGAGTCACATTGCTCGAGATTCCTCCCTCTGGAGGGCACAGGGGAAACTCCCAGTGGACTTTAGTTTATTATTTAGTTTCAGGATGATGCAGAAAAAATATTTTCAGGCTTCTGCTATAGCAGAGGCAGTGGAATGTTTTCTGAATCTTCTGATGGAGTTTTCAAACTACAGTTTTCAATTAAAGACAATAATTTTACATTTAAGGTGTATGATTTCTTAAACCCCTTTGAAACCAGTCTCTAATGGAGAAGATCAACACACATAAAATCTTCATTACACTTCAAGGACTGACATAGCCAAGATGAAAATATTTGTTGTAATTTATCTCTTACATTTCATAAATTGTATGATAGATATATACAGATGTAAACTGCACATACAATTCAGAGATCAAGAGTTAGTGTGCGTGATTGCTACTCAGTGTAATGGTGGCAGTACAGGGTGGATTGTGGTGGTGTATATGCACACATATACATGGAATAAAAATTGCTATTGCAAGGCAGCCAGGGCCTCTACTGATCCTCCAGTCCCAGGAAAGCTTGCTGCATGTACCACAAGGAGTAAGACTTCAAACAGCCCTGGAGACTGTTTAATAAGTGAAGACAATAAATATGTAAGAGCAAGTCAGCGATCTTAAATTGTTAACAGTATTTAATTTCTTTAGGAGAGTTATTTCTTGGAACATCAGGACAAAGCCACCCAGCAGGCTGTGGGATAAGCAAATAGGAGATCACAGTTCATTAACTACTTCCTAGTATCTGCCTGCAGTCTCTGTAACTTGTTTCAAAATCTTAGGCATGTTTGCACGATCCACTTTTGAGCTCATTCCTGTCTTTATTTTTGTCTGTTGTGTAGCTGTGCCTCATTAAAAACAATATTTCAAAACGTTTAGTGAAATACTGATAATACTGATGCAACTGTTGAGCCTTGTGGTCAAATACTGAAATAACTTCTCTTTTGGTAACGTCCTGTTACTTATCTTAGAAGAGCTTCTCTTAGAAAATGCCAGTGCAGTTCTGGCATGATGGAAATGAAAATGAGCGTGATGTGTAAATCCTGTAGACTCCCATGTTCTCATAGCTCCTGTTGGGTTAGAGTGTGCATTTGCTGTCCAGATGAGCAGGCCCTGGTTGCTGTCACACCTGCTCCTCCCAGCCCTGGCTGCAGGGGCGTAGAGCCTGGCTGCTCCCTGGCTCCAGAGCGCAGAGCAGGAGGTGATGGTGGGGAGCTGCCCTGGGGCCAGGCCCTGCTGGGGCAGCAGCCACTGCACAGGAGCTGATGGGAGCAGGTGTTTGGACCACTGGGATCTCCTGCAGCCTGTAACCAGCTCTGGGATCAGTCCTTCAGGTCATGTTGGGCTGAATCCTCCCCTGTCATGGGGCAAACAGTGAGAGCTCTTGACTTTACTCCCCAGATTTTTTTCTCAGTATTATATTTCCCTGACTGAGTTTTTTTTTTATATTAACCTGTTAGTAGTTTCCATTCCTTAATACATTTTTGGTATTTTTAGTTCTCTAAGATGTCTGTCCTGCTGCTTAGATGCTCAGTATTTTTGCTTTGCTATTTCCTCAAATCTTTAAGCACTGCTTTTCATCTCTCTTGATATTTTCCTCATGTTAAATTTAAATAAATGGCCTTTTATCTTTGTCCATCTTGCTGCTTCTGCTGTCTTCCTTTAATTTCCTTTCAGAAATATGGTCACATCATTGCAGCCAATAAGTATTTTTTCTAACATAAGATACACAAGAGCTATTTTGGAGCCCATTTGTTCACTATAGCTTCTCTGTTTTGATTATCCCAGTCAAGGACCAAAATTAACATTAAGTATTTTTGCAATATTTTCTGGGAACGGCAGACCGTTTCATTTTTTAGAACTATGTGAAAGATTCCTCTAAGTGGATTAGACAAGTTTGATAATTTTGACAGATGATATCATCGCAGAAAGCCGTGGGTTTATTTTCTTGTTAGCTGTAAAAACTGATACAAATGATGTATGTATGGGACTGGTGATAGGCCTCTTTTGGTAGAAGCATTGTGTCAGGTCTAAAGTAAATGGTGTGCAGCTTTGTCAGTTTTGTGACATCTTTGGCTGGTGTGTGTGTCTCATTTACTGTTGTATTCATAATACTGAGCTGAGGAAGTAGGCACATGCTCCAGAACTACAAGGATTTTGTGCAGTACTACTTCTACTATGTCAGTAGAAAAGGGGAAGAAAAGTTCGTGCTTGTGATCACTTGACATTCGTGCTCCCTCATGGAGGCTGAGAATCCCTTCTGCACTGTGATGGGACATTGGTGTTTGCTATTGAAAAAAGCCGTCAGAGATTGAGAGTGGCAGTTCTTCCCTTTGTGGGAATGAAGAATGATTATTGATGCCATGTAGGTGGTCGTAGTTTAGCGAGAGTTCTGATGGATAAAGAGTAAGAAGGTTCTCAGGCACTGAATATACAGTCTCTTCTGATCCCTTGTTTTAGTGCTTTATTTTTAGGTGTTCTATTTTAAAACTTGAAATACAAAGTATTTGCCTTTTTTTTTTCCAGTTAAAAGAAAACCCATGTCGTGACACAGCATGACTCTATCTTTTTATAGCTACATCAAATACGTGTTGCTTAGGATAATGCAAGAATATACAAACACTAATAAAAGCAAAAACAAGAAACCAGCAGTTGATACTGTAACACAAGGTGGAGGGCAGCAAAAATAAATTCTGTAAATAAATTTCTTATCAATACTTATTCATTCCATACAAAATGATCTGCTTTAACCATATTGTAGTGCCAGTACCAAAAGTAGTGCAGGAAGCATAGACAGTGTTTAGTACATAGAATATATTTTGCATCCCCTTTCTTGGTATTAATGTAGCAGTTGTGTTATTCTGTTAATGAGTGGGAGTTCAGGAACATGAACAGAGTGAGAGCAGAGTGGATTTTGCAGGTTCCTGGGTGTCAGGGCTCAGGTGCTGTGCCCCCCCTCAGGCTGCAGCTCGGGAGCAGCTCACGGGGTCAGCTTGTGACTCATAAATATTATTCTTGTCAGTGCAGAGCAGATCTGATTTTGAGCCTAAAACAGCAACCAAATGAATAATCACAGCTGACAGCAGTGTGGTACACGCCTTTAATTGCAGCCTTGCCACTCCAGCCTCCACTCCCTGTGCAACGTCAGATGCTGGGGTTGGAAGCCCGGGAAGAGCCTGGGGGAGGCCTGGCAGCCAGGTTGTTCTACACTGGTGTTTCCACTTCTGTGGCTTTTTGCCTGTTGAGATGTGTTTTTATTTTGGGGTTGGTGTTTTGTTTTGTATTTTTCCTAATCTGCCAAGCTCATCTTTTTCCAGCTGCTCAGGCTTTGTTAGTGCTGACACAGACTTTTTATTTGCTTACTTATTGTACAGTTATATCACACCTTTCACTGAGAAAACCTAAGAGAAGCCAAGTACCCGTCTGCTGCCATCTGACCCGCTCGGCTTGGCCCAGGGCTGGACCTTGGGCTCCTTGGCCAGGTCTGACCATGTCCCAGAGGAGCTCTCTTGGAGTTACAGGTCCTGGCTGGGGCTGCTGCAGCATCAAGGCAGCTCTGCTAGCCTTGTGCTGCCGGCTCTGAAGAACCTTCTGGGACAGAAGGACACAAGCAGGCCGGGAGACCTGGCCTTGTGTCTGGATGATCCCTCTGGAGAGAGGGGTGGAGGGAGAAGTGTGCTGGACAGCAGAGGGCAATTAACAGCTGAGTGAATTAGCCTGAGTGCACCCTGCAAAGCAGGTTCCAGTGGAGACCAGGTAACTAGCTCAGGTGTAAGTTGTCTCCAGATTAGAGTGCTGCATTTTTATCTGGATGGTGGAAAGCTCTGGGTAAAACAAAAGCTTAAATTCTCAAGAAATATGCAATAAGAAGAAATCATTAGTGTAATTTCTAAGCATGTAGCCTTGACCTTTGGAAAATATGCAGCCTGGAGTAAGATGAAGAATTGCTTTTATAACTGATATGATGTGAATTTTTTTCGGATGATTGCTTATAGGAAAATTTTTAAATTTTTTTAAATTTTAATTTTTTTTAAGTTAATTTTTTTTTTTCAGAACTCAAAAACCAGTTAGTTTTGAATTTTGTTAGCTGGATAAGATTATAGTACCAGTTTAAAGTGATTGAAGTTGCTAAATTCAGGGTAGACTCTATAATAGTCATTGCTCATGCTTGGAAGGGCAAGAACTTGGGAGTGGATGGTGTCCTCTAGACAAAACACTCTCTATTTTGTTGCCCAGAGAGGTGGTAGCCACTGCACCTAGCAATCCCACTGGTGTTACCTTCCTGGAGAGGGAAGAGTGAGAGCAAAACTTAAACACGGCTGGTCAGGCACTACTAAAGCTTGGGCTTATTTCTAGATCCCAGGGAGAAGTCTGACAATAATTTGGTGGTGATTTGCTGCTTCTCTGCACATTTGAATGTAAGGCTTTTGAAATGAAAAGGGTAATTCCGAACTACTATGATACTGCCATTTAAATTGAGTTACAATTTTAATGGGAGCTACTTAGTGCCATGACTCTCAGCTATCTTGTGCCGATGCTTTACTGCGTGTTTGGGCTGCTGCCTTTTGCTGAGCCCCTCTGCACGCTCGCAGTGTGTGTGGTCGTGTGGCTCTCGGCTTTGAGTGCTGCTGTCATTAGAGCTGGGCAGGAGTGCAGGGCAGGGCTGCTCTCCGGGCTGCCCTGGCACTGCCCTCTTGCTTCCCTGCTGGCTCCCAGTGCTTTTGGGGAAGAGCCCTTTGGCCTGGGCCTGTGGGTGGCTTAATCACGGTCAGTGACTTGCATAAAGCTGCTGTTTTGCAGACAGTGTGCACATTTTCCATGTATCCCGTGGCTTTGCAAGCTTTGTGCTCATTGAGCTCACTGGGTCTGATGCCATGGCTTCCAAAGGGAAGCTTGATTGTTTTCCCAGTCTCATTTCTTACACATTTTCTGTAGCTTACTCCCTTATCTGATACTAAACCACTGTGTAGCTTTGTGAACAATCGAATTATCCATATTTATTTTGATACTGTACAGTTTTGTCCATCCTGCCAGTTCCTTTTTCCAAGTGTAATATCACAAATAGCTGATGAGTACACTGAAGGAAATTATGCTTCTGCGTTGGACTTCTGTTTTCTCCAAAACCCAAGCGTCAACTAATATTTTCAGTCATATGTTTTATGACAGTTAAAAAATTTATTATTTTTTTTCTCAGTGCTTCCAGATCACTGCTTCCATTGTACAGATAGAAAATCAACAAGGTTCACACAAGCTAAGCTAGTTTAAGGGTATTATTTTATTGAATGTCATGTACACTTGTGGACATTCAAGCAAATTGCTGAGATTGTGTTTTCAGACATATTCTACTGTGCTATATTTGAAAGCATTCTTTTGATTTAAGTTTGCAACTGTTCTCCACTGGTCTTGGCACTAATGGACTTAACCATGGCAGTAATGGATCTGCATCAGGGTAGTAGTGGCTGGAGGCTTAAGAGAAAACATCCATAAAGCTTACAACTTCTGTGCTGTCTGCAGTAGCAGGGTTTAGTGGAAGTTAATTTAACTTGAGGTAAAAATCTAGTTGGTCATTTATGTCAGAAAGCCGAGCTGTAGGCCTGGTGCAGCACTTGGTGCTAGTGAAGTTGTGTGGGTCATTTGCTCCTGCAGAACACACAAAAGTTGCCCCCTCAGCAAGTTGCTGATGTCCCATTTCAAAATACCAATGCAGCTGAAGTATTCAGAGTACCTAAATTTTCTTCTTTAATCTGTGAAATTTTTGCAGAATAAAATAATGTACTTTGTAATAATAAATTGCTTGTATCCTGGTGAATGTGACTTGTTCCTGGATAAAGTACACCAGAGCACTGTAGTTAAATCACACTGTTACAAATTGTATCATTAAAGAATATGGGGAATTTGCAGAATTGGCATTTTGTTGGCCACATCTTCTTGACAGCATACTTAATCACTTCTCAGTGTTAAATGTGGTAATTCCAGCATCACTGATTTCAGTACCGTGTAAGCAAAAATTAAGTGGAAAAAAAGGAAGAGATCAGAACTCTATTAGCATTGTCTGCTGGGCTACAGAAAATAGGTTTGGGTTTGGAGAGCAGATTTATAGCTGAATTAATAGCCTTGATGTCGACTGGATTTAAATCTGTTTGTGGGTGTATCCATGGAACCAAACTACTGTTCAAATCAGCTGGAAGAAAAACAGATTTTGATTTCAAGTGGTAAAGCATGAAATGTCACATGTTTTAGTAGCATCCTGAAATAGTAGTCTCTGAGTGTGGGGAGAGAGTATCTATTTAGATGTCATTAAGCATGGTGACTAACAGATCAAAAGGGACTGTGAAGACATGCAGCCGACAAGCTGGGGTACACGATTTGCAGAACATCCCTGAATACTTCACTGCAGCAGGCTCACAGCTTCCTTCCCAGTAATACCTTATGTGTAGTTTTTAACTTAAAAGTCTGTAAAGGATGAGGAATTCATTGTGGTAATGGTAATTATCCTCACTGCTAATAGTTACAATGTAGGAGTGTAATTTTTGCATCCTTAGCTTCCAATAGCTGCATCTCAGTGGGAATAATTGGGGTTTTTTTTGTACTAGGTTTAAAAATGTCTGCCATCTGAAATTCATTCTGTGTGTAGGTGGTCTCAAACCCCCATGGAATTACCTTCTAGTTCTAGAGGGCAGTGCAATTCTTTAACAGTGCAGAGGCAAGTCAGCTGACACCACTTATGTATGCTTTCATAGAATCCCTGGATCAAGGCATAGAGTTCAATGAAAGAAAAACATTTGGGGAGTTGGAATTCGAATTATGGTTTTCAGTTTCTTAGTGCTGATGAGAAATGTAGTAACCTTTGTGATGTTCACTGTGCTTTCCTGCAGGGCAGCAAAGGACACTACAGATACCACTGGCAGAGCCACAATGTCAAGCACAGTGGAGTGGATGATATGGTCCTGCTTTCCAAAATCACTGAGGATTCCATAGTGGAGAACCTAAAGAAACGATACATGGATGACTATATTTTTGTATCCTTTGTTGTTTTTGTGGAGCCTTCTATACCTCCAAAATTATAATGCTTTCAAAATTGCATTTCTTCTGTGACATAGCCCTGTTTAGAGCTTATTCTGGAATTGTTAATACTGTGAATCATGGGATGATGGAAACAGGTGAATATGTCAACATCTGTATATCTTCAGTGTTCTCACTTAATTTTTTTTCTATGATTAATTAAAATGTGAAAATTTAAATACTGGAATCTGCAACCTAACAAGAAGAACAGACTTCAGTACCCAAGGCTTGCTGTTTAAAAAAAAATTAATATGAAAGCAATTCCTTAATATAAAAATAGCCACTATTTCATTTTCAGCTTTTACAATGTAACATGAGCTGCAGTAATGAATTTGGTAAATTCTAGTCAGTGATGATGTACTAGAAAGTTATGCTGTTCCTTCTGCTTTAGCCAGGTTTTCATACTTCCTAGTTGTATCTGGAGAATATTTGCATTGAAGAGCTTAACATATTTTAGCAGAAAGGGGAGGAAATATAAGATCTCCTAGCTGTTTCCATATATTCTTGACAGATGGTCAAGAGCTATACACAGCAGCTCAGTTTAGCAAGGACTGATAGAGGAAAGTTCATGTTGCAGTTGTTTCCATCACGAACTGCAGAGGTTTCTAATCTGTGTGTGAGCATGGGTTTGGACCCTCTGTTGAGTGAAGTACCACACTATTATTAAAACTGCTTTATAGGGGCATGATGAAAGTGCACAGTATTTGCCAGACTCTAGTACAGGGACAAGCTGTAGAATCCTTCCTGGTGGTAGCACAAATGCTTCTGGCCCGTGGAGTGCTGCATGTTCCTTGCAGTGTGTGCACAGAGACTTCAGTGTGTGCAGAAGAAAGTTTTTTGCTTTTTCTTTTTTTTTGGTAACAGTGAGATTAACATGGGGATGATCTTTCTACTCAAGATGGAGTAAGAGCGTTTTCCAAGGGAACTCGTGGTCACATTGAGGGATCAGTCTTCTCTTATGTAGAGAGAAAGACTCCTTTTGCAGTTCTGTGAAGGCTTTTCATTCAGAGATGGAGATCATCTCTTGAATATTTGAATTGTTTGCATGTCCACCCATGAATGAACATTTTTCAGTGCTACATTGTACAGAAATGACAGAATCATCCCAGAAAATGCTGGTATTGTTTACCAACAGAAAACTGTCACTTTGAGTGTTTATACTGACACAATGAGTAATTGATCTATTATAGCCAAGACCCAGATGTTGTGACTTGTTTTGAATAAAATTTAAAATGTATAAAGAAAGCATTGCAAATTAGTATTAGAGAAATTATGTTAATGGAGTTATAGTTCTTCGCTAACATATTACCTTTTGTGCCTTGGCACCCCAGTAGGAGATTCCTACATAGGACAATCCAGCAGGATAGATTTGTTAATTTTCCTACTTTGTACAGAAAGCTTAGATAGCAAGTTTGCCTGTGAGCAATTCCAGATTGTTAATGAAACCTACAGGACAACACTTGGAACCCACAGACATAGGCTCATTGCTAACTCCAGCTCAATGAAAAGTGATATTGATACCTGTGAGCTATCAGGTGCTTCCTATGTGTACACTGCAGCTGCAGTTCCAAAGCTTTATGAAGTATTTGAAATGCAGAGCATGTGCAGCTGAATGCAGAATGATGAAATACTATATTAAAAATGTTGCAAAAAATCTAATAATGGCTTCAAATTGAGTGTCATGGTACAGAGCAGCCTGCAGGAGAGGACTCTGAGGGACTGTTAATAGTTCCACTCATAAAATAACACCACAGACTGAATTACCCAACTCCCCCAGCACTCCCCAGTGCATGCAGCTCAGCAGTTGTCCAATTTAACTCAGCAGTGGCCGTTTCCATCCAGCTCTGCTTGCTCAGCACTGTCCTGTGAGATCAGAATGTGTCACTGCACTGTATTCTGCAAAGGTCAAACCAATATTTTCTAATGCTGACAATATGACCTCTTCAGTTAGAAAGTACTGAAACCAGTTCAAATGGGCCATTTCCTTTCTGTATTTTTATTCAAGGTGTGTCATGTTTTGACATTCAATACATGGTTCTGTACTTAGATTATTCTAAAATAAGATAACACAGAAACATTCCAATTGAATGGTATGTTTATATTCTTGTAAGCCTGCTAATTTAATTTTTATTAACAACTGTAAGCTGTGGTGGTTTTTACTATTATTTGAAGTATTATGTAATAGATGGAAAAGTTCTTTGTTGTTAGTAGTAAGATGATACTTTACGAAACTGTTGTTACCTTAACTTCTTTTGAATGCAGACATACATTGGCTCTGTACTTATCTCTGTGAATCCTTTCAAGCAAATGCCATATTTTGGGGAAAAGGAAATTGAAATGTACCAAGGAGCAGTAAGTAAAGCAGTCTAAAATATTATGCTGTATCAGGGGCTTGCAAATATTATTCTGCACAGTTTAACTCTGGGAAGCATTTGTTTCTGGATTTAATAGCATTATGCTGGACTGGGAGAACTTGGCAGATAGTCATTGCCATAGACTGAGTATTCAGATTGAACTCCCTGCAATGCAAGATCAGTATTTCAAGAAAATACTTGTATTGATTAGTTCTAATCCATATTATGTGTCTCTCCTTGACATGTCCCTGCTCCTGGAAAGGCAGTTTTTAAGCTGTCATATGCACGAAATGACCATTAGTGGATTTGGAGACTGTGAT
This sequence comes from Chloebia gouldiae, assembly GCA_003676055.1. Taxonomy (NCBI): domain Eukaryota; kingdom Metazoa; phylum Chordata; class Aves; order Passeriformes; family Passeridae; genus Chloebia; species Chloebia gouldiae. The sequence goes on from QUSF01000015.1 coordinate 4,110,892, forward strand.
TTCAGAATTCTCTAACTGGATGAGAACAATAAAAAAGTGAGGTGCAAAAATTAGATGCCACTTTTGAAAATACAGCTTGAAGAATGAGTTAGCACAGACACATTAGGGTCTTAAAATTCAATTACCTACTTGAGTTGAGCATGTCCACTCAGGACAGCTGTTGGTTTTGGATGGCCCAGTGGATGAGAATGGGACCTGAGGCACCAGGCTCTGAGTGCTGCTGGGGGAGAGCATTGTTAGCACATGACTACTGGTGGGATGGGCTTCAGTTGTGTGTTTCCTTTGCACAAGTAATACATTTCCAGCAGAAGCCATTTTTAGAATGGGGTATTTCTAGGAGAAAATGATGGATGAGAGAAAGTTCACTAGCAAGTCTAGAGACTTTAGTTTGTTTTTATTAAATGCACCAAAGAATTCTTGGGGAAAATTCACTATAAAATGCTATTTGGAATTATTTTTTCTAGAGAAACATCTCTTCCAATTTAAATACAAATTTATTTTGCTCTTTCTTCATTTTTTAATGCTGTCTTGAAAAATTATTCTTTTTTCCCCTCCTAGGCACAGTATGAAAACCCACCACATATTTATGCTCTTGCAGACAGCATGTACAGAAACATGATTATTGACAGAGAAAATCAGTGTGTCATTATTAGGTAAGAAAAAGATTCGTAAAAAATATTTTATCTTCTTACAGTGTTTTAACTTGAAGAAGCAGAAAAGTTGATTATATCCTGAAAAATCTTCTGACCACATTAACATTTTTGGATTTTCTGGGATAGCTAAGTATTTTCTGACCCTCCTTTTTGTTTTCCAGTAAAATCTTGATGATAGCTTAACCACAAGAAATCTCTTACTCACACAGCCAGCTTCTTGTCCAATACCAAAATTACAACAGCTTGAATGACTACATGAGGGGGCTGGATTAACAGCTGTATAACCAGATACTGTTAAATCCAGCAGTCCCACGTGGACTACATTTATCATGGTGTTTTGTTCCTTTTGGAATTCTGCTTGCATTCACTCAGAGACAGAAGGTGAGAGGTGCAGGGAAATTAATTGTATCTTCACTGTTAATCTATTTTAATTATTAAGTGATGGAATTCCCTGTAGAATTATTACTAAATTTTTTAATGACAGTCGTTATTTAAGTGACAGTCAAAGTGAATTCTGAGCCCAGAGTTATGCTTTGTTCTTAGCTGTGGGGTCTCTAGGTGGTGTGTGATAAAGGAAGATGTGTGGAGAGCAAGAACTGCAGGATCCTGCAGCTGGGACCTCTGCCCCTTGGCACAGGGCTGCTGGGGAGGTGCAGAGCACCTGGAGCTGCCCTTTACCTGTCCCCAGAGCAGGGTGGGGCCTCCCAGGGCTGTGCAGGGATTTTACACCTGGGAAGGCCAAGCAGATGCTAAAAGTTTGCTGAGTCCAAGGAGAGTCTCCCTGCTCCTGGACCCCTGGGATATGTAGGAAACAAAAAGCCCAGAGCTCTCCTGCCTGTCACTGGGATGGCTGAATTGTTCTCTGAGCTCAGTCCTTGTCTTTGGAGAACGGATACCTATTGCTGTGCTGAAATTTATTAGACACTTGCAGTCTAAATTGAGGCCTGTTACGAATGGCTAAAATTGGGATTTTGCTTTTGGCATAAAGTAACATCCCAGAGAGTGGGATGTTTCACATGAAGCTAAATTTATAGTGAAAATCTTTGAGCTCTTGTGGATTGTGAATCAAAACCCTACTTTTTGATCCTGTGCTATGCCTCACAGTGCAATGCATGCAAGGAGTCACATTGAGAGAGTTCTGAGATGCAGATCTGAGATACAAACTTAAAGCTTTCATTTTACGTGAGAGTTCTTGTACCTGAAGGCTGGATGATGTACTTGAATGCTCTTAGGAGTGTGCATTTTGTATGTGCAGAGTGAAACGTCTCTCAGTGTGTGCAAAGCCTATTCAAAGTCTGCAGGTGTTAATTGAAATCTAGTGCAAAACTGAAACAAGAAGGATTATGTTTGCTAGGGACATTTCAGAGACTTTTTTTTTTGTATACACATTTCTTTTTCCTTTGATAATTTAATTACAAACACTGTAGAAACTGTGGACTAGACTTACAAGTAGTTTTCATTATAGTTTTTCATTTTTTAGGACTTACAAAAATTCTTTATATAAATAATAAATTAAGTAACTCAGCCGCTCACTAAATTCATATTGTTTGGTTGATATTTTAATCTTTTGTACCAAATTTGATTGAAACTGTTTAGATTCATCTTGTATTTTCTGATTTAATGTCAGTAGTATTTCCAACAACCAGGGCTGCCTTTGGAAGGAAGTTCTGGAAGTTTGGAGTTTGCTTGCTTTATGTTTTATAGTGTGGACCAGGAGGCACTGAAACTGCTCCAGACTGGCAGCTCCCAGGATGCTGCAGCTCTGGACTGAAATGAATGTTCTGCCTAACTTAGAGTCTCCTACATTCCATCAGTTTCACATAATAGCTGCCAGGGGCTTCACCATTTCTGCTTCTAAACTGGTCATTCTCAGAAAACTGAGGCACAACTCTGTCTTTTGTTAATGCCACAGAAGCTGCTGAGCATAAGCAGTTGCAAATGAACTTTTGTGTTCAGTGAAACAGTTTTTTCTGTGAAAAATTGTCCTGTGGAAGATGAGTGATGATGATACGGTTATAGTGAGGTGCTTCATAACTAGTCTGCAGTTGGAGTGACTCCACTGAAAATCCCTGGTGGAACAGAACCAGCTAGTACCCAGGTTTTTCCTTGTCAAAGCAGGAGATTTCCCAGCAAAGAGAGAAGGTGAGAAGAAATAAGGTGTAGACTGGCCCTATTCACAGCCAGATCCCAAAGGCTAAGTCTGGCTTCTCTTGCATGTGGAGCCTCGGGAGCCTCGGGAATGGAGACAGAAGGTGGTGGGGACCTGCTGTGCCCTCCCACTGTGTGCTTTGGGCACCTGTGGCATCTACCTCCAAACCTGGGAGGGGACATGCATCCCACAGACTAGAGCTGTGTTTCCAGGCAGGTGAAGGAGGGTCCCTAATGTGGGCAGAGCACCTTTTACCTGGACATTCATTCCAAATGCATTTAGAAACTGATGGAAAAAAACTCCTCTTCAAAATCAGTGAATGACTGAGAAAGCAGACCCAAAAGAAAATGCAGTTCTCTGAAATTCTGGATTAAGTGGCAACCAAAAATGATCTGTTTTCATATGATAATACTAATTTAAAAAGAAAAACTGTTACCAAACAACCTTTCCAAGGCCAGGGAAGGCTTTTTCATTAGCTGAGAAATTCCAGCATATTTGCATATGTGTTAAGAAAGTTACAAGTGCACATGTCTAATCCCAGCTGAGCTGCTTTGCATGGCTGCTGCAGAGTAAATAAACAATGAGATTATTCATGGGCTGCCTCCGGGCTGGGCTGAGTCCAGGAGCAGGGTGTGCTTAGGTGGGAAGAGGGAGCAGTGGCTACAGGTCTTCCCTGGCTCTGTGTGCATGGGCAGCAGTGCAGAGGAAGTTCACTCACAGGGGTAATGGAAACACTGGAATTTATTTCTCATTCAGTTTTACTGAGGCATGGTATTTAATTTAGACCTTTCTTGAACTAAGCTCGTTGGTGGCAATTAAAACAGACTGTTGGCATTTCTGCCCTGTGTGGCATGGCAGCCCTTCCAGACTATCAACCAGGAGTTGTCCAGTCAAGACTTTAATTTGCCTTTAATTCCTTTTGGGCTATCGCTGTCCTTTAATTGAGAGAGTGGAGGTTATGATTAGTATTTTTCTATTACGTAGCAATAAATGCATTTCTTCAGAGTGTTGTTAAGGTTTTACCTTTCTAAAAAGCTGAGGACTTTATTTCCACTTTGATTCTGTGATCCCTGCCAGGAGATGTTGTCGTTGCCTTGAAGCAGTTTTTCTTGTTTGTGGTTTTAGTTTAAATTTGCCATTTGTGTGGCATTTCTGAGTCCAGGAAAGCAGTGTATGATGACTGCATATCTGAAAAGACAATACATCTTATACACTACAAATAGGAGTTAATGAAAAGATCATTTACCACCCAAACTGCTTTTAGTGAACAGCTCAAGTCTATCTTAAATCTATTAAGTTCAAAATTCAATATGAGATTTCTAGTCAGCTTCTATATCTCAGCTTTCCAGAAGACTCAAATGTCTGATCATTCTGGAGAGAACCTGACTGGAAATACAGCTGAATTTTATTGAGGAAGTGGTAGAAACATAAGTCTAACACTGTAAGGTAAGTTAGGTTAAAGCTCTGATTCAGAAGAGAAAAATATTTCACTGAAATCATGCTACTGAGCTTTCTCTGAACATAATTGCAGAAAGTAAATTTTCCATGTAAACAAACTAAAGAACTTACCCATATACATCAGAGTATTTTACATATACAGTGTTCTTTACTGGCAGATCCAAGAATTCTTTATAAATATTTAGTATTAAATTTCTACATTGTCCTGGCAATGTAGATAAGCATCACTTGTATTGTTCTACAGCCATGGATACCATATTAAATGTCACTGCAAAAATTAATTTTAGAGAGAAGGATGATGCTGTGTATTGGATCTTGCTTCTCTAATTACTGATTGTTTCCTCTGGGAAGGAAGCAAGAAGCAAAAACATTTCCTTCTGTGTTTGTAGTCTTATTCTGATTTCAGCTAAGTATTAATTGACTTTGTGGAAGAAAATGTCATTTTTCTGAAGTGTCAAATAGTGCTAGAAGAAACAATGTATCTTTCAAAGCATTATAATTTTTGGTAGTGATTGAGGCTATGTGCTAGTTTTATTTTTAGCAAGAAAAGTCTCTGAGAAAATTGTCACACGCAGAGTCCACTTCAAGCCATTTTAAGAAATTTTTCAAGCTCTAAAAACCTTCGTACTTCCAACACACTTCAAATTACCAAGTTAGATGATTCTTACATCTTCTTAAAATAGTGTTAATAGCAGCAGAGCAATAAGATTTATATGTAGCAGCTGCATGAGAACCATTTGGCAGGAATGCCACAATTTCCCTGAATACCTGAGCTTTACTGGGAGCAGGATACCATCCCATCAGATAAAGCTACTTAGGTTCATAAATAATGCATCTTCTTGTTTTAGTCTAGTTTAATTGGAGCAATTTGTGGTCTTTGATCAATAAAAACCTAAAACTGAAAAACATTGTATGCATGCATAAGCCTAAAAAAACTCTGGAAGACAGTCTTTTGGCCAAATTAATTTACTGCAAAGGACCACTTATATTGAAACAGAGGCTAACAATAAAGCTTTATTGCTCCAGGGCAGTCCTGTGGCAGACACTGTGGAGTAAGAAATACAAGCCACACTTGATTTGAGCAAGGAGGAGAAGGATAATGGATACAGTGAAGAAAAATCTTACAGAAATGTGTTATATTTTTATGGTGTGATAAATAATACCAGATCAGATTTATTCAGTGTTTGGCCCTGGATCCTCCCCTGTACTCATCTGAAAACTGCACTTTGTAAGCTCAGATGATTCAGGTTCAGTTGCTTTGTCTGGTTTTTACAACAGGAAGAACAAATTTACTGCCAACAGATTTTGAACAAATGTTATTTTAATTATTGAGCTACTCATGATTTGAACTTCTAAAAGCAGTTTGCCATTCATCAAAGTCTGTCCCTGTGAATGTAGTAGATATGCATAATACAGGCTTTCTTGGTTGTTAGGAAAAGGTGACTCAGAAGAATAATAATAATCATGGTCTGTGCTCCACAGATGGATGCTCAATGAGTACTTTTTCACCCTTTCAGGTTTTCAGTTTGATCTGTAAAGCTGTAATCAGGAGAAGACAAAAGCATGAAAACATTTCTTGGAAAATAATTTTTAAAGAGCCTTTTGGTATTTCTGTATTGTTTGGAAGCTTTAAAGATGTAAAATTACATTTGCAGCTTGGCAGTTTGGGGAGTTTTTCCAGAATGAAACCTTTAAAAATGTGTCTATTAGTCATGCTGATAAGGAGCTCTGAATTGTTCGTTCTCAGTGAGTCCCTTTCCTGTACAGGACATGCTGATGTTTCTTTCGCAGATGTGGCTAAAATTTGTGCAGGAAAAGATGTGCATTTGATCCATATCCAGGAACAAGTGGGCACGGGATAGAAGTCAACAACATTCACTGCAATTATTCAGGAGTTTAAAGATAGCACAGATTTTCACAAAAGAGAAAACTGTTTTAGCTCTTCTTGTGATATTGACCCAACATCTGTGTGTTGTTCTTTTTGCTTTGGTGTAGTTGTCCTGCTCATGGGATATGCATTAAGGTCAGAGCTGACTTGCACCAAGGTTCATGAAGTCTGGAGGAATTTTGATGAAATGAAGGGAAGAAGCTTTAAGGGATGAAGTGAAGGGAGGTTGGATTGTCTGGCGTGCCAGTCTTCCTTCCCTCTTGAGAAACTTTCTGATTGCAAGAGGGCAAAGCAGCTGATGCTGTAAACACCATTCACCATTGAAGTGAAATATTATAAGGGAAGGAAGGAAGGAATTGTGAGAGCTAGTATGGGATATTAGGACTTCTTGTAGGCTGTGTCAAGAGGCATAGGAACAGGAAGGTAGTTCTTCCGTCATTCAGGATGTGATTAATAATGCCTCATTATTTTATTCAGGAACACCTAAAACAAAAAATTACTAAAATGAAGTAGGAATCTGGCATGGCATGCACAGCTCAGATTTTCAAATTAGTTGTCAAGACCTGAAATCCACCTAAGTGTAGATGGGAATTGAGTCTTTAATGCACTAATTCTCTTTTCAGTATCTTGGTTTAAGCAGATGTTTCTCAGTGCATGTACTTTTCTGAGCATGGAGTCTCACAGAGGTTCTGGTGTCCATGCAAGATGGTGTATTGTATTCAGAGTTCTGTACTCACAAGAATATCCCAGTGCCATGCTACCACACTGTATCACAGTCTGTGTTACCAGGTTACTCAGTCTGAATGTGCTGTTTTTAATTGAGGTACTTCACCTTGGTTGGACAAGATGAACTTCAAATTACCCCATTGTAGAGTTACTTAAAAACTAATGCGTACATTTTTGTGTTTCTTTTTCTATAGTGGGGAAAGTGGTGCTGGAAAGACTGTAGCTGCTAAATATATCATGAGTTATATCTCCAAAATTTCAGGAGGTGGTCCTAAAGTACAGGTGAGTTGATACACAGTAATAATGAAGCATGAGCTTAGTCTGAAGATTCCCTTGAGAGGTGGAACAACAAAGGCTGTTGGGGCAGACACTGGCAGATAAGAGGCTCTTTTGACCTGGGTATCTTGAGGATGAGCAGCCAGAAACACGAGGGCCCCAAGGCAGAGAGCCCTGGGCTGGTCAGCTTTGCTCACCTGCAGGATGCTGCATGGGAGCCATGGCAGGGACAGCTACAGGGCCAGAATCAGCTCTGCTCCAGGTGCTGCAGCCCTTGTGCTGAATTGCATCTGCAAGATGGGTGGGCTTTGTCTTTGGTTTTTGGTTTTGTTTTGGTTTATTTTTTATTTTTGGTTAAGTGGTAAGAGGTACTTTAATTGTTCTAAACCAGATTAAGAATAATCAATCCTTTCAGTAGATGTTTGGTTTTTTCCTCCTGTGTTGGCATTTTATTGAAAACTGACCAGGCTTTTTGGGTTTCTGTTACTTCCTTTAAATTTCTGATTTGTGTGTATACATCAAAGAGGCACAGCAAAAGCCTCTTGTTTTATGAGGTTACCTAGGCACAGTTAGGGTGTGTGAAGGCTGCCTGAAAGAACAAATAGTTACTTTTGTTAATAACTATACTGTTGGTGTCTGTTCTACCTATGAACTAGGGCTAATTGAGTGAAATAGCCATAAAAATTCCCTTGATGACATTACAGTGTAAATCCTTCACTGACAGATACTGGTAGGTGGGGGCTGCTTTTACCAGTCCACTTCTGTTGTGTGCTTACTCTAATTCCTGCTTTATTGCAGTCTCTGATGTTGAGAGTGTTCTTTTTGCCTAGTTTTGTGCAACAGTGACATTAGGACCATTGCAGAGAATAACTCAGTAACCAAGAGTATGATCCAGAGAGAGTGCATTGTGTTATTTTTGCAATAAATATACTTTATGTAATAAATATTTTATTTCAAAGATTCCAGCTTTTTGTACAAAATTAAAAAAATCTCTTAGTAATTCTAGAGTTAGAGTTGATGAGGTTGGTAGGTTGCCTTGAGCATTTATTTTGAAATAAAATTCCATCTTCTTTTCACAACCCAGCATGCATTGGGTTTTTTTCCAAAGCTGATGTCTTCTTCATGTTTCAAGCTCCCAGGACACCAGATAAAGAGACAATAGTAAGACATTATTTTGCTTTCTGAGACAACTGGATAGCATTATCAGTAATCACAAAACAGATTGCTGAAGCACTGGCAGATTCCTAAATTTCACGATACTCTGACTGGTTGTGGTTCCAGACCTTCCCCCTCACCCCAAAAATTAAATGTTCATGTGTAAGCGTGGTCTAAAATGAAGATGATGGAAAAAACAGGTCAGTTTATCAACTGTGTTAATTGGCAGAACAATGCACAGAAGAACCAGGTTTTGGCCTCAGGCATTTTGTTTAATTCTGTAGGATTTTCCTCAAAAATAGGAATTAAAAGCTCTGGAAGAAAAATTGTTGTATTCTATTCCTTATATGATTGAGAAAAAATTTTACAGATGCAGGATTTCTTGCCTTTTTAATATATATGTCATGGGGGTTTTTTTAGAAAATCTGTAAGAACTTTAAAAATGTCTATTTCTGAATTTGCATTTCTTTCATTTCCTAAAATTTTAGCATGTTAAAGATATTATTCTACAATCCAACCCTTTATTGGAGGCCTTTGGGAATGCAAAAACTGTACGGAACAACAACTCCAGCAGATTTGTAAGTCCCTCTGCCTTTGAGATGACTTTACTCCTTGTGCTGTTACAGAGAGTGTTCAGGGGTATAATATAAATTTACTACAGGTGAGGTAAATCTGAATAAGATCTAAAGTGTGTTTTAAACCATGGTAGATGTCTGAGGCTTCTGTTTCATTCTCTATAGGTTGTGTATTTCTTTCTCTATATGTACTGGGTACAGGTTTTGAAGTACCAGGGCTGGAGCCTTTGCTAATATTATACAGGCAGTAGGCAGGAATTACCTTCAGTCTGTCATTCCAGAAGGGTCAAGGTAATCTCATGAAGTGACTGCTCACTAAATTGCACACCACAGGTTCCATTTGAAAAAGTTACACCTAGGCTTTAAAAATTTGAGATGTGTTCCTTGGCTAACATGAATGTTAATGCAGTTAATGTCTCCCTGAAAGCAAGAGAACTGTGGCTTTGTTTTGCTTCCAGGCAGAACAGTTTGCTCCTGGTTGTCAGTCTGTTGAACTGACCTGCTGTGTAGGTGAGCCTCGTGGTTTCCTTTACACTGAGCAAGAGTCTCAGCAGTGAAGAGAAGCCATGATATGTCTACATTTACATTAGCATGGGGTGTGTTATGTTGAGCTGTATAATGCAGAAAAGATGTGGTGATTCAAGAGTCTAAGCTTAGGTTGTACCCTGAGGTATTAATAATTTGCATTTACTAATAACAGCTTGAATTATTTATTGCAGGGGAAATACTTTGAAATACAGTTTAGCCCAGGTGGAGAACCAGATGGAGGGAAAATCTCCAACTTTCTACTGGAAAAATCTCGAGTTGTAATGAGGAATCCTGGAGAGAGGAGTTTTCACATTTTTTACCAGGTCAGAAGTGTCTAAGTCCTCTTGGAGTTATGTAAAGTATGTAGGACCCATTTCTCCTTTTGATTGAATGGTTGTTCTCAAAGCAGTGAGATTTGAGTGCACACTGCAAGGGTAAATGGTCTCTGCTGGGAAGCTCAGTAGCATGGTGAGACACCATCTGCCATAGACCTGCCTGGCTGCCTTTCAGAACAGAATACTGCAGTATTTCAAAGCCTTGCTTGGAAACTCATTGTGAATTCCCAAATGGAAAAGTCTAGGAGAATATAATAGAAAATGAGAACTTTTCAGCAGATTTCTATTTAAACTGGCCTATATATATAGAGAGAGAGGCCAATTTATATATCTCTGTATTGGCCTATACTTCCTGTGAAAGAGAAATTTTATTCTCAGTTTATTTTTCTGAGACCTTTATGATAATACTTTTTGTTGGATTGTCCAAATATCCCTGGTTTTTGTGTTCTACAAGACTTTACTGGCCTCTGATGCAAGTGACAGTAGCCAGCTTCACATATAGTTGAAGTGCCACTGCCAGGAGGGAAAGCTGAGTTGGCATTGGAGTTGCTCCAGGAGCTGTGTGTTCTTTTTCCGAGGTATATGTACAATTTGTTCTGTTCTGCTGCTTTTCCTGTGGCCTGGAGAGGTTGTTTGACACAAGGGTTAAGAGATCTCGAGGTTTTGACAACTCTGTTTTGAGGTTTGTTCCTTCCTGGTGCAGCCGTGTCTGTGCATGGCTGCATGGCCTTTGCACAGGTCTGAGGAGTGTGATGGGTGCTTGTCCTCACAGAGATCCACAGGTGATGCTGAATGTGCAGTCAGCTGTGCCTGCCTTGCAGCAGGTGTGGAAAACACATTGCTCTGAAGGATTTAGGGAACTCATTGTGGATGGAAAACCCATTTTGCCTTTTCTTAATGAGTTAAAGATAATGGAAGGCATTCAAGGCAGTCACATTTTTAGCTATTTATTAGTTGTGATGTTAGAACTAATGGTCTTTTGGGTTAAGCAATTACCAGAAGGTAGGAAGGATGCATCCCTGGCACAGCACCAGCCATATTGCTTCCAGTAATTCCAGGCTCACTCACCTCTTTCTGACCTGCTCATCTCTCCTGGAGATTGCTGGGTGATCCCTAATTTGGGGGTTTTTACTCTGCAGCTAATCGAAGGGGCCTCCTCAGAACAAAAAAGCAGCCTTGGCATTACCAGTATGGACTACTATTACTATCTGAGTCTCTCTGGGTCCTACAAAGTCGATGACATCAATGACAAATCCGATTTCCAAGAAACACTGGTGAGTTCTTTACCATATGATTTGCTTAGTGGTTGATGTATGTTAATTTCACTGTTCATTTTTAGCAAAGACGTTGATCTACTAGTGTGGGAATGAGAAATTAATGTAGATATAACTTATTCTAGTTGTATTTTGCCATGAACAGGAGGTATGTTAACCCTGAAGACAGGTTTTGTAGAAAGGTGTTGTGATTTTCAGTTTGTTCTTTTTCAGAAGGTGCAAATTCAGTGAAATTTTACTTGTACAGATCATCTGTAGTATGAAAAATGTGAAAATACGAACACAACAAGGAACTTGCATTAGAAGAAAATTATAAAAGAGTGCCGTGTTTTAGCTGAATTACCAGGGCTGGCTGACCTTCCATTCTTATTTAAAACAGTACAGCTGAAAAGCTGGAGAAAGGGAGTGTGAAAGCACAGATCAGGACTCTATCCAGAGCTGCTGCCAGTTCATTGTATGACCTGCCAACTGCTGGTGTCCTGTTCTTAGGAGTTTACTATTTAGAGTAGATGTATTAACACATTTATGTGTGTAGCACATTTAAAGGCCTAAAACATAATTGTTGCTGTTGTATTGTTAGAAAAACAGTTTGTTAAGGATACCTTCTGTAAGTGGTCATGTACTCTGAACTCCAAAACCCAGAGTGCTGGGGATTTTCTAGTAAGTGGCTGAAATTCACACTAAGCCAGACACTGGGCTGTGTTTTAGAGTCATTCAGTACAGCTTCACAATTCTTAGTCTTGGTGGGGAAACTGACTGTGCAGAAGGAATAAAATCATTGTCTATTAAGTTTGTTGTTTCTCGGTTTGTAATGAAACTGTTTATTTTTAGCCTGACGCTTTAAAGCAGGTATTTATTTTTCCCAGAACTTATTTTGTTAATGCATCTTCTAAAAAGTGTAGATGCTTCTGTATTTAATTTAAAAAATACAGAAATGCTGAAGTAGAACATCTGGTACCCTTTGAAACCTCAGCTTTAATGAAATCTGATTGTGTTAGGAATCTGAACTGCTTTGAATAACTCTACGTTTTAACACCAACATTTTAAAGGATTTCTAAGACAAGAGTTTTCGACTGTTGCAAATTTGTGTGTTTTTCTTCCCAGCATGCAATGAGTGTGATTGGGATCTTTGCAGAGGAGCAGGCATTGGTACTACAGATAGTGGCAGGAATATTGCATTTGGGAAACATCAGCTTCAAAGAAGTTGGCAACTATGCAGGAGTGGAGAGCGAGGAGTGTAAGTACCTCTGGAAACTGTTACAGGAGCAGCAGTGGGCTGCAGCCCAGATGGCAGAAGGTGAACTGCAATTTAGAGCTGCTTATCCAAACAGAGCATAGTTTCTTAAAATGGGAGGCTGCCAGTTGAGAGTCTCTGCCAAAACCAGGTGCTGAGGGCCCCTCTTTTGTCTTGTAAAAGGCCACGGACTTAAATGGAGTGTGATTCTGAATTTGAGAAATCTGTTCTGACCTTTGAGTGTGAAATAATCGACACTGTAAGAAAGGCTTGAACTCCACATCTTTCAGTGCATCGGCACACATTTATAAAACCCCTGTTTATTATGTGGTTTTTGTGGCCTCCTGTCCTGTGAAAGCAGCTCTGAGCTGTGGGTGTCCCTGGCTCAGGACATGGCTGGTGCCCAGGCACCCACACAGGTGTGTGCATGTGTCCTGTAAACAGGGGTTCAGAGCTGAAGTGCAGGTTTTACATTCTAGTTATGTTCCCTGTCTCACATTCCTCCACTGATAGCCATTGTTAGCTGCAGCTTTACAGCTCCCTTTCCCACAGAGTCCTGTCCTCGTGTCCCTCAGCACATGCTCTGTCCTGCGGCAGCTGGGTCACAGCAGCAAGGTGTTGGAATGTTAATGGACTTTGAGTTTTAAATGTTTTTGTTGTGATTTTGCATCTAATGTGGATTTATGCTACTTGGATAGTTTAAGGACAGCGTGGATAAGCACAACATACATAACAGTACCTTACACATACCTGTGTGTTCCCTTAATTCTTGGTTCAGAATAGGTTTTATGTTTAGGAAAATTGCATTTGTGTAGTTTTACATACTTTATTCATAACTAACTCGTGCAGTCAGCATTACACTCAACTGTATTAGCATTCTCCTGCTATTTGTTTTATGAAATTGGGAAATAAAAATTACTAATTTTTAACCTTCCTAGTCTCTCAAATTAAGAAGTGAGCCCTGAGAAAAACATTTTGTGGCATTGTATTTATATGCCTTTTCATTCCAAATGAGCTATTGTGCTTCAGTTTAAATCACAGTGTTAAATCTTTCAATCAGATCAAGATATTTGAAAGCCATACAAGATGGTTACAGAGTGAGTTGCATCAAAATAACAAATGGCAAAGACATTAATTGAAAATAAATCATTAGAAGCGAATGTGTTTGAGTCATGTCCACCATGTTTCTCCTGCTCCCTGGGATACAAATGCATAAATTGTGTATAAATAATACAGGGGAAGAAATTAGAGAGTAGAATGAATATCAAACTTACACATAAATATACTGATTTTAGAGAAGCCAGGGAAGAAATAGCCACATCTAGCACATCATTTCTGCATTATGAAGATGAAATTGGTCTCATTTCTCTTCTCCATTAGTCCTCCCCACAGTTTACTGTTCATCCTAACCAACTAAATAGTAAAACATTTATAGCCTGCATAGCCACAAAAGATAAAGCACAAGGAACCACCACTGGTAAGTCCTGCTTTTTGTAAGCCTGAAATAATAAAAAGTTTAAGAATTCGGTCAGTGTTCTCATTGTTCTGTAGCCAGTTGCAGGAAAACATGCAAAGCCATTCTTTGGGACACCAAAAACTCTACTCTGAGTCAGAATCAAATCTGTACAGACCATTCTTGACAGACCTTTAGACAAATACATCTTTAAAACTGCCAGTGATTGCTATCTGCTCTAGTTTTTTATTATATTAGTAGATGAAAAAAGTTCTTATTTGCTGGAAATCTTCCATGCTACAAATCATGGCAAATAATAGTACTTCTCACTTGGAAGGAGAAAAGAATTTCAACTCTCCCTCTTTACATTTGCACTGTATTGAAAGGGTTGGTTTTCACTTCCTGGAAGCCCAGGAAGTGAGCCCAGTCTTTTCAGCTTTCCTTCACAGAGTGTATTTAAAACTGTTCCTCTGAATGCTACTGATGACTCTTTGAGGATCATTTTTTCAATTACATGCATATCCTGCTTTATAATAATTTCCAGACTGTAACTTTATGGTCCCTTACTAGGGAAAACAATCAAGCATCTTAGGAATGTGAAGTTGTATCAAGTGCTGGCCAGCTACTCTTCCCTTACAGTAAATCATTAGCACTGGGAAGGGAGAGTTTCTGAGCTCTGCATGGTGCTCCTTCCCATTAGACTGTCTTCAGACATTCTTACCAGTAGTATTGGTTAAGCATTTTTCCTGGCATCTTAACAGTATATGTGAGCATATCTGGTGGTCTGTAATTGCCTACATTCTTTCCCAAGGTAAAGCATATGATGATTGACCATTTCATGTGCTCTTCATCCTGAGTTCTCTGAATTACCAGAGATGTTGCCAGTGACTCAACTTTGTGTGGTTCCTGGTACCCCAGAGTAAATTTAATCAGTTTGCTGATGGTAATAAATCATATTTTAGAAAGCTGGTGGCTATTTCCAATTTTAAAAATACTTGTGGAATAATGTACTAAAGGGTTTAGAGAAGTCATGCTGTGACATTACAGATGTGTAAAGCGCAAGTGACTGCCACCTTAGTGAGTATTTTACATCCTCCTCACACCAGTAAAGTAGATCTGAAACCAATGGAACGTGGAGGAAACACTCTTAGAGGATCATGTGGTTTAGTGGAGGTGCAATACCAACTCCAGAAGTTTTCCCCAGGAGCTCTTTCCATTTGCTTTCAAGGCACTTTTGTTTTCCCACTCCCTAAGTTGTGTGACAGCTGCAGTAACATGTGCACCATGTGCTGCGAGTGCAGGGAATACCAGACCATGGGCTGCTTATGGCACAGATGTATTTTTGTGCTTTACTTTTAAACAAGGGGAAACAGAATTGGCAAAGTACTTGGAGAATAAGGAATTAAAAAATAAAAGGCAGGGTAATTGAAAACTTTTTGCAATGTCCTAACTTATAAGAAGAAAGAGAAAGGATATTAGGAAACAGCCTACTTTTTATTGCATTTTAAACATTTCATGTTTTTACAAGGAATTTTCAAAGGTGTCAATTTTATTTCATGTGTGAGCTCTACATTTTATTTCCATCCCCTCCAAGAGTGATTTGTTTGAACCACACAGTTCAAAACTATGTCCTGTAGGAGCTTATGTGTTTGAAGGACTGAAGGTACAGAAACAGCAGACTATTTTACTTCAAGGTCGTTTATCTTAATTGAAATCCTTGTAAGTAAAGAGTTGAAAATGTCCTTGAGGAGCATAGGGAAATTTTGAATACGTAAATTATTCCTCTTTTTTTCTCTAAGTTTTATTGTTATTTGAGATAAAGCTAATTCTTTTATTTGTTATGTATTTAGTCCTTAAGTCATAATCCAGCAAGCCTGATCTTTCTTGCAGTTTTAGCTTTCCCTGCTTTTCTCCTGGGAATTAACCAGGACCGCCTGAAGGAGAAGCTGACCAGCAGACAGATGGACAGCAAGTGGGGAGGCAAATCTGAGTCCATTAATGTCACACTAAATGTGGAACAAGCCTGCTACACCAGGGATGCACTGGCCAAGGCCCTTCATTCCCGTGTTTTTGATTACTTGGTGGATGTAAGTTGGATTTGCTTGATTCTGCTGAAGTATCAAAACAAGTTCAAGGGCACTAGGAATGTTCCCTGCAGGCTTTTTTTGCCTGCTGTTGCTTTGCCCAAGCCTGCCCAGTGCAGTGGGAGTGTGACCATGGGTACCAAACACAGGGCACTGCCTGGGACATGGGCTGTGCTTGCAGGCCCCTGCTGTGACTGTCCTGTGTGGGATCCTGATCGCCTTCCTGTCAGCATCCCTGCTTCTCTGACTGATTCCTCCTTCTTAGAGAGCAGAATTAGCTGGTTGTGCTCCCCTGCTCTCTGGTCATACTTCCCTGCAAAGAGCCCCTCCAGCAGCAGGATTTGGTGGTGGAGCCAGGGGCCAAATTCCATTCTCCATGCTCAAATGCTCTCCTTTTCAGAGTTGGAGCCTGGGCTGGGCTGGAGGCTGGGAGCCCTGGGTGCTCCTGGTGCAGCAGGAATCTCCTCCCTGGGGGAACTGCAGTGACCCAGGGCTTCCCTCCTCACAACAGCCCTGTCACCCCACTGTGCCTGCACAGGACGGGGACGCAGAGTGAGGTGAAGAGATTCAGTGTACCCTCAGCAAAATTCATCAAACAGCAGACTTAAAGCTGTTCTTTTTCTTTTGGCTCCTTTTATTTAACTGAGCCAATTACAGTGAAAAGGAAAGATTTTTGTAGCTAGTAGATCTGAAGGCTCACTGACCTGGAAAACAGGATAACGTACTGTTCATTTCCTAACTGTTTGTGACACTTTATTAAAAAGTAAAAGCAAAATAACCTTATCTGTATATTTGTATTCACTTCAAATACATTATTTTAAAAGAATTTTAATATAAATATGTAAGGATATTGATGTATTTCATTTGTATAAACTACACTTTGTTTTATGTTTTGTTTCTGTTTTGTTAGTCTATTAATAAGGCTATGGAGAAGGACCATGAAGAATATAACATTGGTGTCCTTGATATCTATGGCTTTGAAATATTTCAGGTATGGCAATGGAATACTTGGGCTTTGAGCAGATCTGACCTAGGAGAGTTTTTTTTGTAATTTACAGGGGAAAAAATTTAAACCAGAAAAAAAAAAATCACAGCTCCTATGGCCAGAATAAAAGCAAAAAAATCCCAACGCATCTTCCTGGACATTGTGATCTCACTGGTAATGTCTCAGTAAACATGAAGTATTGAAAAAACTTCAAAGAAATGAAGTCATTGATCTTAAAAGAAAGAACTGAGATTCCATAAAATGTCTATAAAGTCAGCAATCCATCTGTCACTGATAGTGTTGCTTTGAAGCTTATTGCCAGCATAAGAACTAAAAATTGTTGTAATAAGGCAGGAGTCTAATTTTTACATTGTTTCGTTTTCTACAGAAAAATGGTTTTGAACAGTTCTGCATCAACTTTGTAAATGAAAAACTTCAGCAGATCTTTATTGAACTGACACTGAAGGCAGAGCAGGTAACTGGACATTTATTATTTTGGACTTCACGAATGAGCTATTCCTTTTTCAAGTGGTGGAAGAATCGAGGTTTCATCATCTACAGCAGTAGATCTACCTTGTTA
This sequence comes from Chloebia gouldiae, assembly GCA_003676055.1. Taxonomy (NCBI): domain Eukaryota; kingdom Metazoa; phylum Chordata; class Aves; order Passeriformes; family Passeridae; genus Chloebia; species Chloebia gouldiae. The sequence continues at coordinate 4,128,245 of QUSF01000015.1, forward strand.
AGCAAAACAAAGGGAAAGAAACCAGCCTTTGTTGTTGGCTGACCCTGAAAGTGTGAAGCACACCAGCTGCAGGCGTTTGTCTGTGCTGGAGTGGTGCAGAAGCCACCCCACGGTGTGCTGCTGCTGCAGTCATATGACTGTGCCCAGGCGTGCTGCAGTCTGACTCATGGGCAGGGATGGAAAGCTGCAGCCTGCCTCCAGCCCTGGGCTTCCCTTCAGCATGACACACATTTCACTGGGCAGACCTTCCTTCGTTTCCTCTGCACCTTTTTATTTTTTTAATATATATATTGATATATGTATGTGTAAGAATGAAATAGATCAGAGAAATACAAAAATACTTGTGCAAGTATTTGCAGTTCTCTGCTCACAGTCTTACTGCCAAATCTCACTTTTTTTTGTTTCTGCATGGGAGGGCAGACAGGATGCAGCTGAGACAAGAGCCCTGTGTGCAGCGTGAGCTCAGGGCTGGCACCAGCTTTGGGACAGAGTTTTCAGGAATGCCCAGACACAATTGCCTTTGTGGGAAAGTAGCCAGTCATGGCACTGGGTGCACAAGTGACCTGCAGAGTGTCTGCTGAGCCTTTCTGTGTGCAACTGACTGTGTCAATTTAATCAACTTTTAATATGGATTTTTCTTCAGTCTTTCTTTAGGTGTTTTTTTTAGATACAGTAATTGCATACAGAAATAAAAAGCTGCATCTTCATTTAATGTACATTTCTAAATGTGTTGTCTGGGGGATCTGATCCTCAATGTGCCTGTCACAATCTGAATTTTTAAAATAGATCAGGATGTGGATACTTAGGTGCACTGTCAAGATACTGTCAAAGTCATTTTGTTACTATTTGCAAAGTGCTTTGACAATAAATGCAGTTGAAATCTTCCTGCTGTTGTCAGTAACCGCGGAAGGGCTGTGAATGACAAAGGAATGTGTGGGGAGAGCAGAGTAGGATTCCAATTCATCTTCTAGGCAGCAGAGAGCTGGATTTAACCATCAGTAGGGTCATTTCTCCCACCTCCACCCAGTCATACATTTGGCAAGTCTTCCTGAGCATGAGTAGTGCAGAGTTTGTGTCTGTGGAGTGTGTTGTAAATCTAGTGCTACATCTACAGTGCAAAAGAATGTTTGCGTCTGTTTCTTTTTACTTAACAGGAAGAATATGTGCAAGAAGGAATTAGATGGACACCAATAGAATACTTTAACAACAAAATAGTGTGTGACCTTATAGAGAACAAAGTGGTAAGTATTTACAACAGACAGGTGGAGAAAACAACAAGATTTTTTCTCTTAAATATTTGAGCAACTACTTTTTCTGTAAAGAAGGTTCATAGGAAAATGCAAATACTGTTGTTCAGTTACTGAGTCATACTAAGTCTATATATAAATCTTACATAAGATGTCTTATAGGAGCCCTAAGATATGTCATGTAAGATATACTATCCAAAAAGAGAACTATAGTCACATGTCAAGCATAGCATGATTGACATGTGACTAAAAAGACAAAATAGTGAGAAAAAAAATGTATCCACTGAAATTCATCATGATCTTACTGACATACTCTACATCAGATAATGCTCTTCATGTCCCTGGGAGATGTAATTCAGTTTGGGGAAGTTACAGCATCACCTTTCCTTCAAGGTGCTGTTGCAAATCAAGCAGAAACAAGTGAAGAGACAGTATTGTGGATAAAGGAAATTTTGTGGTTTTACTCCACAGACTGTTCTGTAGTCTCCAGTCTTTATGTTCTGTTTTGGGATGGCAACAAATGTTGAGTTGTGCTTTAGGTCAGAAGTAAGGTATTTTCTCAGATAGTTCTTTATCCTCATGTAGGCCAGAACAGTTTTGAAAGACTGGAGAGGCTTGTGCTTAAATGCACATCAGATTTTGCCCATTTTCTGTCTGTATGAGGATAACTAGGAAGAGAATAAGATTTCCCTCCCAATCTCAGATATTTAGCTTTATGTCTATTAAACTACATCATGTCCATTTAAATACTTTCCTCAGACATGGGTTTACTTTGTGGTGGAGTGAGGAAAGAAACTTTAAACAGATGTTGAGTGTTTCCATGTTTTCTGTTTCCTCTGTCATTTCCTACTGTCATCCCATGAAGTGTCATCTCTCCTTAAACTATTTGCATATTGGAGTGAAAGTTCATCTCCCTTGATTGGAGGGAAATCCTTCCTGACTGTGCTCTAGTGTTTTTGTAGCAAAGACAGCTTTCTGTTCAGGGGAAACAACTGGCATCATAATTTTTCCCCCCCTCACTTGAGCTGCTGTTCTTGTTCCCCAACACACCAGAATCCCCCGGGGATTATGAGCATTTTAGATGACGTGTGTGCCACAATGCACGCCGTGGGAGAAGGGGCTGACCAGACACTGCTCCAGAAACTGCAGATGCAGATTGGCACCCACGAACATTTCAACAGCTGGAACCAGGGATTCATCATCCATCATTATGCCGGAAAGGTAACGTGGAAAATCCTCACTGAACGCTCTGTAATGTGTTTATGAGCAAAGAGAACAGTAATGAGAGGAAGGGGGAAGCCCTGCAGAGGGCTGGCTTGGTTTTACACAGCCAGATTCTCTCAGGAGACAGTGTCTCTTCACAGTGCAGGGAGCTTGGGACAGAAATGCCTTTACAAATGGCCCTTGCAGGAGAGAGGAGTATTGCTGCTCTCAGAACCAGAACTCAAATGTAATAAATGGGTGCCCCATGACTTTCATTAATTGTAATCGTTTTTGTTTATTACAGTAGTAGTAAATTTAAAGAATTCAGATATAAAAGTGATGTTTAGGTGATGATATACCAATAAAACTGGGAATACAATGTGCAGTTCTCTCTTGTTTGGATTTATTTCTTAAAGTATTCATTATTTTCTGCAGTTAATAACAGTTGATCCTTACTACACAATAATTTTTCTTAGTAAAATTTAATATTAAATTCACTTGCCATGTTCCATTCACTAGTTCCATAAGTTTTTTTAAATATGACTGTAAATGGAATTTATATTTAAGGATGAAGCTCCTTTGTTTGTTGTGAAAATGTTTAATGCAAGAATTTAGTGCTCATTGTAGTATCTAAGCTATACCAGACTAACCAAAAAGTACAGAACAGCAACTGATGAGGACAGAATTTAAACTTTCTTTAATTATTGGGTTCTCAACTTACCACAAACAATCAATTTCCACCTTGGCCCAGGTATCTTATGATATGGATGGATTCTGCGAGAGAAATCGGGATGTTCTTTTCATGGACTTGATTGAACTCATGCAGAGCAGTGATTTGTACGTAAGCAAAACTTGCTTCAAGCTAGGAATGCCGTGGTGGTTCGGAGGGGCACAGAGGGCCTGACTTCTCTGCTTTGCACCTGCTGGCCTCCTTTGTGTAACCGTGCAAATACCCAGCACTGCAGGAGAGCAGCAGCTCTGCAGGAGAGCAGCAGCTCTGCATTACCCCGACCTTCATTTCTACAGATTGCACCAAGGGAGGCACTGCAGTGTCAGAATCAAATGCTGTAATGGCAGCCTTTGTTCTGGCCTCAAGCAAGGCCATCAGTGCTCTGGCATCCTCTCAGAACAGGCACTGTTTTGACAAAGTAACATTTTTTGGTGATATATTTTAATTAATTTATGCTTATTTTTTAAGAAGTGTGCATTTCTTCAAGTCTTCTAGATGTCTGGTGTCATGGCTTTCAATGCTCACTAAAATAGCAAGGGGTCTTTGTGAGGAATGAGGCTCATGGAAAGTACTAATCTTAAAATAGATTTGATATAACTTAAGAATAATAGAAGTAGCTATTTATATTCTGCTCAAGTATCAGCTTTTACAGCATATTCCTTGACATGACTGCATTGAATTGTCTTTCTATGCCAACCCTATTTTATAAATTCTTTCCTAGGCCTTTTATAAAGGCTCTGTTTCCTGAAAATCTTCAAGTGGACAAGAAGGGCCGTCCTACCACTGCAGGCAGCAAAATCAAAGTATGTCTCCTTTTGCAGTGTTGGTGTGTGTATATGTGGTTGTGTGTTTGTGTATGAATTGCTAAATGAATTTTAAAAAGTATTTTCTTTTTTACTCTCCTGATATTTTTAAAGATAGCTATTAGAAGTATCTTCATGGCAAAGTGATGCATTGTTAGAATTGTTCTGCTCAACATAGGTGTTTACTAAATGCTGTATTCACCTGCATCCTGTAGCAGTGAATTTTCAAAATGAGCAGTTGATGGTTCTTACATGTGCATAATGATTGAGCCACCTCACTCAGCCTCTCATGTCCTACAGGGAGCTGCAGATAGCTGGTCTCTCTGCAGTGCAGAAATGCCTGACCCAACACCCACTCAGTCAACAGCAGCCCCTCTACTGACCACAGAGTGCCTTGCCTAAGGCAGCAAGTGCTACAAGGACAGGGTCTGTTTGGAGACTGATTGTAGGATACACACTTAGACTACACATGACTTGCAAATCAGTATTTTACCAACCTCTTTTCTTAATTTCACCCTGACAGGTTCACTTAATGCATTTGCTCCATAATTTTATATAGAATTTTTAATGTATTACATAGCTGGAGATAAGGGTGCCTTCTATTTACTGATAAGTTTATTATGAGGTGCATTTTATCTCAACTCCAACAACTTTGGTTGTTGGAGAAAGACCAAAGGCAGCTGTATGTAGCCAGTGGAATCATCAGCAGATGGTTGGTAATTGTAGAATTCCCTCAGGATTTCCCCTGTTCAGCTCAGATCCCGTTGTTCTCCTTTGTTTGACAGAAACAAGCCAATGACCTTGTTGGCACCCTGATGAAGTGTACACCCCACTACATCCGCTGCATCAAACCCAATGAAACAAAGAAGTCTCGAGACTGGGAGGAGAGCAGGTATGGATCAGCAGAGTGTGTGAGGAGAAGCAGTGCTAATGGTCAAAAGAAGCCACAAAAATGCATAATTTGTAATTGTACAGCCTACAAACAGAACTGCATTCTCTAAACTATCAGAAATGAGATCTGGCATGACCTCTCCTAAACTTTGAAGTTAAGTGCTGGTCACTTGGTCTAAATCAGCACTTACTGTATGCAGCTCCTGGCTTTTCTCCTGCCAGTTATGAAAAACCAACATTTGCATGAGTAGCACAACCAGTATATTAAAGACTCTGTTTTCTGTGTAGAATGTGCACACCAAATGAATTATGATAATTTCTAACTTTAGCTTTATGCTTTGAAAATAGCTTCTATTAAGAAGCTAGAAAGCTAATAGGGTATCTGTATCTGCTTTTATATATCAGACCTGCCAAAAAGTGTTTATAACCAACAATGGAGAAGTTTCCTGTTTTACTTACATTTAATTAGCCAGCTTTCTAAAAAGAATTGACTGGAATGTCATATCAGGTGATTATACAGACATTAAATAGCTGTCTTAAAAATCTGTTTGGTTTATCACGTCTGTTTTAAGGCATCTTTAACTACATGGTGCTTGTAGCCCCTTCCTCTTCTGTGGAAAGATGCTGCTCTTTTTGCACTGGGGTGGGTGCTCAGTAGGATGTGTAAGCTGTGTGGGGCCCTAATGTAGGTAGCATTCATTGCTGTATACCAAGTACTTCTGAAAATGGTAAAATTGCTGATAAAGCAAGTGGTTATTTTTATCATGGTGAAACAGTTTGCAAAGTCTGATAAAAAGCATTCTTGGACAACCCCAGCAGAATTCCCTTCCTGCCTTTCCAGCAGATCAGCACAGTCACATGCAGATGGAGAGCACTTACAGAAGCTATTGGGACTGCCCTTCAAAGTCCCAGTGAGGGCTTGGCAGTAAATGTAGACCCTCTCTAGCTTATCCACCCTGAAAATCCTACTGTGCAGCACCTAATTTCTACTGGCACTGGAGACCAAAGGAGGAAACTAAGTGATCCTGGGAAAAGTATTTATAAAACTTATAGTTAAAAATTGAGGGGCTTTTAAAATCAATCATTTGCATATTGGGAAACAGGCCTGTTATTGTGGAAGGTGTTGCTAGGAAACCAGTGAAACAAATACAGTCCTAGTCCTGAGAAAAGGACAGCTTTCAGGAAACCCCTTTAGGAGCAAAAGTGGGCAAGATTTCTTCTTGTTTTCCTATAGTGAGGATGGTGTGTTACCAGTAGCTGCTGTATTTGCCTAGTGAAATACAGAGGATTGTATACTATCAGGCTCAGGCAGAAATGGAAGTGCTGCTTACAGTGGTAATCTACCTTCATCCCTGTTTAAACATCCCAACATTCTTCCATTTCAATCTGTGATTGCCCTTCTATTGTACTAGGACTTCACTGAGGCACTTAGTGAGAAAAGAAATTTATATGCATATGACAATTCAAAGTTAAGCTTAATCTTGTTGTTTCTCAAATTTACTGTGAAAAAGATTTGAGGGAAATAAAAAACATAAAAAACATTGATTTTATGTAATACTTTGCTGATTGGTTGATTTAAATTTTTTTTTATTTTCTTGTGTGGTCACATAATGCTGCATCATACACAGGCTGCCTTAGTCAGTGTAATGGGAGTACCAATTTGCTTATTAGCAGCAGGTTTACTAGACCGTGAAAATGTAACTGAAAAAGGAAAAAACCCTTTCACAAAGCTGCTTGCTCTTCATGCTCACAGAAGCCATGGAACTCCACCTGTCTGCTGCTGCTGCTGAATAACTCCAGAGTATTTAGCCCTGAAACATAGGCCTTGTGTAATATCTAATGCTTGTATAATACCTTAGTTAGTCCAGAAATTGGGGTGTTCTTGAAATGTGTTTTTGTTCAGGTCCTGGCACAGCCATTTGGACTTGTATTCAAAACTGCTGCATTAGCTGAATTCCCAGACCCTGACCTGCTTGAGGTTGCTGCCTGAAGGGAGATTTTCAGTGTGTCTTTTCTCAGAAAGGAAAGGAAAAAACCAGAAAAATGTCTCAAATTTTCTGGTGCTGGACACTGATACTGGCAAGACAGTAAGAAAATGGGAGTAGTACTGTTGTTCCAGTGCATTATTCCAGATGTGAAGAGGAGGGAAAGCTATAAACAGGAAAATGTATTTTTGTCCACCAACTTCATACTGTACCAGAATTCTTGGAGTGGGTACAAAATATACTTGATTCCTTGAATACAGCAAGATTAAAATGTGTAGTAGTCTTTATTTTAAGCTAAAATAGCAATTATCACTCATCATTTAGTAAAATACTTCTCAAAACTGGTCTTCAAAAAAAGAAATAACTGAAGGGACTTTGTCATTTGTAGCAAGGGGTTTCAAAGATTTTTCCCTTCATACTATGACTCATTTGAAAAAAAGAACTCAACAAAAAAAAAAAAGGGCAGTACATTTTATATTCAAATTTAACTTTTCAAAATAGCTAGAGAAATAACATTGAATTAACTGAGAGTGTTTCAGGATTTGAAAAATCTGTAAAATCAGAGAAATAGTAAGCAAAACAAAATTAAATGGCTTATTACAGGCTCACTTTTTAGAAATTGTATGTAAACACATGCGCTTTTATATACTGTTTGTTAAATTTGCAGGACTAAAATCTTATAAACTTATAGTTCAGACTGAAAGCTAAAGCTTTTACACTTTTCTCTGTAGAAGAACAGCATTAGAGTGAAAAACTGACATTGCTTCTTTCAGCATATGACTTAGATGAGAAAAATAAGGAAATGCAAAAGAAATCAGCAACTGAAATTCTTCAAATCAAATTACCAAACATTAAGTAGTAGACTGGCAGGATATGTAAGAAGAAACATAAAATCCTAAACGTGTCACGGGTCTAGAAGGAGGAAAAAGTGCCAAAGCTTTTTAGTTTTGCTGCTTTTCTGCTTAGCGTTTCATGGGCACACACTTGTTCCCTGATTAGAGCCTGGCTGGAAGTCCTGGTGTGAGGCAGCTCTGCTGGTGGTGGGATAACGATGCTTCAGTTCCAGGTGCAGCAGTTTCCCCACAGCCATTAACATTTTCTGTGGGACTGGTACCAGCTCAGCTTTTTGTAATTTAAAACGTGCCATGGATGAGTCATCCATCACTGGCTTCAGCCACTCTTGTGCCTATTCTCGATTTCTTCCTTTGCAGCATGGTAAAATGAGGAGGAATTCTAGCTTTTCATCAGTGTGCTGACCTGGCTTTCTTCTTTCTGATTCTTTGTGTAGTGAAGGTTTGGCATCAGGGGCTTTTTCCAGCCATAAGATTTGGTCTTTTCTCCATAACAACGAGGAAGAAAATGTGTTGCTGTTTGAGCTATGTAAACCAAAGGAAAAATCTTCAGTAAGAGAACACAAAACAGTTTCCCAATCCCTTAGATACCAGCTGTGTAATTGTATTGGTAATAGTTACTTGGCCTTTTATGGATTTTATTATTACCTAAGAAATTTATACACAAATTATTTTGGAGATGGGAAGTTAAACTAGGAAAAAATGCTAAGGTCAACTTGCAATATCTATTTCAGTGCTGTAGTCTACCTGCCTGGAATATCTTTCCTACCATGCAGTGTGCAGAGTAATGTGCAAAGTTAGATGTGCATGAATTTTAGCAACCAATATGATATGAACCAACATATGATTCAGATGTTTAAGAAAGCCTCAGTCCACAAATCTGCTGAAATTAAATGGATTTGAAGCCTTGCATTGTTTTTGTTCCCAGGGTAAAACATCAAGTGGAATACTTGGGTCTGAAAGAAAATATTCGAGTCAGAAGAGCTGGCTACGCCTACAGACGGGTTTTCAAGAAGTTTCTGCAGAGGTAGGTAACATTGTTTAGAGGAATTGCCATAAACAACAGCAGGGTTGTTTACAGGATGAGGAGAGAACCAGTTTTGAAACCTTCCCATTTCCCACTTAGCCATTTCTCCACATGTGCCTTGCTCAGTGATCTCCATTACACAGAGATTTCAAAGTGCTTTAAAGCCTGGCTTTGTGTTACTGAAAGTACTTCATCTTTCCTGTAAACTTGCCTAAGGCCTCAGTATTTGTAGAGCTTTGAGAGGGTTCCTCAAAGTTACAGAGAGTTCAAGGAACAGATGCAGTGCCTGAAATCTGAGTATCCAGCTGCAAGCCCTTGTGTAAAATGTTACTGCTCCAGCTCAGCCAGTTCTCCTCCCCACAGCAGACAGAAGGCAGGTAAAGAAGTCCACACCTGCCATTCAACCATTGCAGTGGAAAGAGTAACCTCAGCTTACACAGCTTGTTATCCTTCCACTGGTGTTCTGACAGCTGGGAATGGGCACAGCTCAAACCTCTGCAGCTGCTCACAGAATGAATGAAAGCAAGTCAGAGCTCTGGAAGATCAGTCCTGTTCTCAGTGTCTTAGGACCAGCTGTTACCATGATTAACTACCTCCACTAGCTAATGAAATCCTCTTAAATAGGAGCAGTTTCAAGATTTATACAACATTGAGCTTCTGTTCTTCAGAAACTGAAGACATGCAGCTAATAAGTGCCTAAACAGGCTTTATGTAATAAATCAGCTTTTGTTGGAAGTCGTTGCATTGAATTTGAGAGTGTCAAACAAAAACCCAATCAGTTTTTGCAAGGAGTGGAGTGTAGTTAATCAGACAGCACAGGACAAAGCCATTGGTAATCCTTCATGATAGTACCAAGAATATTCTAATAGTGCAGTAACAGCCAGACCTAAAATCTCCAAAGGTATGGACTTCATTTTCATGGAACAATTTAAAATTCCTTTTTCTTTATGACTTTCAAGCCTAGATGTATAAACATGAACATGCTACAGGCTATGTTACTTAACACAGACTGTTGCTGAGATAAATAACAGATTTATACTGTGTGTTAAATCTAGCCTGAACACAGTTCAGGCTGAGTTCTGCACAGAGGAAGGCTACGTGGTACTTCTGGATCCACAGGGAACTGAAACTCTGTGGAATTCATCCTTTTGTTTCAGATCAATAAGCTTTGTTAAATGTAACATTTTGTTATGAGTAAAACTCTTCCTGCACCCTTTCCGTTCACAGTTCCTAGCATCCAGAACAAGCTCTGTTCTGACCCCCAGAGTCAGTGTGAGTAAAATCGGGCTGAGGCATGGGATGGACAGGAAATGCATGCTTGTACACTTGTTTTCATTGGGCGTTCCTTGGCAGCTCCATGCAAGTGGAGATTGCTGGGCTGAATAGACTTTTATGTACAAAATTTACATTTGCATGCAAAATGCCACAGTCACTGAAAAGGCCTGTGTGTTCCCAAGCATAACCAATCTGAAAGCTGAGCTGAGCTCCCTGTTCAGCCATCAGACCTAACTGCTTACTGGGAGTTTGTAACACCTATCTGGGGGCAGTCATGATTTGAAATTGTTTCAGAAGCATGTTAAGAACACATCTAGTACTTGTGCTGAAATCATCTGCAAGATCCAATTACACAAGCCTAACAAACCTGTGTTCATGGGTAGTGACATGACTGGTTTCATGGGAAGCATGCACTGAAGTGCCATTGCTAAACAGCAGTGAACAGTCAGAGTTGTCACAATGTCAACCTGTGAAATGCTTCACTACCTGTGAAATGTAGTGCATGTTATAGAATTAGCTGTTTGTTCTGTCCTATACTTGTCACAAGAGTAAAATGTATGAGGTTAATTTGATGAAAAAGGAGAATTTTAAGTGTTCTTACTTTGTACCCAAGGGCTCTACACATATGAAAAGGTCTTGAATCATGTTTTTCCCTATGCCCTCCTTTACAGCTGAGGAGATGTAGGAGAGGATTTGTAGCATGCTGAAATGTCATGTCACAGTCTCTTGTGTGGCAGGTAGCAGTTTCAAACACCTTTATTCACCTCAGCTCCTTTACCTTCAGACTTGGTTAGACCCACTTACACAGCTGCACTGTTGGCAGTACATGATGAGCCTGCAAAAGAGGCTGGTAAATAAATGAGCTGGGAGTTACTTTAAGTTACAGCTCCTTACTGGGTTAGATCTATTTAAGCCATAATACTGATAAATCACATAAATATGTAAGTGCACCCATTGTCTAAACACCGATTGTGTATAATTAATACACTGCCATATTTAAGGTGGTGTAAGAGCTACTTAATTACACTCTCCAGCAGAGTACCTGAGCATTTGTTAACTGAGATTTGTACATGAGAACATCAGTGGTTTGAATCCTATTAAGTTATTCAGAAGTTACTCTCTCCTCATGCACCTTCTATTCAGAGGTGTTTGGGTTTTGTGATACATTTCTTTTTAACTGTCTGCTATTTCTGTTTGTGTGGTATTTTTACTTAAATTGCATGATACTGTTCCTGTTTCTTGGCTAGATACCATTTTAGATATTATGATAACTGGTAATTTTCCAACAATTCCTTGTCTGATTTTTGAGAACTTTTATTAGGAGCTACCATCTTAAGAACTTGGGAATTACAACAAACCAACCTCCATACTTGATCACTTTTTCCATGTGTTGAATAGTTTTACTAATAAGCATGATTTAGTTTACATCACTTAAGTATGCCTAAGGCATTAAAGGAAGTTGTCAACAGTATAGGATATTAGATTTTGAGGATAAATTTGTCTCAATAGTCTTGTCAAAGGAGCTTAAACAGCTGCTGCTGGAGAAGTTACTTACCTGGAGCAACTAAAGCCCGGCAGTGGAACAAGGCAGCTTTGTAACTCCAGGCTGGCAGTTCCAAAAGCCCAAGTGAAGCCTGGAGAAGTGGGCAGTTTAAAAGGGGCTGCAGCCTGGCATTACTTCATTACAGAGGACACCATGAGAGAGAAGGCTTATGCTTCTTTCTGTCAAAGACAAGTTAGAGCACTTCCCTGCTCCTTCCAGGCCTTCTGTGGGGTCAGTTCCCAGAGTGCCCTCAAGCACCAACATCACTGTTGCTTCCTTCTTGAACCAGAGGCCAAGCCAGAGGCGTCCTGGGATAGAGCCAGCACTGGCTCCTTGCTAAATGCAGCCCAGCTGTTGAGCAGGTGGGTGAGGAGCACAAGCTGGTCACTTGCTCAGAAACTGAAAAGACCTTTGTAAGAATAAGACAGAGTGAGAAGGCTTGAGTGAGAAATTGGATGTGTGCTTGGGAACCAGTTTAGAGTACCAAGGATGTAGCTCCTCAAATCTGGAGCATAGGTCATTGTTGGTGAATAACCTCACCCTTAAGCAGATTCCAACAGAACTTTGTGCAATGAACTGCTGCAGTTACCAGACAACAACTTAGCATCTGGAAGTGGGAGACTCCAGGACACTGTTGTCCTTCTCAGTTGTTTGGTGTCACCAAACAAGAAACATCTTAATAGTGTGCATTTTTACACACACCAAGCTCTGAGTCCTGCTGCCATTGTCAAGCTCCCCCAGGGTAGTGCTGGCCAAGAGTCAGTGGTGTTCTGCTGTTGCTGTTTGACCCCAGGTTTTAATCTCTTCTCATTGGTGTTTAAGGTATGCCATTCTGACCAAGGCAACCTGGCCCTCGTGGAAAGGAGAAGAGAAACAAGGAGTCCTCCACCTGCTTCAGTCAGTCAACATGGACCCTGATCAGTACCAGCTTGGGAAGTCCAAAGTCTTCATCAAAGCTCCAGAGTCTGTAAGTGTGCCAGAACACAACTCTTTAAATATGCAGCTGTTTGCTGAAATTGAGGTCCTGCCTGCTCAAGTTGAGCATGATACCTGCTGAGGTGTGGGAAGTGTAAAATTCTGAGACAAGCTGAGCACGTCTATCACAGAGGCTGTGTAAAGGGCACACTGCATAAGCTCACTGCAGGGTTTTGGCACTTAATATAAAGAGAATTAAATGCATCAAGAAGAAGAAAAATAGGTTATGAAGAGTCTTCGGTATCAAGAACATTGGTCCTCTTCTCATAAGAACTACTGATGAAGGCAGAATAATCCCAAGGGATGGTAAGGATCTGTTACACAGCACAGAGTAAATCAGTGTTCCAGAATGACTGCAACTTGAAATCCCAAAGAGAGTATTAGGGAGGCATCACAAGACTGGTTTTATCCTCTGGCTACTAAGTTGTGCAAAATCTGTTGGGAAAAAGTTTCTTACTTTGCTGTTCAGGAAAGTTGTTCAGGAAAATCTGTGCTCTACTCATCCTCATGTATTCCTGATGCATCAGAAGCAGTGAGCCTTAGTTTGTGTGGCACATCTTGCAGCTGAGCATTGATTTCTTGGTGCTCTGTCTGAAGTAGTGTGCTAAAAAAAAAAGCTGAACACTTCTGAAGCTGTCATTTGCTGTTCCAGGAACATGTATTTTTCTCTGTAGAACAACAATAATTCAGGCAATGGCTGCTGTGTCCAATCACATAGGGAGGTATTTGTTAAAGGCAAAAAAAAGAATGTTTTTCCAAGTCATAATAGAAATTTTGTTGTTTCTACCATAAAAAGGGTAAGAGACTGTTCAGGAATAATGGGATTTACATTCCTGCCTACATCTGAGAGATGTGTTTATACACCACAGCTTGGAGTGCTTGAGATGATTATTACAGTACTTCAGGTGGCATATTGGCAGAGCAGGAAACTATTATGGGATTGATCCTACTTGGTCATGGCAACAACAGCCAGCCAGTTCTGAGGGAGTGTGAGCTGTACCAGCTTCCTCTGGAGCACGGCTGTGATTTCCTTCTGGAGATTATTGGGAGTTTTGCCTCACAAAGTTGGTGTGATTTCCTGGTGTCTGTCTTCTGTTTAGTAGCCAAGTGGCAAGTGCTGCCCTGGGATTGATGGATCCAGTTCCCCTTCAGTCAGTTAATGATCTGTAACCCAACATGATGTGCTGCTGGCCCTTTTGAGAGGATGACATTGTTGCCCAGTGGAAGCATCCTCCCATCCTGATGCATTTTTGTGATGCTAAGTCCTGCTTGTGTGGATATGTCATTTAATGGTGTATCTGTGAGTTTTACTGAGGGGCAATTCTGCAGGTTAGGACAACATGAAGTTGACTGGAAATGTTTATTGGGTTCTGTTTCAATTTTAATTTAAATTAATGCATTTAATTATTATATATGTTTTCTTTAATTTTTTTAATGCCATGAAATTGCTTTTTAAATAAGTACCAAAATGAGTCTGGACTTTTTTATTTTATGTTAAAAATATTTTTACGAACTGAATATTTTAAAGAGTGATTTATCTTTTATTAAGAAAGACAATAATTTCTCATCTTATATTACTAAAGTATTGGCTAGGATTCTATTGCTTCTGAGAAAAATAATCATTCAGATGGTAAATGAAATTTTTTCTTTCTTCCACCAGAAAGAGCACCTGTTGTGGTTAAAGATGAAAAATGCTTGATTTGCTTGAGTGTGTAAGGGGAGGCTTTATAATACTTATTTTAGGAAATGGTTTATGCAGTATTTTTATTTCTATACATTAAGAACTGTATTTTAGCTCAGTGAACTTCCTTAATGGTGACTTTCAGCTGCAGATGATTATTTTGCCCTGAGATTTTGCAATTACCATTATTGTTAGAGAAATAAATGGTGAGTGTTCCTGAGAGACAGCATCAATATTGTCACTGTAACCTGAATTGCAGGAGGGCTTGGTCATGCCCCTGCTGCAGCTGAGGATGTTTTTGCATCAGGAGTTCTCATGCCTGTGCTGAAACCCCAGCCAGTGCTTGTGTTCAGGAAGGGATTTTTAAATTTTTTAAAATAAGTTTGCTGTAGCTGGAGAATTGCCAACTGTGAAATAAGATTTTATGGGTGGCAGAAAGGCTTCATTCCATCACACACCTGAATAAATAACTCTGTACAGGAGCAAGTGAGGTTCTGTGGAACTAGTTTGCACCAGATCAAGTTTCCTTTTTCAGATCAATATGAACGACAGTGTTTTTCTAGATTTGCATGGTTTAGAGCAGCAAACTAAAACAAAAATCCTAAAGTCCAGGTTTGCTTTTCCATATACCCATTTTTACCAATTATATCTCTTGAAAGCTGGAAGAAAACTCCTGTGAATATTTAACACACAATGCAGGGAAATAATAGGCAACAGTCATGTCAGATTGATTGAATGCTGCAATTTAGCCAAAAAGCTTATGCTCCTGATAAGACAAAAACCCCATTTCACTGAAGCATGTAAAAGGCTGTAGTGAATATACTGTATCCTACAATAATTATGAAGTTGTTCTAAGTGCATTAAATTCACATGTATTTTAATAGGATGTGCGAAATTCTCAGGAAAGGGGATCTACCTTCCATTTCTGTTTTAATAAAACAGTATTTTCTCTTGATTTCTGATGTTTTAGACCCAAAAATCTTACTCTGTCATACTTGTGAATTATCAGGTCATAGTTAAAAGTCCTGTAGCCTGCTGACAACCTTCAATGGTGAGAAAGAATGGAGCCAGTAGACACGAGGGTATGAAATTCAGGCAGGGAAGAAATTTGCTTGTGAACAGTTATGTTTCACATTGCAAAGATCCCCACAGACATGGTAACATCAGAGATTTCTTCTAGAAAGGCTATCTAAACATTCCAATCTCAGATCCCACAGCTGTGGAAGAGAAACCAGCTTGGATCTAGAGTGAAATGCACTGGAGAGTTGTTGAAAGTAAAATGCAGCTTTTTCTTGAACTTTGCATGTAAAATGTTTGCCCCACCCCACTGTCTCTTTGCACAGCTGTTTCTGTTAGAAGAGATGAGAGAGAGGAAGTACGACGGGTATGCCAGGGCCATCCAGAAGGCCTGGAGGAAGTACGCGGCCAGGAAAAAATACGTGCAGATGAGAGAAGAAGGTAGGTCAGAACTTCTGATGGCAGGGACTGCACACACACACGCTTCCAGGAACAGAAGGAGGGACACAAAGGGGAAGGAAATCCCTCTCTGTAGGCAAAAGTCGCATTGCAGGTAACTGTCTTGGAATGATTGCACTTGGTTGGACCCCTGCAGTACCACTGATGAGGCTGACTGCTCTGCGTGCTTGGAATGCCCAGTGTTCTGCTCTGAAATCAAAGCCAGAGTGAGTAGGACAGACAGCAGAGATGCTGCAGGGGAGGCAAAAAAACTTCCCATGGTTCCACAGGATCTGAGTAATCTGTAGGTGATAAAATCAATCCACGGACTATCCTGGACTTAGCTGTGTGTGACCTGGGCTGTGTGAATGAACATGCTGGGTGTGGGAGGGTTAATCTTTAATTTATAGCACTGTGAGAAATGTCTTAGTTCCAGGAGTGCTCCTAATTAGCCAGAACTACTGAGCTTGCCATCACTGTATTTCATTAGGAATGGATTTAATGATTACATGTATTCTCATCTAAAAAATTAGTAGCAGTGCTTCACTGTTTTTCCATGTTAGAAATGATACGGTTCTCACTTCCCAAGAAATTCTGTGTCAAACAGTTGGCTCTTTGAGAGCATGAGTTTAAGAAACTTGGTAGATGCTATTATCAGTGTTTGTGTTTTGTATTTAAGCATCAGATCTGTTGCTGAGCAAGAAGGAGAGAAGACGGAACAGCATTAACAGGAATTTTGTGGGGGATTACATAGGCATGGAGGAGCACCCCGAGCTGCGCCAGTTTGTGGGCAAGCGGGAGAAGATCGATTTTGCAGACACTGTAACAAAATATGACAGAAGGTTTAAGGTGGGTGGAGCAGCAGCATCCCCTAAGGACGAGTTCTGCTGTGAGTGAGAGCTGTCCTCAGTGTCTCATCCCAGGAGCTGCCCAGCTCAGGACACAGCTGTGTGTTTTCAATGCTGTGTTTCAGAGTGTGAAGCGAGACCTCGTCCTCACTCCCAAGTGCATTTACCTGATCGGGCGTGAGAAGATCAAGCAGGGCCCAGAGAAGGGCCAGGTGAAGGAGGTCTTGAAGCGAAGGATGGAAGTGGAGAGAATTCTTTCTGTTTCTCTAAGGTCAGTACCTGGAATATATTTTCTCCATTAGCAAAGCAATTTGTGTAGGACAGGGAAAATAAGTTGATTGATGAAGTGGGAATCAAAAGCTTTCTTTTTGAATTTGCTTGCTTTGGTTTTCAGACTTGCTTAGTAATTTTCAAATTTCCAATTTATCTCTAGTCAAAAAATGTGCCATTATTGAAGAGAAGAATTATAACTGTAATTTTAATAGCACATGTTTTTTTGCTAACAGTAATTACTGTAAGATGACTAAGAAGTATTCCTGTCTCAAAAGGGATTGTTTCAGCTATTCCATTATCAACTCCTGAAAAAATCCAAACCTGTTCTCAGAAAGCAAGGTTCTATAATGCTGCTTGGACTTTGTTATGTTTTTAAAAACTAACCATGAGTACTCTGCAAATGTCATTATAATGCTGGCTGTATTTGCTGATGACATTTTAAACTCTGATTTCCTTGCAGCACCATGCAGGATGACATTTTCATTCTACATGAACAGGAATACGACAGTTTGCTCGAATCCGTCTTCAAAACAGAGTTTTTAAGCCTCTTATCTAAACGATACGAAGAGAAAACACAACAAAAACTACCTCTGAAATTTAGCAATACGTGAGTGATGGCTTTTTTCAATGGGCTTTTAGGGATAAATGTTTTGTTCTTGCTGCCAAGGCAAATAAGTGAGTGCAAGCTGTACTTTGTTTACAATACTAAGAGGTAGCACAGTGTAAAACCCTGTATGTGCAAGGATACCAGACTTTGTGCTTGCCTTGCCAGAGTAACAGGTTAGGATTTACCAGGGCCACTTGACACTTCCCACTGTGTGTGTGCATGGAGAGCTGCCTTGGTTCTCCTGACCATGGCAGCAGGGCAGGGCCTCTGCACTGAGCAGCTGCTGCTGGCTCCTGGCAGGAGCAGGGAGCAGACATCTCCGGGAAGAGTTTGAAAGAGTTCCGAGCACACAGTGCAGCAGTCTGAAACGCTGAAGTTTGTTGTGGGTGCTGGGGTGAAAGAACAATTCTAAGGAGACTTCACTTAAGTAAATGATATTGGGAACATTGTTTGGAAACAATGAAACCTAGAGCATGTCTGATGTGCAGTTTGGCTGTGAGGACATCCTGGAAACAGTCCCAGCAAACATGTGGTTTTATTAATACTTGGACCCATTAAAGAGATCAGCAACAGCAGGCCTGGATTTGTATGTTTATTTTATTGCCTTCAAAAAGGTGGAGGAATTATGAAAAGCAACAGTAGATCACTTAATTTTGTTTGGAAAGGGTGTAGAAGGGGAATTGAAGTGAGGAACATAACTGTAGTATACACTCCTGTACACTGAGAATGCAAAGCCAGTAGCAGGAGTAAGTGTCATGTATTGCATTTCTGGGGTCTTGCCCAAAACCCTATCTGAGTACAGTTCAGAGCAAATGGATAGTGTGGAAATGCTGGAAAGAATGTGTGTGTGCCTGCCTTTATGGGAAAGAATGCAAAACGAAGGGGCTGAGGTGTGTGTCTGCAGAACTGTTCCTTGCAGCACAGCTCAGGGCCTGCCCCAGAGCACACAGGGCAGTGGTGTGTGCCTCTGACTGCGTGCAGGGAATGGTCACAAACAGCTCTCGAGCAGAGGCAGCACAGAGGCTCTGCTGGCCAGGGCTGACACGTCTCCTACTTGGGCCTTTGCACAATGTTGTCCTCTCCAGGGCATCTTAAACTTCCTTTGAGAAGCTGTACCAGGGAAATTAAAACATCAATTAAAAACAACATTTTTTTAAAAAAAGCATGCTAAAAAGATTTCATTATGTGGTTATGTCAGCTGAGTCATTAATGGAATGCAGATTCTCATTCTAAGCTTTTAATTCTATATTTCTAAGTTACCTGCTGCCAAGCAATACTGCCTTGATTTCACATAGCAATTCTGTTTTTTTCATTTGTGTGTCCATATGCTTCTGTCAGACTTGAAGTGAAGCTGAAGAAGGAGAGCTGGGGGCCCTGGAGCAGTGCTGGTTCTCGACAGGTGCAGTTTATGCAAGGCCAAGGAGATGTAGCCATTCTCAAACCAAGTAATAAAGTGCTGCAGATCAGCATTGGACCAGGGCTACCAAAGAATTCCCGTAAGTGTGAATTTCTTATAGAAATTAGGGGTTTATAAGATCAGAGAATGGTTGACTTTTTCTATCCATGCTTGGCTCTAGCCTTATCGTGTTCTTTATTAATGTCTATGTAATACACAAAGATCCTAAGGATTACAGCAGAATTCCTTGCTGCTCTACAGCTGTCAGTGTTTTAGACCTTGTTTACTGTAGTTACAAGAAGGCTTTGCTTTATATCCTGAGGCTGAAGTGGATCACTAAAGGGAGACCATCCCAAAGTCATCCTTTTTGCACCTAATGCTTTATAACAGCCTGGCCAACCCTGCAGGAGTCAGATTCCTTATTCCTGAAGATCAGCTCTTTCTGATCCCAGAAGAGGTGGTCTTGGCAGCCAACAGGACTTACCTAATTAATGTTACTGTGAAGGGGTAACAGAAGGTTGCTGGTTTCTTCTAGGTCCTACTAGGCGGAACCTTACCCAAGGCAGAGGATATTCCAGTAGGTCTCAAAATCAGACTTATCCTATGAGAGCTGCACCACCTCCTCCAGGTAAGTCCTCTTAGCTTGGGCTAAACAGAATTCCAGGTTAAGGCTCTTGATTTTTTCCTATCATCTGACAATTTTTACTCATTAAAAAAAATTACAGTAACAGTTTAAATTTCTCTTTAAAAGACCCTGCCTGGAAAGCATCTGTTTGTAAATACATTACGAAGTGTCTTACTGGATATTCCCCCAGAGCTGTCCTGCTGGGGGTGGATGGTGACATGTTGTAAGTCATAAGACACTTGGTATAGGCCTTGTAGCCTTCTCACTGTGAAAGGTACAAGCTCTGTGCTTATCAAGCCACAGACAGTAGTGAAACTGCTTTCAGGGCCAGCAAAGCCCAGCAGAGAATGCAGTTTGTGTCTCATCGTGCTGCCCTGTCAGACATGTTACAGCTCCTGTGTGCTCGAGTGCTGGGACACAGCAGCTGTGCCAGTGAGAGCAGCATGGCTCTTTCTGCAGGGGACTGATGTCATTAGGGTGTTCCACTTCTGCCCTGGGCAGATATGATTAATTTTGCTTGTGAACTCACAGGGAAGAACAATATTCCATTGACCCAGCATTTCCCAAGAGTTTTTTTTTTTCACTTACACTCCCAGAGTATTTTCTTTTTAACAAAGAGTCCTCTTTCAGTCAGCTGCTGTTTATTGAGAAGCACAATGCTAATGGTGGAAGTTAGGGGTATGACCAGTCTCGGTCACCAAATTAAATAGACAATTCCAAATCCTCACAGCTGTATGAGTCAAACTAACAACTGTGTGATCTGCCAGATCAGTAGTGAAGTGGGAAATTACTGCAAGAGCGACCTGTCAGCAAACAGAGATGAGTGAGTATTTGCACAGCATCAGTTAAAGCAAGGACAGTCTGGTTTACATTTTCAAAAACTGTTTCAGCAGTTTTATAGCTAGAATTGTTACTGCTGAAATTAAGTGTTGTGATGACCCTCAGGCATCGGGCTATCACATTTAAAAGGTGAGTAGAAGGCTTTCCTACTAATCTCTCTGTAGGTTACAGTTACATGGCTTTGGTTGTTTTTTGAATGTTAAACTCTCTTGTAACATAGCCACACATAGCTGGAAAACAAAATTGCAGACAGGTGTTACGAAAGAGTTCCAGTTAAAATGCCCAGACTTTCAAGGAAAAGCCATGTCAAATTCCTCCTTGAAAGTCCCAATTATCTGTGTTCTGCTATTTTCACATCTTGTTTTGAAATCAGTGGTGCAGTAGCTGAACAGTCTTCTGTACAGGTTCAGAATAACCCAAATCTTCACTAACATCACCATAATGTATGTGCCATCCTGACTTGGATTGCAGAGTGGGGTTTATGCAGGAGTTTGAGACCTTTAAGTTCTGCCATAGCACTCAGAGAAGCTCAGAAGAGCAGCTGTTATAGGCAAGAGGGTTTTCCCTGTGAAGGTGCTGTGATCATGAATTCTCCTCTCTGCCCAGCTGTTCTTTCTGCTAATGTTTAATCACAATGGCAGAGGAGAGGCTCACCCATGTAAATGAGGGAACTGATTTTTAATTATTAACAGGAGCATAGCTCCTGTTTTGTTCCATAGGAGTTTTAGGAATGTAAAGCATGCAGACTTGGGATCTTTAGGCCCTAATATTGCAAGTAGCTCAGACATGGGTGGGTTTGCTTTAAATTCAAGTTAGAGGCATAATTCTGTATTTAAAGGAATGTACCCATGTCAGTTCTAGGAAATTGAAATTCCTTTTCTACTATCAAAATAGCATCAAGGCATTGTTTTAAAACAAAACAACAAAGCCCAAATACCCCCCACCTGCATGCTTGTTAAAATGGACAAGTATTTATAGCAACTTAATAAAAACAGTCAAATTCCTTCAGTATGTGATAGAGTTTGAACTTCAGAAGAAAAATAAATTTGGATATGGATTAGCTATGGATATGATTAATTATGATTATTATGAGTAGCTTTGGATTAACCCTTATCTGGATAAAATATTGTGCAGTGTTTTAGAGAGGAGCTGATGGTACTGTGTTAAGCTAAACTGGTACTCAGCTGAGGGGTAATTGGAACATCCAGGGCACAAGTCTTAAACTTGAGCATGAGTCCATGAAGTTGGGAACCCAAAAGAGATTGTCAGCAGACCAGAAATTTGGTATAAATCAACATTTCAACATGACTTTGTGTTTGGGTTCCTTGATAGGTGGGCTCTCTGACAGCTGAGCCATCAAGGGTTACCTTTACTGAGCTGGAGTTCAGACTGCATGCAGTCACTCTTGATTTACTTCTAGGTCAGCAGAATGGAGTAATAAATCCCCCCCAGTGTGCAGCCCATCCCCAGACCCCAGGAACTCAATGGGCCAACCAGAAGAACCTGTACACAAACATGGCACGACCAGTTCTACCACGGCAAGTGTCGGGAGGATCAGGCAAGATTTCACAGCAGCCACAGAGCTTGGATTTCTTGAAAGTACCTGACCAAGGAGCAGCTGGGTAAGATTTTACATTTAATCTATAAAAAGATGTCAATTTTTGCAGTTTTACCCACTAAAACTGCTCATGCCTGATACACACTGTGCATCAGTCACCTGCCTTTGCAGGTTATCATCCATTCCATCAGAATCCAAAAGATACTCCATCTTAGACCCATAGAAATAAAGGTGAAGCAGTTCTGGTTTAATATCTTAAATTAATATCTTAAAAAATATTAAGGTTTTTCAGTGACCCAACAGTTTCTACTTTAATTCAGCCCTTACTCCACTCTCTTGTAGAACTCTACTGTAGTGGGAATCTTGAGTGTCATTTAATTGTCAAAGACTGCTGCCTATTCAGCAGTTCTAGGAAAAAAAAAGAATTTAGTTTAGAAGCAGTTTGCTGATGACTCCTGTGATCTGCTTGAATGGGGGTTCTTTGAGCCAGCAAAAGTACATTTATTTTTAACCATATCAAAAACAACTTTTTGCTGTCAGTCAGCAGACAAGGTCCTTGGCAGTTGTTCTGCACTAAATTCCCTGTTGGCCTAAGCACTCTTTTGCTGTGTGATCAAACAGGCTGTTTATTAAGTAGATTAGTTACAATTTAAGTGAGCATTACAGACCTCACAGTTATCAAATAGTAACATAAATGTGCACAACTGATAAGATTTTGAGAACTGGAAGTTCACCCAAGGGTTCCCAAGGAAGAGCTTCCTGGTTCCTAAGCATGGTTAGCATGTACAGAGGTCTTTGCAGTTGTACTAAATGCATCATTTTACCCCACTGTGCCAAGTGTCAGCCTTAACATGTTTCAGGCATATTTGGAGCTTTTTTTTTTTTTTAAAGATTAATCTTCAAATAAGAAAAAAATCAGAAAGAAGTAGCCACTGCTACTTATTTTACCACTTTCAAACTCACAAGCACGTACTAACAGGCACATCTCCATCTTGTAATAACTTCGTGGCTTTTGGCAGTGAAATGTTCTTGTCACATGTCAGCTTCTTCTTAAACTTACTAATGTTGGACTTTGTCTTGAGACTACAGTTCATGTAACAACAAAAACACATAAGCCATAGAATAAAATCAAAACCAAACATGCCAGGTGTTCTGCCACTGAAAAGAAACAACATAACTATTCAGCAGTGGATTTCAAACACATTCCTGTGCCTGTTCCTTTTCAAAGGAAGCTGCGAGATGAAGAGGTGTGACTTTAGTATTTAAAAACCATAGCAATATATAAGTAGATACAATTTTTAAGGAGTAGAATGAGGTTTATTTTTAGCAAACCTGCCAAGAAGGTTACAGTGATACCAACAATCCAGTACACGACCAAGATTAAAATCAGCAGGCTGCCCACTAGCAGCAAAACATCTCATTTAAGATACCGCAGTTCTACCACAACTACACAAAAGCTATGCTATTTTTCATGACTTGTGCCAAATTCCTTAATTTCCATATGTAGGTATGGGTTTCACAGTATCTCCTATCCTGAGCAGAGGCAGTAAGTAGATGCTGAAGAACAGGAGAAAAATCTCTCCCCTCATACATTCAGAGCTGAAGTGCTGTTATAATCCATACTTCTAATCTTACTTTCTGGTGCAGTTTGCTACAAAGTTAGAGGTTTATTGACAAAGTTAAGCCTAGGACTTCATGTAAGTAACTGTAACATGTAAGTAACTGTTCTGCAAAAGCTGTGTTCCATTATCATGGCATTACATGACATGATCACAGTTCATTCTCCTTCACATCATTACATTTTT
This sequence comes from Chloebia gouldiae, assembly GCA_003676055.1. Lineage (NCBI taxonomy): Eukaryota > Metazoa > Chordata > Aves > Passeriformes > Passeridae > Chloebia > Chloebia gouldiae. The sequence continues at coordinate 4,151,863 of QUSF01000015.1, forward strand.
AGTCATTCAGCACATAAATTACCAAACTGACATACTGAGTCTAATACCTGTTCTCTCTTCCAGCCTTGATTAGCTGATGAGCTGGCAAAACGCATTTCTTCCCTCTTTCCCCTTCTTACTCTTCAGAGTGGTCACAGCTGTGATAGTTTGTGCAGCATCTCCCCTGCTGCTTCAGAGTTGGCTATAAGAGAACAAGTCCATAGATGGCCGTGGAATCTGAGGGAACTTAAAAGATTCGAGTCTGTTACAGCTTAGTCACAAGAATGGTAAAGTAGCAAGCCCGTGAGCTAGAACTTTGTTTTTGATGCTGAAAGCTGAATCACTGGTGACATTGGGGCAAGGGTAGAGACACAGCCTAAGCTGTGTACATACCAAGATATGCATGAACCACGTGTGCACATTTGCTTCCAGTTCAGCCTGGGCACTAAATGTCTTCTAAGCACTTGAACTGCTGTTGGGAAGTACTTAATCATCCATTTCCATTGGAAAGAAATGGCAACTCTGTGCCTTTCACAGGGAAGTCTCACGTTGCTGTTTTTAATCCTTGTGACACTGAAGAGAATCCGTTTTGCCTTTTTCTGTGACGCTGTTTAAAGCGAGTCTGTTAGGAGGGGTTTGCTGAGCTCTGAGTGGCAGAGCCCAGGAGCCCGTGCTGTCCGCAGGGCGCGCAGGCAGACGTGGAGCCGGCCGCCGCCGGCCGGGGGCAGGCCCAAGCCGCAGCCCAAGCCCAAGCCGCAGGTGCCGCAGTGCCGGGCGCTCTACGCCTACGACGCGCAGGACACCGACGAGCTCAGCTTCAACGCCAGCGACGTCATCGACATCGTCCGGGAAGGTACGCACGGGCTGGCACCCCCAGCTGGGACACAGCCTTCTGAGCCACCCCCTTGTCTTCTCTTACTAGGCTTGCAAGTGTCCCTGATGGCTCAGGGAGCAGCACCCCATCACCCCAGGCCAGCCTCTTCACTCGAGTATGTCAGAGACAGACCAAGGACCTGTCACTGGGTACTGCAGAGCCGTACACTTAGTGAGACAGTAATTCTCTCACTGGCTCTAGAGGAAAATTAGCCTAAAGCACAACTGTAGCACAAGAAGCAAAATGTAATTAACTAGTTCCGACTCTGGGTGTCCAAAGCACCCTCCTCAAGGCAAAATGCTGTGGCCACAAGATGAACGTTCCAAAAATCCTGTCCCCTCATTCTTTCCCAGAAAAGCTCTCACTGAGTGGGCAAAGCTTTGCAAGGTTGCACCAAGTACACAGAAACAACTTCCACAGCCTCACTCCTTAACTCCTTACCTTGCTGTCCTTTTACAGATCCTTCTGGCTGGTGGACAGGAAGACTACGAGGCAAACAAGGTCTGTTTCCCAACAATTACGTCACCAAGATTTAAAAGACTGTCAGAGAAAAATTGGCGTGAAGATGTTTTCCCTTGCCTTCAGGACATTGTTCTTCCAAGGTCTGCCTTCTCAAAAGTATTTTCACCAGTAAATTGTGTTATGAGGAAAAGTTTCCTACAGTACAGACTTTGATTTTTGTCTCAGCACCGCACAGCAATGAACTGACCAATTATTTATTATATTTAAAACCTATGGTTTAAACACCTGGTAAGTGAAGAGTGCTCAAACCTACCATCTTCCTGAAACAGGTGATTTACAGTCTGGAACCAGGGACTTTGAAAGGGGTGTATTTAATAAGTGCCTTCAGCTGAATATCAGTAACCTTTTCAATTATCTACTGAAGATAATGTTAAATGCACATTTCCTCTAATGCAGATCATTCTGGGGAACATGTTAATAAGTATGCTGCTACATGTCAAAAAGATTTAGGCTCATTTGGGATATTACCATCTGAAAAACTACTGTGATGGTGTATTTAAGTAATTCTGTACAGAGATGTAATGGATCTGGTTTATGTTTGCAAGTGTGTTTAGGGACTCCAACAGGCACTGTAAGAATTTAAAACAGAAAACCACATAGTACTGTATGCTAAACAATGTTGCCTTCTTCAAGATTTATATTATAATATGGCTGGCCCATGTTGGATTTATGTTGAATACTCTACCTGTTATAGTGTCTTTATGCAGAGCTGTACATTTATAGAAATAGCTATATACTGTATATAAAAATTGGTTATGATAGAAACATGTATAAATGTATAATGCAGTAGTCCACTGTTTTTATGAGGTAGTACTGCTAGAATTTTTATGCCAGGTACTTACAGATATGCACTACTCCTTCTCCTTTTAAATAGCAAAAGCACAGAAGTCTGACTGCCTCCCCAGAGTGGCTGTTGCTTGCCCTGCAGTTCTGAGAATTCCTGCTTTGCCTTTGAGCCTCCATAAAATAAACCACAGGATGATCAATCAACACGTTTGTTGTCTGTGAAGTTTGTTCTCACATATACAGATTCCTTGACAACAATGGCTTCAGGATTTTACTGCCCTGACTTCTGAAGAAAGAATCTCTTTCTTCACTCTAAACCAAATTATTTCCCCTATGCCCAGCTGAAGTACCATGTATTTCATTTTCTCATGTTAAGAGCAGTTAAAAAGCCCTGCATATGCTGGTATTAAAAAGTTGCATAAGCTTTAAGATCCAGCTAAAAATCTTGAATCCCTCCCTCCTAAACCACTGCCCAAGTCTAACTTAGGTACACACAGGCCATCTTCTATAGCAGCTGTTTCTGGGAGCCAGAAATGAGGACCTCACTCCAAGGGAGGAATAACATCCACACAAAGAGTGAGGTACATTTTTCAGAAGATGATTTGCAGCAAGTGCTAGGCTTACTTATCCCAGGAGGGAGAAAACCCAGTGGCTTCACCGTCCTTCCCCCAGGGGAGCACTGAGAGGTCTAGGGCAGTTCTGTAGCGTTGGGTTCTTGCCTTCTACATCAGAGCCAGGCACACTCATGAAGAGATGCTGAGCAATCATGGACTAGCGAGGCATGGAAGGGAGGTACTGAGTTCAGTATAACCTGGAGACTTATCAAAAAGTCTAATTTAACATTACTTATACAAGATTAATTTAACAAATAGACACACATGAGGTATTGGGGCAGAAAAGTTGCATTTCTTACATGCTTGTATTCCCTGAGCATACAGATACTGACACTTAGAAACAAAGACAAAAGCACACAAAGTGTCAAGGAAGTGACAAGAACTGCCTTATTTATGCTGGGTTTAACTCTATAATCCCAGGTACAGAGGTTTATTGGAGAAATGGGGAAAAAGATGTGGGCAAGCAAACAGGTAATGAAAAACCTAAGAGGGTTCTTTTCAGGAGGTGGAGAAGGTTTCAAGAGCTGAGCTGCTTTCAAAAGGTCTCATGCCCACAGTTCCACATCTGTATTCCCTGCACAGTTATTTGCATTACAGGAGACTTCCAATTTTTCTACCTCAGCTCCCTTTTTTTAAGCACACAGATAAACACAAAGGTTTACAAGGTTAATACCTGTTAAAGATAGCCTACATCTTTCCCCAAACTTGAAGATGGCTAACTACAAAAAAACGAACCAAATTCCAGTATACTTTCTTGAAAAAAGGCACTGAAAGAAAGTACATATTTAGTGTTCTTTAAGGTACAACAAAAAAAAACCTGTCTGCCTCCTCTTTATCTTAAGAGTGAAATAAATTAATCAATATAATGCAATGTATAAAGCTTGGAGATTCTCTCTGGAAACAACCACAGAGAATAATCAAGCCCATTGAACTGCAAATTGTAGCAATCACCTACTTAGTCAAATGTCCAAGTTGGACATTAGATTGCAAATGTGTAGGTTGTACCTTAAAGAGTCACACTCTCAGTATTTAAAAGAAAGGAGTTTTATTTTTAGATAGAAAGCTGTATTACAAAGCATATTTAAAATGTCACCTTCTGTGTGAGTCGGAACTGTCTGTGGGAGGCTGGAATGCTATGTACAAAAGCTGTGCACAAAGTGCACACCCCATCAGGCCCTGGCTGCTGAGGGCTTCACAGGAGTGATGCACCCAGATCCTTGATGGTCTCACTGTTCAGCTGAGGGATGGTGCTGATGGTCAGTAGTTTGCTGCTTGCATACTTGTTCTTGATAGCCTGCAGAGCAGAGAACAGAGAGAAAAGGTTAATGCATACATTGCTGATGCTCAGGCAGGTAATTTTGGGTCAGTTTGCCCGCCTGCTTGAAAAATGAAGGAACATACACTGAACCAGTTTGTAAAGTAACAAGAGCACAATTTGTCTAAAAGGTCTTGCTGTTATCATTAATACAACAGTCTCTTATAGGCTTGTCAGAACAGGTTATGCTGTAAGATAACACACAGAGTATTCACCTAAGGAGCTACAGCATGCAGCAAAGCTTTTAAAACATTAGGGAAAGGATTAAAGTAGTTATACTTACAGTGTATTTTGTTAACTTCTCATTTACTTTGATTACATTCTTGGCCATATGTTTCATGGTCATCACAAGACTGTCTTCTGCATAGCCAGTGTAGTACTGCTGTTTTGTACCCTGTAGCAGAATTGTAACAAACCTGAGATTTGTGAAGGGGGAATTGCTGCTTGAGGCACAAGCACTTCAGGCAACAAACAACCCAAGCTTCACTGCTAAGCCTCCAGTGCTGGAAGCTGTAGCTGTCAGTTTAAATGACAGATCCAGAGTAACCTGATGTGCAGAAGTCTGGACACATCCATTTCAAAGGCCATGCTTCTAGACTGAACAGAGGATAAAAAAGCAACTGCCAGCTGAATTACAACTCACTACTCATGGTCCACAACTTCATTATGCTACATGTACTGCAAGAATTATGAAAATCTACTCACAGTGCAGCCTTCAATAACTCAGTGCTTTCACAACAAAACTCCTTTTGTACCCCAGTATTCACACAGAAAAGAATTGTGAGTTTTTACTGGCACATTCCTTTTTTACCTGCCACTATGCATCAGGCTGTCCAACCATCATTCCAGCACCAGCACTGTCAGCAACTAAACACAATTTTTTTAAAAGTACTTTTTAACTGGTTCAATTCCATTGAGTGAAGAACAACAAGAAGTTTGATTAAAATGCTCACCCATTTGTTATGTCCCAGGATCTTCTGAGACAGGCACAGTGCAGCAGCTGCAATCTCTGAAGGCCGGTGATGAACCATGTCATAGTCTATCAGTGTCAGCTCCATCAGGTATTTTGCTAGAGTGTGTTGCTTGGCATCAGCCTAGCAGGTTGAGAGCTTGTTAATCCACAGTTTCACTTCACTTTAGCATTATCACTCAGAATTGCTTATTGTGTTCAAGAACAAAACAAAAATAGTAAAATCCTTTCTAACAGACATTCCTCTCAAAATCAAGACCAGCAGCTATTTGGAATTTAGGCACAAAGTTACGTGAGGGATTTTAACAGAAAACTGCAGTATCAGGTACTGCTGTGCCCAGCTAGGGATACTAATGCTCCCTCTGTAATCCCAGCTACGGCAGGGGAGCTGTAAAATGACTTAGGAGAAACTTATTTGAGTTACTCAGTGGTCTGCTGAGGTAATTGAAGCCCACCTCAAGAGCAGATAGTCACTTGAATATAATTACTGAGGTGGAGAAAGAAAGGATTGGGTCAAAGAGAAAGCTTATCTTTTGATTCTTAAATAACACAATATTTGCAACCAAACATTACAAAAAACTGCAACACTGCTAATGTTTTTCTAAGAAGCATCCTGATCACCAGGATTAAAAATATTAAAAGCAAGGATTCTTCATTTAACAGTAAAATAACTGCCACTAAAGCTGAACATGAGCAACAGTAAATAGAAATGTGAAATACTACTGGCTGCCACAGTGACATTGTCGTGTTTCACCACACGGTGGAGTTTCAGAGCTGAACGTGGCTTCAGCCAGCATTTAAGCTGGAGGAGGTAGGTCACATGATAAAAACACCAGAAGCAATCCTTACGGGCTTTACCAATACAGGCAAGTGCTACATAATGAGGACAAGTACCCACCTCCCCAGCTTTTGAAGCTCTTCTTAAGAAGTGAATTGGAAGAGGTCGCCCCAGGTCAAAGTTTAATTCTTTAAGAATAATCATTTCCATTTCTCTAATTTCATTACTAGTGTAGGCATTGTCAGTAATGTAAACAAAGTCTGCTACGTCAGGAGACAATATCTCTTCATATTTTGAAGCTACAAGCAGTGCTGTTACTCCCACCAGCTGAAGCTTCTTGCGAGGTACTGGATGACTCTGCAACAGAGACATTTAAAATGCAGGCCCTGAAGTGTCAAACTAGATAAGATTCATATTTATCAGTTTAGAATACTAGCATGACAATGTTCATTCCTATAAATGAGGTTTTCACTTTAGTCAAAGGTGTCTGTATAGCAACAGGCTCAAAGAAGGCAGCAGCCTCCAAGTTAGGATGCTGCACTGGAACAGCTCGTACACACAGAGCCGATTTTGTCATCATCAGATTTCTAAAGAAAAGTTAAATCCTGAACTCCTTTACCAACACAGTAATTCCCGAGCATGAGCTGAAGGAGATCTCACCTGCAAGAAGCGATCCATGATGGCCACGCACATGTAGAGGGTCTCCTGCAGGAGGCGGAATCTCGAGTGCACCTGGACCAGCCAGTCCACCAGGATGGCGCGCATGCGCCCGTTGATGGTCCTCCCGTCCAGGTAGTGCGGGCGGACGGACTGCTGCAGCTGCGGGGAGAGCGGGGTCAGCAGCCGGGCAGCCCCCGGGGCCCAGGGCAGCCCTGGGGCCTCCTACCTCCAGCTCCCTCAGGTACACGTAGATGTCTTTTACGTAGTCACTACACAGCTGGGGGTTCTCCCAGTCCTCTGCATCGATGTCCTCGACGTTGTTGAGCAACACGTCAGAGAAGGCTTGGCACAAATCCTCCTCTTGCATGGATACATCCATAGGGACAGGAGACAGAACCTAAGGAATAGACCATATGTGGTAACACATCTTAGGGATCTACTGTTTCACCGTTCCTTTGTTTCCATGTTTCACCCGTGCAACGTCTTTAGATGGAAGCTTGGGCTCTACTGCAGCAAGTTTTCACTGACATACCACAAACACAGATCTTCTAGTAATTGCCAGCTAAAGCAGAAACTTCATCCAGTACTTCAAAAGCTCATTTTGCCACTTGAGCATCAGCCTTTAAGTACAATGTGCGTTAAACCAAAACCTCACTACAGAGACTTTGTTTCTTCAGCAGGGGAATGAGATACAGCCACAGATAAACTATTGTGAAGGAAGAGCTCAAAGTTGCAAATCAAATTAAAAATCAGAACATTATCATCAGTTCCTACCTTTGGAACATCAGTTTCTTTGTTTGCTTGATTTACAGCAGCTGGAGCTTTAGGCAATACAATTCCATTTGTCATCTTGCTAGGTCCTTTCGCAGGCTTTATGGATGCTTTGGGACATTCTGTTTTCTGCAGTGAGAACAATTATTATTAGTACAGAGCAGCAATCCAACTTCTCCCTATACAGAGATTTCAAATCTTCCTTTACCTTAGATACGTGTGTTCCTCTTGTCGTAACTTTGTTTCCTATTTCTTCTAAAGCAGCCCTTTTGCCAGGCACTTGAGTTTTCGCTTTACTTCTAAGGTCAGACACAGCATTCTCCATCCCTCTAGTGATCTAAAATGATAAAATTGTAGAAGATTAAGAGTCAGAGACCAACAACTTTCCAATGCCTGACTCCATTATAGACTTACCACCACTGTACCTACTATGCATTACTCAACTAGCTTTTACTTCCTAGCCGGTCACATATATTCAGAGGAAGAAGGCTCCTCTCTAGGTTCAGAGCGCTCTACTTCCCAACGGTGCTGTAAAACTAGGCAATGCACCCTATCTCATACTAACTTTTTAAGGTCAGAGTGCTCACCTGCTGTTTAACTCTATCATACTTACACTTTGTAACTCCAGCAGCGCCCTCCAGAGGATGCACAAAGCAAATTCCTTGTTACACATATGCCGTATGAATTCAAAAGCTGTGCTACACACGCAAAAACTAACAGTCTTTGTTATGCACAGCAATTAAACCACCAGGATTCAGTTTTTTCGTGGAGTTCAGTTTAAACCATTAGGCAATCACCTCAGAAGAGAGGCTGCTGCAGTGCCTGCCTTCACCTCCGCCCAGGCAGCTTTAGTTTCCCAGTCCCACATCCCCCCGTTCCCGGGGGAGGCGCGGGCGGCCAAGGCCAGGCCGGGCGGGAGCAGCGCCCGCGGCTCCCAACGGGGCCCCTGCCTGCCCGGCCACCCCCCCTGCCCCCGCAGGGCCGCGGCTCGGCCCGACCGCCCCCCCCGCCCCGGAGCCGCGGCCCCCGCGCCGCCTGAGGGCCAACAGCGCCGGAGCCCCTCGGCCGCCGCCGGCCCCTCTCTCGCCCCCGCCGCCCCGGCTGCTCCTGTGTCGCCCCCCCGGCCCGTGGCGGCACTCACGGGGGCACGGCGCGTCACCGGCAGCGCCATGGGCACGGACACGAGGGGGCCGCTGCCGCCGCTCCGCACAGACCCGCTCCTCTCTCCAGCCAAACCGGCGGCCGCTGCCGCACGCTGCCGCGGCTCCCTTTAAACCTTGCCCTGCTCTACTATTGGACAACTTCGTACGATGCACGCGTCCGATTGGTCCGCCTGCGCAGGCCCCGCCCCACAGGAAACGGCAGCAGCCGCTTCCGGGGCCCGAGCCCGGGGCGGGGCGGTTCAACCGCGAACCGCCGCTCCCGAAGGCAGCGCGAGCTTGGATAACGAGTCCGGGACTGGGGGCTCCAACGCCACCGTACGCGTCTGAACCGACGGAAAGCTGACTCGCAATTCTCCAGTCTCTTACAATTAGCACTGAATTCCAGGGCTCCAGATAACTCCATTTAGCGGGATAATTCAGCTAAATGCTGATCCTTCACTAAGCGTTTTTCTTAGGCAGTACCTGCAGTAATACGTGTAAACAAAAATGTTTATGGATTAAGACTTCAAGAGCAAGACAAGGGAAGGGGGAAAAAAACTGCAAAAGAAACAGATTTTGAATGATACCAGTCTAACATTTTATTTATTGCATACAAAAGGATTTCTTTTGACAATGGAATTTTATATGAAAAGTAATTTGATGCATACTGTTGAGAATCTTATCCTTTAAAGATGCTGCAGAAAACTTAAGGCAATGCATCTAAGCATATAAAGCACAGTAAGTGGTGGAAATTTTCAAAATGAAAAGCCTATTCCTTTTCCTTCCCTTAAACTATGGTTAAGTCATAACCTTCTGGAACAGAAGTAAGCTGCAGCTTTTTAGCCCCTGTAAAAGCATTAAGATCAGAGCACTGATTCCTGACAAATACCTAAGTGTTCAGCATCACATTACAATGGTATGTATACATTTAAAAGCAAGACAGTATCAGTAGCTATTATATAACAAATCAATTCATGGATCACTAAAATACCTCTAGTACCAGGCACTCAAATTAGACCCATAAAATATTTCCTTAAAAAGAAAAAACATCCCCCCCAAACCTGTGCTTCTCTGTCCTGTAAGGAAGCCAAAATAGATTCTATCACATGTCAGGGTCTCAGTTACTTCAGAGGCCCTGGGGTTATTTTTCCCCCCATATCTCTCAAGTACCTTCTTGGAAACTTTTAGAAATGAATATATCATCAGTCATCAAGCATTAGTGGTCAATTAACTTCTTTTCAACAGTCACTGGAAAACACAAAGTCTTTGTTCAGTCCTTCCAGTTACTTTTATTCCCTCTTAGAAACGAACAGATTAATGCAGCTTCAACTCTGCAGTCACTTTCAGTTTCCTACAGCCAGAATGTTCAAGAAGCTTTAGCATAAACCCAAGTCAGGTTTTGAAGCAGTCCAATCGTGTTGCCTCTCTCCCATATCCCCCATCATACAAGCGCAAAGTGGTTTCAAGGTCAGTTTTCAGCAAGGCAATTAAGCTTGAAAAGGTCCATTTATCACACATGCTGGAATAAAATTTCTCTCTTTTAAAGCCTCAGTGCCAGAGGTGTGAAGTTTGTTGCCAGCAATAGACACTGTACTCGCAAATGCTACTACTAACAGGTAAAAAAAATAAAACGGAAGCAGCTTTAACCATACAGAAACAGGCATCAAATTTGATAAGGTAATATTCATAAATGGATTTTTTAGTGTAAACATAAGAGTTTATCTTCTAGGTTTACTGTAAACCATTTTACACATAATCTGATTGTGAAAGACAAAGACAAGAAACTGAAGGTATTTATTATTCAATCCACTTACAAAGCAGGTGGCTTAATGCAAGCTAATTGACATGTTCATATATGATCCCCAAGGAACATCTTTTCCAAAGTGACAGTAATACTGCCTCAATGCTTTTGCACATTTGCATTTTGCAATGTTGAGCACATTTAAATCAACTATTATCTATTAGACGTGAAAGAATGTTGATGAGCAACTTGAATCCTGATATGGATTAAAACCTCCTTCAAAGGCAAAATGTTAGTACATTATAACTTAATTCTATATACTATATTATGCAGCAAATCTTAACTATAGAAAATATTTCAATCAGTGATGGACTGTTGGTAATTTATAAAGAGGGAATCTATGATCGAGGCAAAAACTAGGGAACCACACAATTTGTGTCTCAGTTTCTACAGGAATTTACAAGCTTTGAACTTACTAATGAAAAATAAAAACAAGAGACAAGTGGATTTAGCTAACTTTATTAACTTTAAATCTAATAAAAATCCCAAGGCAAGCCTGGAATCCTTAGAAATTCTATGACTTCATGTATATAAACCCAAACAAAAACCCTGCAGCTTTAAGTCCTTATTGAATGGTTTTATATTAAAAAAACACAACCAACAAAACCCAAACAAATAAAAAAAAAACATAGCAAAAAAACCCAAAAAAACCAACCCTCAATGTGCGCAGATACTTCAACTTAAGTTAGCAGAAGACCAAACAGATTCTAAGCTCTTTTTCCATATCCCTAATAATTCTTTCAGTCTGCAAGTATCTACAATCCAGCTAACTGAAATCAACATTTAGTGTTCACTAAGAGCTGTTTCACAGCAGCATATATTTAAGTTAGGAATTCAAATTTCTAGACATAGAAGAAAATGATAAATACAATCTGAACAGCAGTCTAAATGTTTAATATTGACATTCAAATATATCTGCATTGTGCTGAAATTTTTAAAACAAACACAAAAATCTGATCAGACAAAAACTCTGGTGATGAGTATGCTATACGTATCAGTCTGTTCCCAGTATTAAGGATGTTGACTCATAACTGATCTTGTAAATATACAGCAGCCATTTTTTCCTAATTAAGGAATGTCTCAATACATAATATTATCCTTTTCTAGATGATCTTTATACATTTAAACTAAAATATATATGATCGATTAAATTAAGGAATTCAAGGTTAGTAATGAGTGAAATCATACTTTCAAAGCTTGATACTACATAAAACAAACCAAAAAGGAGACCACACAATTCTACTTACTAAAGCAGCTAATCTCGCCTGCAAGTTTGGGGTCACAAAGCCCATTATATGTGCAAACAAATGCAATACAAGGAACCATGCAAAAATACAGTAATGAATTTAAAGGAAAAAAAAATGTAAAACAAAACAAATTTATAAATACACTGAAACTCAACTGTCTTCTACATAAACTGTAGGTCTAGCATTAGTTGTACCATATAGCAGAGCCAGCACTCTGGGTTCAATGCTTCCAAATCTGCGCAGGTAAGTCATGCCATCTTTGGTTGACTGCAGTACCAGGAAGGATGAGAGGGAGTGAGAGGGAGGACAAGAGTTCTGGAAAGCAGTGTCAACTTTCACTGGGCAGCTGAGCCTCAATGTCCACTCTGCAAATGGGGCATTTCTTGTTAGTAATCAACCACTGATCTACACACACTTGGTGGAAAAGGTGCATACATGGAAGACGCCTGTCATCAGAACACAAAAACATTATTGTTAATAAAGCATTTCCATATCAACAAACCCAATGGAAAAAACACAGTTTAGGCTTGCTACTGAAGTCTGTTCTTTCTGTTTTCCCACAGGTTTCATAGCCTTTCCAGTTGCACATGCATTCTGTCCAGTTCCAAAAAGGAATGGATATGGGCAATGAATTGATCAGAATTAGACTGATTTAAACCTGTTGGAGTTTAAGTAGCATTACTCCAGAAACACTGACAGTCCTGATTAATTCAGGACATCAGCCCGGGCTCATGTTATAACAGGCAGTCAAGCTATGGAAGACTGTGATAGAATAACCCACATTCTACCTAATGAAAATACAGACTGAACAATGTGTATTTTCAACTGCAACTTGTTTGACTGCATAAGTTCAGAGACAGTAGTTAACTGCAACTGTTAACCTAAGCAGTACTGCAAAGCAGTGCAGCAGATTCAAGTATGGTGCCAAAGCCAGAACATCAACATTGTATTCTGATATTCAGTGTTATTTACCTGACGTCTTCACCTTCCTCCAATATAGACAAACAGATGGTGCACTTTTCCTCTGTGTCTTCTTCTGTTCCTTCCTCCCCATCTTGTTTGCAGTGCAGTTTCCTCTGTGAGAACCAATCAGTTGTTACCTTGTTAGTAGAGATGACATTATTGACAAACTGAGTAAAATCTGTTTTTGATACATATTCAACACATACTTCTTTGAAAACAATGTATTATTTATTAAAATGTATTTGAATCCAAATGAATCAAAAACCAGTACTTGGAGTAAAACCCAGGATATTTCAGATTTAACTACTGTTAATTACAAAGTCTACTAGAATATTAATTTCATAGTGCTGCAAGCAGTCCTTTTATATATTGTCTGTGTTTAAATATCTTAATTTCATTAATATAGAGGCAAAGAAAAATCCTTTCAACCTAGTGTCTTGTCACTGTTTATCAAGTATGAAAGAACAGTGTTATGTGGAAGGGATTGTATCTTATCATAGGCTGAACTGCAACTGAGAAACACCCTCATTTATGAAAACTGTATCCCAGTTCAAAACCTCCTGGTGTTCCAGTCTTCCCCATGTGTTTAAAATAAGGGTTAAACTGATATACACCAAGCAGGTGAGCACTGTGAACTGTTTTCTGCAAACATAAAGCTTTAGTTTGTGAGCCATCATTGAAGTCTGTTATTTGCTACTACCAGCAGCTATTTCACTACTCACAAGACTACTCATAAGTACTGGACAAGGTAATCATATCAAACCGCTCCTGTTTATCACATCACAGTAGCTCTTTATCTAAGGAACTAATTTTAAATTTTCCTTGTGAAACAAGTGGCACTGTAATCTTTGTTTACAATCCTTGAAATTTCAAGATACAGAAAACATGCCCTCTTTGAGCCTGACATTTCTGCAGACTTCAACTAACCAATAACAATATTACAAGTTCAAAGAAACATTAAAGACAGACCACAATTTGAGAAATCCTCACCTTTTTGTATTTATGTGGATATGTGCATCTTTCTATAGTTCCCTGTGTTGCTCCACGATTAACATTGCCTAGTCGTTCCTCCAAATGAATCAGCTCCTAAAAAGCATGAAGGAATAAACAGTTTAAAAACTATTATTTCAACTGTATTGACAAAGTATTAATTTTATTCTAACCCATTTTCATTCTTAGAATAACAAACTCTTATTTCCCGACTTAAATATAGGCAAAGCCAAAAAGAGTATGTTGTGTGGGAAAAGTGATGGGCTTCTGTAGAAAAACCCACACAACACAGTCTGGTATTTTAAGTTCTAGGGAAATACTATTTTACTACAAAAAAAACGAGTCTTTGTCAGCTAGGAATGGCTATCAGTATGTTCACACATACTTCTGTGTCTAATGAGGAAAAAGGAATTAAAACATGCTATGTAAATATTTGCTTTCTAACAGTCATTAAGGCTTTGAAGAGAAAGAAAAAAGTTGCTTAAGTTGAAATACAATAACTAATTTATTCTTCTCCAGCAATGAGTTTATTAGAACCATGAGATGTCACTGTAGAGGTTTTCAGTGGACTAGGTCATTAACTCTCTGCATCTGATACCTGTTATATTCTCCTGGCTTTTTCCTTCACTCCATTTCAATTCCTGCACTATACAACAGGACAGCACTGTAAGCGTGGCCAAGTTTCAGCCTCACTTGGAGGATCTTGGCACAGTTACTCAGAGACAGCCCTGCCTTCTCCCAGAACGTCCTGGGACTACTCAGTCCCACTGATGGCTGGTGGGCAAGAGCAAGATGTACTGTCAGGTCATTGCCACCTAACCTGCACTGTCCAGGGCACCTTTTCCTGACCAACTTTTCAATATGCTCTTGTCCCACTCCACAATGGTAAGGGCACTCTGTAAGTAAAGGGTATTTTCTTTATGATTCTTTTCAGTCTATATATAGAACTAGCTCTATCATACACCCTCCCCATATTCCCTCATGACACATTTTGACATAGATCTATTTTTATTCTATTACAAACCTCAAAATTGCCCCTGAAAGGGCCTCTGAATGAAGTTCCATCCAATCCCGATGAAATGTAACGGATGTGAGGGTAGCCCGCCATGTCTGGTACCTAGTCAAACAGCAGACGTTAAGTTAAACCTATTCAGAACAGTTTCAGTATTTTACTGTTCACTTTGAAAAATTTAGGTGCCTTTTGCTTTCATTGAATCACTTTTTACACTCCTCAGCCTGAGCATACAATTCCAACTGAGAGCACAACACAAACACCACTCTGACACATCTAAACATAACCAGAAGCAGAACAGAAGTAAGACTAGATCCTCTCCTGTAATCTCTCCACATCCACATTACAATTCCCAAGTCTCAAAATCTCAACCTATTTTATATAAACCACCATAAATAGCACAAGTTTTTGTAAACAGAACACCTAGCAGCTACACATGAATTTAGGAAAAGGACTCGCTACACATTCTCAAATATAAGCTTTTGGTACCACAGAAGAAACAAGGCTAAAAACTTCAGTCTGGAAAAAGCAGCAGATACTCTTATCTGACTCAAAAGAACTGAACATCTTCAAACACACTTGAAATTTAGAGGCCTATAAAAACACTCAAAACTCACATCTAAAGTCACAGTTAACACTACATACACTCTTCATTCAAGCATCCACTAAACCTCCTTGCACAGTAAGAGATATAAGCAGTGAACAAAAGACCACTGTCCAGTGCTATATTCCACAGGCCCTTCAAGCAGCAGCACTTCTCATAGACCAGATCTGAAGGATAGTCAATATAGCAGGGACCACCTCCACTGCAGGACTGCTGCATTCCTTTTTCACCCCAGCAAGATGAGCAAATGGTATTGACTTTTTGTCAGGAACATTCCAATAGCAATCTTTAATAAACAGGTTAAAAACCCACAAAATGATCAGCAGATTTGGTTTACTTAATCCCACAGCACACCAACAGGAAGACTATAAGCAGCAATTCACTTGGAAATACTTGAGTACCATCTTCCTTTCTGTGCTATCAGCTGATAATGTCTCTGCTGCTGTATATGACAGCTCAACATTCACCTCATCAGGCTGCCCACAAAAACCAGATATCCCAGATACTATTCACGAAGTCACACATTCACATGTTGCTCTTCTTTCCATCAGACACTTTCAAGTTTAACACACATAAAGGTGCAAAACTCAATGAATACATTGTGAAAAAGCATAGACTAGACAAAGCTACCCACATCAAACAAGAGACCAATAAGCTGCCTTTCTACAGTTTTCAAATCCAGTCTTGTAACTAAAAGCTGACAGGGATAGGCAAGATTCCTCTGCCCTAAATAATTTTTTTTCCGGAAAGGAAAGGGAGAATCTGATTACTTTAAAGCAGTTTACATAGTGCTTGTTAAATGACAATGTAATGCCACCATCTGCCACAAATACAGTCATAATACTGGTCTTAAATTTTAACAAACCAGAGTAATAGAAACTGAAGATGCATATTCATGTGCATATCGAAACACTCCATGTAAGTAGTATCTGTTGGTATCACAGGTCTTACTGTTTAACAATATAAACTGTGGCTGTAACTAAGGAATTTTGGGGGAGCAGATTAAAAATATGCTGATTTGTAAGAAATTTGTCTCAGATAATCAGTGATTTATGATTAATTCTGCATTTAAGTGTGTAATTCTACTTCAGCTTCCAACTATAGAAAATGCTTTGAAGAACTAGGTCATTCACTCACACTATGAACATACTTATTGTGCCAGGTTTTCACTAGGCATAGACCTGTCTGGCATTATTTGGGAAATTTTATTGCCTATTTTAACATTGGCAATCAGTGGCCACCACTCAGAGGAAGGGAACTCCTGACAAAATCTAACCTAAGTCTCAGAAGTGATATTCAAATGCTTGTTTTTTTTTTTTTATTGACCGGGATTTGAACTCAGTGTTTTGGAAAATAATGCATCTGATAGTGCAGATACTGCATCATTACAGGAGGTGCAAAGTCACAGATGTATTGCTGTAATTCCATAATTACAATTCCAATTGCCTCAGCAGTCAGTTTACCAACTGCAGTGACACACACCTAGATAGGTCTTCTATATTGAATAAATTCTGCTACTGGAGACTAAGAAACCTATTAGAATTCATTTTAACAGTACAAAACCAAAACTTGTTCAGATTACCTACCACAGCAAACTACTGAACTCAAGACATCAGAAATGTTGTGTGGGGTAATATATTTTCATGCTAATAAATGGACCTTGACATTATCCTGATGGGGATGGCATAAAACCTCTGCAAAATTACCTGAACATACATTATGTACAGGCTCTTTTATAAAATACCATGAGAGTGCAGCTCACATTTCTGGTCAGGTAAAATGCTACTTTCAATAAACACCTCTAAGAACAAAAAAAAATAAAACAGTTCTTTTGCACCTTCAGAATAAGAAGTCTGCTAAAACAGCAAAATTTTAACCAAGTACATTTGTGACTACAAGATGGAAAAAAGGTTTGCAATGGAGAACTATCAATAATACCTAACTAAGAACAGTCTTACTAAAATCCCTTTGACAGTTACTACCAAGCTTCAAATGCAAAAATATTTCAGCTCTCTTGAAGAGCTTCACACACAAGCACAAGTGAGTTTTCAATAAGCTTTCACACAGAACATAAGAAAAAGGAGAATGTTAAAGTTAATGAAGAATGTAAGCACTTAAAGGCAATGCCAGTCTGCACTAATGATTGTATATATTCTTTTGGATACAGTCAAATTAAAATATATACTTTAAAGCAATATATTCTGGACCTGCAAATTCCAACAGGAATTTCTGCCAGGAACTGCAGAAGTATCATTTGTTTCTTGTTTTGCACTTTCTATTGATACTTTCCATGACCACAAAAATCTGCAGCAACTACAGTAATTCAAGGCTAAGTCTGAACCATTTTACAACACAAACATTCTCAACTGTTTGAAACATCTGACCTGCAGGGAAGGCTTTCTTTCTTGCTACTCTCTGCTTTAAATACCCTCTATCTTTGCAGGATTTGTCTGCTTTTCAGTTGCCAGTCAGTGGAAAGATTCCTGTCCTGTATGGTACTTCTAATCCTGTGCACCCCAGTCTCCATGGTTCCATGAAGTATGATTCCATATGTAGAACAAATCCCCAGGGTGAGCCTTTTCAGTTAAGTAACTGTTTGGTTACTGTCAATACTCAAAAAGAAGTAAAGCTCGTCATTTAATGTCTTAAGCCAAATACAAATGGGGAAAAGCTGCAAATTTCATAGAAAATCATTGGGTGAAGGAACCCAATGAAGTACCATCTGCTGCATAGATAAAACCCAGGGGTACCTGTGTCTTAGTGGAATATAAAATGAGTGTTCTTCAATAGCATTTATTCTAAAAAAAAAAATCAAGAACAGTAATTCATGCTTGTATTAAGAAGAAACCTAGAGGCTTTTTCTTAAAAATGCAATTCTATTTGATGCAGTTAATCAAGGCTGTTTCAAACCTGAAGTTCATCTTTAATTACTCTTACTACATCAAGTTACAGCCTTAAGTGTTCAGGTATTATACAGAAACTTGTTGGCTTTTGGGGTACAGAACAGCTGCATCTCTTAGAGCTGCAACACCTGTATGACTACACTCTGAGCAACATTATTCTGACCAGCACACAACTACCATGATGTGCTGGGACCTACTGGCTTACATCTCCAAATTCCCAATGATTTTCACAACTAAGTGTAAAGACAGCCTCAAACACTCTGAATCAACCCACAAAACAGTAAGGCTCTCCAACAGAAAAAAAAAGGGGGCACAGCACATTGAAAGCTAGATGTGAAACACCTGAGAGAGATTAAGGTACCATAAGAAACTTGAGGTTTGCTTGGGGTTTGTTTGGGGGTTTTGTTGTTGTTTTGGGTTGGGTTTTTTTGTTTGTTTGGGGTTTTGTCTTTTCTTAAAATATGATCCAAAGATCTCCCTCAGACCAGGAAGCTACAGGTTCCCAGATAAATTAAGGAGTCTTCTCAAGTCTTGCATCAACTCCAGAGATAATTATTACACCATACCTAGCAAACTACACCACTCCTCACTCCTGAAATTCACATTCAACAGGACGTAATTCAAAAGGGCAGAAGAAGCTGGAATCAAAAGTCTGGGACACCACACCCCATAAAAAATTCCAGGAACTGCCATCCTGCCCACTCTGATGTGGCTAACAGTGCTAGAACCCCAAGTCAGAAAGCCTTTCATTAACAGTGCCAAAGGAACAGCCAAAGGAACCCAGAGTAAACAGAAATAGAAGTGGCACCTAACAACAAACACTGGTATCAGAGAAGAACAGAGGAACATATAAAAAGCCTTTGAGTCCTGCATCCATCTTTTCCAATGTTCCATTAGTTATGCCATGCACTGATCTTAAGTCTCCCTAAAAATGATCAGTTAGCAGAATGGGTATTTGCCTAAAAGGGATTTCATTCAACAGCTCTTTCCTCAGCACATACATGGCCTTAAAACAGTAACAAACACAAAGTCTAAGCCATGGTCACAAAGGAATTACAGGAGGGAAGCAGCCTGACCTTTGGATACATAGACATGAAGAAAGATCTTCCTAACTGCTTTTAATCTAGGACTCCTCCTGAAACAACACTTAAACAGGTAGAAGTGTCTTCAACCAAGCTAGCAGAAAAGGAGATTTTGTTTCCCCAATCCTCTATTTGGATTGTCAAAGCTGCTGAACACTGATTAGCTTCCCCCACATATCTTTATCATTTTGTCTCCCTGAGGATTAAAACTGCAGTCTGCATTCCAGCACTGAATAGATGAAGATTTGGTTATCTGCATCTAATTAAAATTAGAAACTGACAGAGAGTACTAATGTCATTAAAGCTCAAATAATCCATTATGTCCTTTGGAAGGGGTTTCAGTACTCCACATAAAAAAGGCACCCTGCCAATTGTGCTGCAAGCTATTTCACAAAGTGGATTCAATACTAATGAAATTCTTAGTTGAGTGACTGGATCAGTTACTTTAAAAGACAATTCCCTTTCAAAAAAAAGAACAGTTTATGCTATCTGCATCAAAAAACGTGACTCATGAAATCTCTATTTAGTACCCTCTGTACTTGAAGACGAAAGCACTCCTTAGAACATCAACGACTTTGCAAAGGGACTCTAATCACATTTCAGCCTCTCCTCCTCCACCCCATTCCTAAAGTTAGAAGAAAAAAAAAACAGCTGGCAGGTGCAAACAATCTGTTGCCTAAAACACCACTTTTGTTTAAAATTCAGTCAAGTTTGTTGATGAAAAACTTGACTGACTACTTGCTCTCTATTCAAAATAAGTTTTGCTGACAGATCTGCTGTACCCTCACACACATGCAAACATAACCTGTGACTTTCTTTATTGCTATAGAAGGGGTAGAGCCTTCAAAAGGCATCTGTAATGCTTTGAACTCATTGTATATATAACTTCTACAGAGCTCTAACCTGCCTTCTTGTTATTCTAGTGTGTGAACACACTTTAAATTAGTCAAAGACTCTACACAACTTCAAAGCCACAGTTCTCAATCTGAGCACAGCAAGGTTCAACCAGATCCCAAACACTCGAGCAAGTGTTGCTTAGAGCACTCTGCTCCTGATCAAACATGCTGACAGTGCACTGTGTACAAGGCCTCAAAACACAAACTTCAGTTTCACTCAGCCCCTCATTAATTACTGTTATAAGGATCAAATATCCCTACACAAACACTTGCACAAATTTCTGTAGACTTAAAGATCCTTATTTCATCTGTCACTTTTACCAATTAGAAATTGAAGTTGCCAAGCAGAAGGGCATAAATCCCTAAAATATTTTATCAAACACTCAGGAAATACTTCTGAATATTCTCTATAATAGCTTTCTTCTCCTCTACAGCTAAAAAGATGAAGAAGCATGGAGTCCCAACTATTTGTTCATGCAACATTTTAGCTCTAGAAATACCCCAATTAAAACAGAATTAAAAGTTTCTCACCACAATGTAATATAAGGATCATCTGAACTCCTAAATTTCTAGAAACTTGACAGTGATAATTGAAGTAAATCCCACAGATTACTTATTAACCCTGATAAAAAAAAGAGCTAAAACAGGCACAGATTTAACTTGTTGCCTCCTAATACAATTACAATTCCCTGAACTATCAGGAGTGAGTCTAAAGCAGCTGATGTTATCTGTTACAGTACAACACATTAAATAAATACAAGAGTGTAAAGCCATCTTTCATCCACTTGAAAAAGCAGACACCTAAGTGAAGAATGCAGAAAAACTTAATTTGAAGAGATGATGCACAGGAGAAGGTTATGCATTAAAAATCTCACTGGCTACACTAAAATACCAAATTCTACAGACTGCTGTAGAAAGTCTGTCAGCAGCACCCATGAATGACCAATCCTCATTTATCAGGGAAGTAATTAAGGATCATATCTGGTAGTTAAAGAGTGAAGAACAAGCAATGCAAGACCAGGCTGGAGAGAGTTACTACAGTTTGGTTGTAAATCTACAGTTCAGGCCCCAAATGTCAATTCAGGCTACTAACAGAGGAATTTTGAAAGGATGAAACTTGCAGGGTTTTTTTCATTATAATTTAAGCATTCATTTACAGATGAATTCACAATTTTGGTTAGATTAACTAGCTTTAAGAGGATTAAACATTCTTGCTTGACCACACAGAAACACTAAATATACTCCAACTAAATTTGTTTCTCTGTGAATTTTCATTAAACAAGATTTTTAAAAATATTTACCTAAACCTATAAGCATTCTCCTAAAAATAATGTTCTGTAACAAGAGTAAAAATACGCTGGTTTGTTTTGGTTTTCTACTGCAGATGAAAAAAAAAAAAAAAGTGTAACAGGGTGTGTGACCTTACTGCCACACTTCCTGCAGCTTATAACACTTCATGATACAAAATTATATATACTTGATCACACAGAACTAGGTTGATGAATAATAAATATTATTTGAAAACAGTCAAATCTCTAGATGGAATTCTAGTTGTGTGTATACACACCTTAAAAAGAAAGAATCAGTGCTAATTCTCATGCATTGGGTGGAAAGTTGGTACTTTTAACATTTCAAAACTCAGTAATCTAAACTTTAAAAATCAGATGCAGAGGGTCAATGCATTGCAATGCAAGTGACAATTTAATTCAAGTATATTTCATTTTACAAGAGCTGAAGTTAGAAATGTGGATGTCCCTATACTGTCTTCTCTTACTACACAATGGGCCTGTTCAGGCTCCCTTGCTGGGAGTAGCACATGGACAGACAATGAAATATTTTCAGTTAAGCACTTTGCAGCAATATACACACATCCATTTTCCTTACAAACAAAATCAAAATGACCAATGATCATAATTTTCCATAAGCTATCTCCTTACCATTAGGGGAAGGGCCCCTATTTGCAAGTGATGCAGTCGAGGAGGTGCATGGTAGTGGGCCAAGTGAGGATGCAAGGGCCCTGGAGGGTAAGTAGCTGCAGTCACACCAGCTTCAATTCCCAGTTCCCTGTCACATGAATGAAAGTGGCATTACAGTAAAGGAACAGCTTGCCTCCTAGGTACAATCCTACTGCTTTGGAGAGCCTACAACATAGTACTGCTACAACAACAGTTTCACGAATTTTTTTTTTAGCCAACTTTGCTGAAGAATCTGCCTATCATAACTAGAAGTTATTAGTAAAACATCTGTGAAGATTTAGTATGAAAAAAATCTAGACAACTTCACATTTACTGAGCCCAGTAGTATTATCCATGTGGAGTCTTCCCTGCAGCACATGCTGTGGGAACAGCAGTTGTCATGCATGCACCTCTTCACTAACGGCCAAAAATATTTTTAAAAATAATTAATATATTGTGGAACATAAGTGCATGCTTCATAAGTGGGCCTGATGAAATTGTAAATAAGTTCAAACAAAGAGGGGAGAAAAGATACTAGTCTGTACTACAAAACCTTAAAAACCACTAAAAATGTATTTAAGATATTGAGTACTCCAAAGCTGCATCAACATCTATAAACTTTAAACTACAGGTGCATGCAGCAGCTTTTAGAACCACAGCCAGCACTATCAGCTCTGTGATCAGCACATTATGGTCTCCTGCCCAGAGTCCCAAGGGCTCAAACAGTGTCTGACTGCTCACCAGGCAGATCTCTCCGGAGCTTGTCGAGGATGGGAAGACATAGTCTGAGGCACATGGATGTGATGCCCATGACCATAATTAGGATGCATTCTGTGAGGATGTGGAGGAGGCCGCTCATGAGCACGTCTATAATGACAAAGAACAGCCAGAATTAATTTCACACACTTTTTAGTATGAAGAAACCAACACCCATAACCAAAATGTTACAGACCAAGTGCCTTTAAAATAAGAAACTCACCACGCAGTAGAAACTTTAGATATAAGTTACCAATTAATTTAAACACAGGTTTCATACTCAGGACCAAACCAGCTTCATCTACAGTGACCTGCCCTTCACTTGGCAGTCATGACTGCAGAGCCCGAGAAAGTGTTTAATCCTAACCTCAAAGGGCAGGTAGGAAAGGGAGGGCCACATGACAGCCATGCTCAGATTCAGGGTCATTCACAGCTCTGCTGCAGATTATTCTAGTAAAACTATACTAGCAAGAGTAATTAGGGGAAACCTAACATACTAATCAGAGAACATTCTTGGAACATGTTTGCCTCATAGCTCAGGTAAACAGGGCACACAGTTTTTATCCATGCCAGCTGGTACAGAACAACTATGGATTTGAAAAAAAACCACTTAATTCCTGCTCATTGATTTCTGTTACTTTTCCACTTCACACTTTACCTACTTTACCACAGAAAGAAATGGATTAGGATTTTTCCCATTGCTTTCATCACAGAAAAGATGGTTTATTATTCAACCTAAAAACTTGGATTATAACAAAAGCAGTATACATTCTCCAGGTTTAGTACCACCTTAAACTACCTGACAAAGCAGACCAGATATTTTGTAAATTTTCACTTCTAGAGAGGCAAAAAATATACTTAACAGCAAACTATTCTAACCACTGTAAAGTGACACCCCTGCAGAGAAATCTGTCAAGCTTGCATAAATTATGTGAGAACTGTTCATTTTTTGCAGTGGTACAGACTAACACGGGAACAGATCTATGACCAGAACATACTTGTAGTCTCACCTCCTTTCAGTTTATCAAGTAACTATAGGGAAAAAATCAGGAATAATACAATTTAATTTAAAAAACCAAACAAAAACAAACACAGCAAAACAATTTCCATAGTTTCATGAAACCTCATCATGCAGACTCATTTTCCCTAAATGAAGTCTTAATTTAAAAGAAACACCTTTAAATTCTAGAAATCATCTATAAATGTGAAACTGCTAGGCTGTCTATCCCACAATCTTTATGGGTGCATAATTAGACAAAGAATAACCAGAAAGACCATATGGTATACAGATACACAGCACCTTGATACATAACAGTGAGAAGAGGACTCTAACCATTCCTTACTTCCAATCCTGAAAAGATACTATATTGTTGGATAGGAAGCATACGAACTGGACTATTATTCCTTAGGTTATTTGTAGAAATGAAGGATGAAACAGCATTAAGAACACTTCAAGATTTCAGGGCACAAAATTGAAGGAACTGCAAGCCTGCTGGCAGCCTCAAGTCTATATTCAGTAACAGAGCAATATACCCCAGTTTCTGCTTGCCAGAGTACAATCTGATTTCTAGGAGGCTGGGCCAAGACACCTATAAGATTGATTTTGCACATAATTTGAATGAGAATTAGAGGGGTAAAAAAAAACAGACCAAGGGAAGAACAATTCCATACAGTTACAAACCAAACTATATGAAGAGAAATATCACTGAGCAAACTAGCACTGTCTGACCAAAGACTGGTGACTTCAGAGAGAATGTCAAGGAAGATTGTACTATCAACATTTGCCTACAATTTCCTATACATGTTCATATTTTTATACAAATTCACTAAGCTGCAGAATTGTCAATATTCATAACTCTAATCCCCAAACTACTGGGAAATGTCCAGATCTGATAAGATAGCTAGCACAATTATTTTTTCCTAAAATGCTACTTTGCTGTCTCACAGCCACTGGCTTCTCTGTCATGTGCCATTTGTGGGCAGTTACTGCCTATAGATACTTAACCTGGAAACTGCCTCAAAAGCTGCAGTTAAAGCACAATCCTCTTTAAGCATTATTTTCTAAACGAGTTTCAAGTTAGTTATGAGTCCAATTGGTATAACAAAGTTAGGAGCAACAACTACAGAGCTCATTCGTGAAATTCTCTTAGATACTTAAACACATTACCCGCAGAATTAAAACAAGCTCAGCTAATCCCTGAATATGAAGCTACTACTGACCTGCTATCTATTGATACTAGTATCAACAATGTAGTTAAGCAACAAAAAGTAGCATGTCTTAGTAGCTACATTGCAACATTGATCACATTCTCAGTCTCCTTCTCTTCTATAGCAAAAGGTATAATAAAAATATGTAAGTATCTAATCTGAATTAAACCCACTATATGGCCCCTTATGATAATTTGTTCATTTTATTTTAAAGTATTAGTTATATAAAATAATCTTAACTGCATCAATAAGGAAAAACATGCTGTCAAGAGACATTTGACCAGAGTTTACAATGTACTCTCCTGGCTGTGGAGCTTGAAAAGGAATTCCTGCTTATTATCCAGAGTAATGGGCAAGAGACACAAGCTCCCCTTATCTTCCACACCCCCTTCGTGCCTTACCTGGAGAGACTATTGAGAGATGTCACGGAGCAGTGTCAGTCCTAATGCTTGTGTGACTGTGACACTTTGTAAAGACACCTCTTACCATGGTTCAATACTAACAGCTCCTAACCATGCAATTAACAGTTTGAGATTCACATGCAACATTTTACAAACCTGAGGGAAATTAATTATATGTTTAGATATTGTTCTGAGTACATTTGTGACATACGTTGGGTGTTGCATCATTCTTCTTCTCTGGACCTCCATCCTCTGGATCACTTCATGAGGATGTAGCCTCTGTGCTGGAGGTGCTGTTGCAGGGATGTGATGGGATATTGGCTGGTGTGTTGCAGGGAGATGCTGTGGTATTGGAGCAGCTGCATTGGCTAAGGGATGAGTTGGTGGTGGAGGTGGAACAGGATGAGAAGATGCATGAGAGGAGATTGAAGGATGAAAGGGATGCACCGGATGAGGGATAACATAATCCACTTGAGGTGGAGGTTGTGGCTGTGGAGGAGGATTTCCATGAGAGTGAGGACATGCAGAAGCTTGATGGTGAAGAGGTCTGGTCAAGGAAGCATCTGTAATGAAAACATAAGGTGCTTTTAATTTGATCAATTGCAGGTTTTGACTGAAATTTAAGAAGTATCTTCACATAGGCATTTCAGTGTTATTACATCAGTTTAAACAGTAGCAACATGGGAATATGTGTTTATGCAACTTTTAAATAAAGTGATTATAGAAGTATACACTACAGAAATCTGCATTTTCTGTAGCCAAAAGCGTTCTGTTTTCCAATACTGGCAAAAAGAAGAAAAAAAAAAAGCCTGTGTGATACCAACTGGAAAAGGCACACAGAAAGGTCTGGGTTGGAAGAGACTTCAAAGATCACCTTGTTCCAAGCCCCTGCCATGGACAGCGACACCTTTAACTAGACAAGGCTGCTCCAAGCCATGTCCAGCCTGGCTCTGAACACTTGCAGGGAAGGGGCAAACACAGCTTCTGTGGGCAAGTTGGCCCAGAGCCTCACCACCCTCACAGGGAGGAACTTATTTCTTAAACTTGATTTTAATCTACTCTCTTCCAGTTTAAAGCCATTCCCCTGGTCCTATCACCACATGCCCTTCTCAAAGGTCGCACATCAGCTCTCCTGGAGCCCCTTTAGGCACTGGAAGGTGCTATAAGGGCTCCCCAGAGCCTTCTCTTTGCCAGATTGAACAATTCTAACTCTCTTGGCCTCTCCTTGGAGCAGAGATGCTCCAGCCCTCTGAGCACCTTCACCTCCACAGACTCACTCCAACGGGCCTGTCCTTCTTGTGCTGAGGAGCCCAAACCTGAAACACTGTTCCAGGCAGGGTCTCATGAGAGAGGAGTAGGAGGATAGAATCCCCTTCCAATATTACTTTACATTTGTTGTTTAATTTTTAAAAGTTTAATCCCTGTCTTTCTGGGTTCACTATTCTATAGAGACAATAAAATTTAAAAAAAACAGAAGAAATCTCAATCAAACAAATGATTCTGCTAAAGTAGATCTCAGTGGGGAGATGGGACAAGGGACCAAGCAAGGAAAATGAAATAAAAAGGCAGTGCTAGAATACAAAGGAGATAAAGAACATTTTAATAGGAAATCCAGTTTTGAAGTCTCAATATTATTATGGTCACTTAGAAAATATTTTACCACTGCCTTGGTCCTTTCAAAGCCCCTAACTGTTTAAATTATTTCTCAATCTGTGTTTGCTAGGCCAGCTTTAAGATCAACGTGAGCAGGCTGGAGTGCTCCCCTGCTGCCGGGACAGTGTGTCAGCAGTACTCACGGGGAGCATGCCTGCACTGGGGCAGCAGCACTCACGGGGAGCATGTCTGCACTGGGGCAGCAGCACTCACGGGGAGCATGCCTGCACTGGGGC
>QUSF01000015.1:4178990-4202458 GCA_003676055.1 Chloebia gouldiae
CTGGGGCAGCAGTACTCACAGGGAGCATGCCTGCACTGGGGCAGCAGTACTCACAGGGAGCATGCATGTAGTGGCGGCAGGACGAGAGCGAGGCCTGCGGCGGCGGCGGCTGTGCCACCATGCCCGAGCCGTAGCCGTCCATGGCCAGCGCCTGGCTGGGCCCGGCGCCCGCCTGGTGCCCGTAGAGCGCCGTGCGCGACGAGGAGCCGGGACAGCACGGGTCAAAGGCCGACGTTCCGTGGAAAGCGCCGCTGCCGTGGCTTCTGATACCACTGCTGCTCAAGTCTACTGGCAATGCCTGCTGCAGAAAGAAACCAGCTTTTTTTAAGCCACTCTTTAGACGCTGAAAGCAAAGTCACACAGTGGATTTTAAAAAATTTGAAGTTGTACAGCTTGACTCTGGAACATTTTTTAAATACCATTAACGTTTCTTATTCCTAAATTCATTAATCTGGTGAGAGAATAACTTCCTTACACAAGGTTCTGTAAAAGCCAACCAAACAAAACACCCCAAAAACCCCCACCATCCCCCAAACAAACTAGAAACCTCAACTAAAACCCCTACAATTGATAAATAAGATTGAGAGTTCTGCATACTGTAACTTCGCACAGTACTGTTCTTTCTTATGAATGTATCATTTTACAGCTGTGATTTAATTACTGAAAAAGTCCTAAAATCAATGATTTTAGAGGAGCAACTCCTTTGTACTTTTCATATACAGAACATTAGACTTGATATTTTTCTTCCCTCAAAGCAGCTCAATGATTTGCATTGCAAAACTGCTATGATGGGCAGAATATTTCAAGGTAATTACGTTAGGTTTGCTATGCAGCCACTCATCATCGTGAAGAGGTCAGCTGTCAATGATTACTTGAAGGATTATGTCTTTATGTAAAATTTCAGGGTTTTGCATTCATATATATCACAGCTGAATTTTTCCTTTTAGTTCCCTTCTAGAACGCCTGATGCAGAGCAAGAGAGTAATTTATAATTCAGCATCCTTATCCTATTCTCTCCTATCTGGAACAACTTGAAATCCCAAGTCACAAGGTGTGATTGTGAGTCACAAGGATTAAACATGCCTGCTCGTGGTAACTGGTGCCAGAACTGCTGCTTGCTCCACACGGGGCAGGCACAGGAGGAGGCCTTTCCACAGGGCAGCTGGAGTCACTGAACGAAGGAGACAGTGGGACAGCTGGGTGAGGGTTGTGGTGGTGATGGTGGTGATGCTGGAAGTGGTGGCCATGCTGCTGGAAGCAGCTTGTATGTGGGTGTCCCAATGCATGATGAGTCTGTGAAGGTCCTCCACAAGGAGAATGCTGGGGGCAGCATGATGGTAGCCTTGGCATGGCCGGAGGGCCAGTTTCCAGTGTCGAATTAGATGCAGCTCTTCTTACTTCATCTTGAAGACAAAGTTAATATTGAAGTGCAAGAAATTAGTAAAGCTGATCACTATTAAACAGAAACAAAACACCCCATACCTCACAATTCAGTATTTAACCAATTGAAAACCAGAACTCGACTATAACAAAGCAAACTAGATATAAAAAGTAATATTTAGCTATACCTGCCAAATGAATCTAAACCAGATGGTTCAGGTGGAAGTAGTCATGGCAAACAATGGAGGAGATGAACTGACACTTGCCTTATTCTACAAATTTAAGGCACGTCACCAGCAGGGAAAAGAGGAAAAATTGTTCCTGTGGTCAGTGTGCAGAGCCCTCAAATTCCTGTGCAACTGTGGTCCACTCAGGTTAATTGTCCCCCACCACAGTCGCAGCCAAGGCAGCTTTGTTTCAGTGATGTCATGAGTGCTCTCTGTATATACAGCTCTATGCAGGTCTGTATAAATGTGCTCGCAGGGGGTTTTCCACAGCAGGAGATGTACTCAAGGAATCCACATTACAACACATATTGAAATAACACCTCTGGTAACACACTGAAATGAAAGGCTTAATTCCCAGTGAACTACATTCCACCTCCTCAAAAAGCAAGGATGTGGTTTGTTCTGTATAACCAAATCTGTATAACCAACAGGCACAAGCAGAAGGCTCTAGCAAATTTCCTGTATCTTTATGGAGAAATCAATGATTGTTTTCAGATTCCTGTTCTCTCAGTTTACTACTGTTAGATTCAGCACTAGAAGTTCACATGGCATTTAATTCAGAGAATGCTGATAAACTTCCTCTACTTCCCTTGTACTCAGAGGCAACACAACAGTCAAAGCTTATTCTGTACCTCCAGCTGAAGTGCCAGCAGTGCTGCCACTGGGGAGACTGGGAGTGGTCTCTGGTGCTGCAGGGGGCTGGCTGCTGGAGACACTGGCAGCTGCATCAGAGGCCTGCTCTGAGGTAGATGTACTGGAGCTGGTAGTGGAAGCAGAACTCACAACCTGCGGCTCCACTCGAGCTGATGTGGTTGGCACAACTGTCGGCTCTGGGGAAATAAAAAAAGCTTTCATGTTCTTTAAGCTTTAAAACTTGCTGAGGTTTTTTTATTGTTGTTCTTGCTTTTGAACTATTTTACAAGACATGCTCAATTCTGGCCTTGCCAGAAGCTAAGAAAGTCAGAACACAAAAACCTGATAGGCTTGTGTGTGGAAAGAAAATTTAAATTCTTTTTTTTCTCTCATGTTTTTTTAATCTACTCCAGTTTTAATAATTAACATAAAATCAATTCTCAACCAAATCTGACATATAAGTTTTATTTACTGGATAAAAAAACCCTACTATAAAAGAGATTAAATTACTTCAGTGCTTTATGACAAAAACACATGCTGATATCCTCCATTAATCCACAGGCAAACTACTCTATGATTAAGTATTATCCTCATAACTTTCTACTGTCTATGAAGAACAGAAAAACTTTTAGACCACTCACCAAGAACAGCATAACATCTAAACTAGCAGTACTACTTTACAAACTTCAGTCATTCCAGATGCATAGTACTAAAGGCAAGATAAGCTTGGTTTCTAGTCTCAACACATGCTAAAAGCAGACTGTCAATATTTGAGACTTCTCTTGAAAGTAGATAACTGTTCATATTACATATTGCAAAGCTAACAGTGAGCAATATATCCTGGAAATCCAAAGGACTTGATGAGTCTTGTCCTTTACTAGAAAATTGTAAACAAGTTAAAATTTAAAACTATACTTGGTGGCATAATTAAAATCTAGTTTTGAAAAAGACTTTGACTGTAAGTTTGAAATTTTTCTTAAGTAATGAAAGGTAATGACATGACTAAGAATATAAGATACCATAAAGGGGAAGATTATCCAAAACAGCTTTTTCAGTAAAAATGTCTGCATGGATGTCGGGGGGTGGGGGGAAAGCATCAAAAAAACTTCAAATACTTCCTTTACACAAAGTCTCAAAATAAAATATGAGTCGTTTTCAAGATTTATCTCTATATGTAGCAGGAGTATCAACAACTCAGTGAGCAAAGGAATAAATGTATCTTCTCTCTCCAAGTCTTCCAACTCATCTCATTAAAAAAACATGACCTGATATCTACATTTAAATTCCTCTTACTTTTAATGTGGCCTTCCAATATTTATTTTATGGACAATGTTTTAGGTGAAACGTATCAATGTTTAAATTGAGAAAACAAGAGCAACTTCACAGAACATGTATAGCCTACAATGAGAAGTGATCAGCTGGTGCTTAGGCCAGTGGCCAACCTTGGTTCCCTCAGGTCAGGTTCCTCACCAGCCCTTACAGACACTTCTGATTCTCCCCTGCCCAAACCAGTGAAAAACAGGGGGCTTGGTCCATTGTCAACTACTAGCTAAGAGAAACTGAATTTCTTAACACTGCCCAGACATTAACCCAGGAAGATAGAAGGGGATAGGATCCTTATGCTCAAGGAAGCAGCCAGCCAGGTTTTAAGACCAGTATCTTTGGTGAAATAGGCAAAGCTGGGATAAACTGCACAGCTGCCTTTTACAGTGTTAATACAGAAGTCTGATCATTTAACACCACTTCATGTGTGAAATTTGATGCCCAAACCCAACAATAGTATAGTCCTTAAATCCCAGAAGATTCATCTTAGGCATTTCCTCTAGAAGGCAGGAGAAACAGCCAGTCTTTTAACACACAGATTATGGAAGTGTTTTAAAAATAACTTGGTTTCTGAATACACGACTAAATTCTATAATAAGAATTTTAAGAGTAAATTAAAGCAACAGAAACGTACACTGCACCCCTTCAGCAACAGAGCTGTTGGGATATTTCACAGTAAATCCCTAAAGAAAAAGAATCTGTACATCAACTCATCCTCTATCTTAAAAGCCATTAACCAACCAAAACTATTCTCAAGCCTATCTGACTCTCCATCCCACCCCAAAACCCATGACAACTTGAAGAATTAGATATTGCACGATACTAAGCTTGCAATGCACTCAGGGACAGAACCACAACAGGACAAAACTTCTGTTCACATTACAAATAACATGCACCCAAGAAATCCCCAAAGCCACTACTATCTGCAAATATAAATGTGCAAAAAACATACATGAGCTTCAGTTTTTCCTTCTCCCAATTTTTTGATAATTGATAAGTTTCTCTTATGATCTTCAGCAGGAATAGACTTACTAAGTGTCAGCAGGTTTTAATGTTAGGAACAAATGAAAGGTTACAGCTTCAGAAACCTAACACACTTTACTAGTTTAGGGTTGGGCTTTTTTTCTTTTTCTAAAAGTTATTTTTACTTCAAGGCCTGAAAGAACAGTCGCTATTCCAAAGCAAAGGCAATGATAGACTTTCCTTTTATAGTGCTACATTGAAATAAGTGCATATTTTTCAAGAAGTAGTTCCAACCTGTTCTGTAATTTCTGCCTGGTGAGTCAGCCCTCAGAAACACACCCAAGGCAGCTTTGGAAGAAAAACTGCATCTTTAGATCTAAAAGAGCCATTGAAAATGGCTAAACTTTAAATTGTGAAAGGAAGGGCACAAGAGGATTTTCTGACAGGCTTGCAAATCAGACATTCTCATAGAAGGGTACCTTCTATCTGATGCAATTAACTCCAGTGCCCTTACACTGCCCATCCTGCTCCTGAAGAGATTTCTCTGCCAGTGGAACTTACCATCTTCATCCACGGTGAGGTCCACGACTTCGGCTGCGTTCTGCCTCAGGGGCTGGATGACGGTGGAGACGCGGCTGCGGGAGCGCTGCTCCGGCGGCCGGCCGGCGTGCGAGCCGGGGCTCGGGCCCCAGTGCGATCTCGAGTGGCCGAGCGCGGAGCGAGACCTTAACAGAGGGGAACACCTCAGCCACTGGCCTGCACGGGGCCAGCACTCATTTCTTCTCCTCCTGTCTGAGGAGCTACTCCTAGCTAGGAGATTTTGTACTATTACAAAAGCATTTTATTACTTATTAAAATTACATTTTATTGAGATACCCCGTGACGCCACTTTCACCGAACACACTTAACAAACACTATTGCAGCCTTTACCAGAGAACATGACAAATGCTCAGCATGAAGAGTTTAAAGGTCTTTAAACCACATCCCATATACATGCAGCTGTCTTAAAGAAAAAATTCACTATGAAACTCTACAGCCATGGCCAGGCAGCAATTATAGCTGAAGTTGTTTTAGCTTTGTAAATAGTAATTGAGGAGTCTCCAAATCCTATACTACTCCTGTGCAGTCCGAAACAGCAGGTCTGTAAATGATGACAGACCTATGAAGACAATCAAAATTTATAAACATTAAGTACTTTTGAAGGTTAACCTGTGACAGAGTACTTTCAGAGGATAATTTCTATACTTCAAATTTCCAAAATGTCTTGACTGTGCAAAATCTCTGGACCTTTCCCTCTAATATTATTTTGCTCCCTCACTTCAGATAATAAAGACAGCTTTTTGTGATACTTAATCTAAAATGCAATGTGGCTTGAGGAGATCCTAAGCCTGTAACAATACCTAAGGAAAGGGATGGGTTTATCTCTGTATTATAACATGTAGCACCCATTTTGTTCAGTTTAGCCATGCAAACCATGACACTCAAGACAATGATCTTTGGAGTGTGTATCCTCTTTGAAGCATACAATCTTTAATTGAGGGAACAATATTTTTACAGTCTTGTATTTACCACTGCACTGCCAAAAAACTTTGACTCTGCGGTATTTACATAAATTAAATGGATGTTATTTTCCAATTTGGAAAAACAATGTACTCAGACTTCAGAAATTCAGAAGAGGAAAATGTGAAGAAAAGGGAATGACTTCACTAAAAATAAACAAAATCCACTGCACAAATCACCATGGAGCTACTGCTGTTTTGGCTGTAGCATTGCAGAAGGTGAGGGAAGAAAGAATTAATTTTTTTCAAGTCTTAAAACCATTACAGAAAATATATCTTATTGATGCTAGGAATATACAAAGCTGTTTATTTTTTACAAGCATCTAGCTTTAGATAGGTTTGAATTTGAAGTTTTCTTCTAGGAACTCCACTTTAATAGATTCTGTAAAATCTGAAAATATGGAACAAAACTTCCAGAGATTCTTGGAAGAACAGGAAAGCATATACAGCAGCAGAACAGGAAAGCACATACATACAGCAAAAAAGTAGGCTGCTTTCCTGAGAATTGCTCAGCTAATCCCTAGATAGTCAACTCAGCCTACACATGCTCTCTTCTAGGATCTCACTGTGCAGCTTTGCTTCCCCCAAATTCTGCACATCAATCACACTAATACAGCCACCTCAACAACTCCAGATGAATTCAATTCTCAAGCTTTGGCAAAGCTGTGCTTTGCGTTTTTTGTCATTACTTTGTTTAGGGGTTCAGGATTGGGGTTGTTATTGGTTGGGTTTTGTTTGGTTTGGTTTTTTTAATCAAAAATGCATACTGTGCATTCTGGTTAGCAGTCAGAGATTACCTTATGAGCTTTTACTGGCACAAAGCTTTTATTTCTACCTTATGGGCTTTTATTGTGACAAACCCAGAGACAAGCAAAACTTTATTAAGCAAATCTCACCTGTAGTTTTCACCAACTGTGACAATCTCCACTTCACTGTCTGTTGAGGTAACATTTATTTCTTCGTTAGCAGTGACTTGGGGAGTGGAGGATGCTTCAATCACCACAACATCTTCATCAATACTTCCTGATGAGGAAAAAGGAAGACGAAAGTTTCTATACTTCGTTTATACTTCATTCACCAACTGTCATTATAAGAGATTATTTTTCATAGATTTAAAATATATGTAGGCAGAGAATTCCATGGTATATGTCAAAACCTTAGGTGCAACTGTCAAATACACAACCTAATTATTAAAGGGAGCAATTCTGCTGTAAATACTGAAGCAAAAAGAAGGAAGGAGACAGAGACAGTGTGGGGTAGGTATGCAAGCTTGCATTACAAGCATTGAAAGCAATTGCAGTGAATTTTATTATCTGTAACACCAACAAAATTCAATCTTTTAATATAAAAACAGAACAAACTTCCAAGCTAGCAAAGCAGTAGTGGTTTGCTACCACTAAAAACTTTTTTAAAAATGTTTTTAAGGTATCAGTCTCACAGCTAAACACTGACAACAGAAGAAAAATTATCCACCAACTAGTTCATACTTAGAATTAATCCCTTGGTGTGTATAAATACCTTTGTATCTAGACTTTTTGTGGCATTCACAATCTCCACTAGACAGAGGAAGATATAATGAAACTAAGAATGACAAAAAATAGCAACCAAAACCCCACGAAAGAGACAAGTTTACTTAGGAATCAGCTTCCACTTCAGGAATAACAGTTACAGTTCCAGCCTAACAAGCAGACACATGAAATACTTCTCTAGAGCTGCAACACTGGCAGTGACAAGTCTGAGCTATCTACAAGACTTAAATTGAGCTATGGATTATTCACTGAGCACAAAAGAACTAAAAAAACAAGCTGTATAGCTTAGAAATCACTATCATTTTGGTTTCTGCAAATTGCCTCAAGGAAGTGCTTGAAGAACTTGGTCTCATTCAAGTCAATACTTCATCCTGTATGCACTGACTGTTCTCAGTTGTTTTACCCAATTACATGGTGGGAAAGATCATTTTTATCAGTTTCTCTGCTTTGGAAAAACCCAAACTGCATTACCTATTTTCCAACGGCCTTTGTTTCTGACCATACTTATCTCAAAGATTGCTGGCTAAAGATGTAAAGAGTGATGCTTCCAAATACTGATATTAACAAAACTCTAGCAATTAGAAGAACTGTGGAACAAAATTAGTTCTCAGAACTTGCATGAAATTTTTGGGGAAAACTGCAAATACTGCAAAGTCTAAAAAACAAAACAACACTCCAAAACTGAAAATACCATTAGGCCAATTACTGGGAGTGAAAGGCAGCAGCTAAAGCCATCAGCATGCTCAGAGGAATGTAAACATTGTGTCTATGGGGCAAGAAAGCAACAGCTTCCTTACACAAAACTATCTTAGCTGCTGTCACACAAAACCAGCCGGCCAAGCACCTGGGGAAAGCTCCCTGAGAAAAAGCCCCAGCTCCTCCTTCTATCTTCCAAAGCTGCACTTCTCTGAAATATAATAAATCTGAGAGCACTCCTCAGAGTCCACACGTCCTCAGGCTCAGTATTTATTCAAATTTACAACAGGCGCAAAAGTAGAAAGATTTAGGCTTAAGTATGATTTTTATTACATTAGAAAACAAACTAGTTCTCCTTGAGGACAGAATCATCTACCATGTAAATTTATACTGAAATTCACCCAGCATGCACCTCTACTGAAATTCTGACCCAAGCTTAGGTCATGAAAACCAAAGGGAATTCTTAACTGAATATCTACACAATTCAGACACCCTTCTCAATGTTCAAAAGCTTATTTTAATCAATCATTTTTTTTAAGCACTCCTTTAGCTGCGAGGTAGTTGTTTCAACTACACAAATCAGGCTGTAAAAAACATGAGGACTGGTACCAAATGAAGAGGTTTTGTGACTCCCAAAATAGCAAATGAAATCTTTAGGAAAACAGTCGAAGTTGCTCCATGTAGGATACAGCATAGACACAGTTCAGACATATGCAATTTCCTACTGTTCATGCTTCTAAAAACACCTTCCTCAGTCAAAAGCACAAACTGATGAAGTTGTCATCCCATGAAATACTTTCCTATAAAAGGAACCAATACTTTCTTCAAAATTAAGCAGAAAAACAACTCCTCTAAACTACGTAAATATTTAATTATTTCATACAGTCCACCATGATACAGTAAAATTCACTTTTTCTTTTAGCACATACCAGTCACTGGCCAGTCATCTGTCTGTAAAGAACTTCAAGCAAAATTTAAAGCATGCATACCTTACACATCAATGCATCCCCTGACTGAAGCTGTAAGAAGCCAGCTAAATCTGGATAATTACAGAGTTAACTATACTATTCCTACAGTTCCTGAGGGCTATCTCACTTCAAGAAGAGTCACTGGACTGCTGACAGCAAAACAGTTACACAGATGTAAGAGATGTATTTTGTACTACTTTGAGTAATACCTATGGCTACAAAACAAACAGAAATTCATCCTCCTGCAGGCACACATTATTTCCCTGTCATCTTCTGAATCACAGAACACATCAAGAAAATTATACTCTAGTTATTTGTGAGTAAATTAACCTTTGGGCCACCACTGAAAGACTCAGTCTGCATTTCAAGTGAGCTACTTAAAAACAAAACTTCTCCTGAAAATCACAGCAAGGATTTTGGTAGTTTCCACGGAATTTGGGGTGTTTTTTCTCTTCTCACATCCACAAATAATATTTCATAGTGTACACAAAACACCAAATTTCAGTTTGTAAGTTTTGCATTTCCCATTCAGACTTTTCAACAGCCATTAGTAATTAAGTTTTGTATGAGACTATTAATCAAAAATAATCGATAACTTCTTCAAGTTTTTTCCCCCTTTTAAAAGCCTTTGTTATAATGGAAACCTAGCACTCAGCTGACCTAGGGAAGGGATAAACTGCATCTGCTTGAACCCAAATCTGAAAATGTGTAAAACTATAATTCTCCCTTAAAAATAAAAATACACTCTCGTCCAGGCCTTACTTCACAAGGACAGTAAATCTGTCATAATAAAGTGCTTTATTAAGCAGAATGCAACTTTTATAATAAAATAAATATTATATTGGACTCTAAAGTCAAATACTTAGATCAGTAAATGACATAGTTTTCCCTAGAAAGTTCTAAGATTTCTTCACAACAGAAATTGCTATGTGCCAGTGATACACCAACTTGCTGAGTTAGAATCAAATACTTTAATAATCCAGAAGTTCTAATCAAGAGACTAAGCTTTCCATAGTTTAACATGTGTAATATATACAATTATACTACTATTTAACTCTAGCAGACCATGGCATAACTCCAAGATTAATCAATCATCATCCCAAGTAGCCCATCAAGGGCACAAATAACACAGGTGTAATACCCAAATCTATGTTCAGCTGACTACTGTCATTCTTGGTATTTTCTCATCTACTTTGCAATTAACATGGAGTTTAACCAGTCTGAATATTACATGTAAGATAATAAAAGCATTTCACAACACACAATTTCAAATGAGACAATCTGATCAACTCTTAAGTGAAACCAGAAGAGATTTAAAATCAGCAGTCATGTTCCAGTGAGAGAGATTACTTATTCTGAGTTCCAAGCTTTCACTGGATCAGACCAAGAGCCCACTCAGGCACATGTCCTCTCTGCCAGCTGCAGCAGGCAAAACAAATCTGTGCAAAGTAGAAAATTCAGGCTGCAAATTTTATCTAAAAGCTCTCATACCACCCAGCATCCACAACAATGTTAGATGTCAGAGCACACTTTCTTGTCCAGTCCTTGCTCATGGACAGCTGTCAGTCAGTGTGATGAATGTGGGACTATGTGCCTCTACAGCCACTTGTGGTCGTGAATTAAAGATAAGGACTAGATAACAATTCAGCTTGAAATGAATAATATCGTGCTGGTATTGATGAGTACTTCTCCTTTACCTCTCACGTGTCCTGCACTAGGTATGGCTGGTAGCCCTGCTCTGGGCCTGTCAGTGTGACACCACCACGAGGAGCCATCCTCCGTGACCGAGCGGGTCACGTTATCTGTGGCTTTGCTCTCGTTCTCAGGCTCTGAAGGTCCTGTGACCCAAGCAGACAGACCAAACACGTTTGTCCTTTCCCTCCCTAGATGTCTCGAGATTCCTGGGCGCCAGGACGATCACTCCCTTCCCTGGTGGCCTTGAAGGTCCGGCAGGAGGCCAAGCAGGTGCTGTTGATGAGCCTGCCACAGCACAGGGGAGCTGACAGCAGCCAGAGCACCGGCCAGAAAATCCAGCAGCTACAAGCCCCGAGTGGGAACCTGCACCAGAGACGTGACCCCCTCCTGTCAGGGGTGGCAAGGGACACCTCATTCATCATCTGCTTCCTCTGAGGATTGAGTGAGTGACTCATGTTCTTTTATATGGTTTTTGAGTCTAGATTATGATTGTTAGGTTGATAAAGAAAACCACATGTTAAG
Source organism: Chloebia gouldiae (assembly GCA_003676055.1). Classification (NCBI taxonomy): domain Eukaryota; kingdom Metazoa; phylum Chordata; class Aves; order Passeriformes; family Passeridae; genus Chloebia; species Chloebia gouldiae. Next base: position 4,190,486 of record QUSF01000015.1, read on the forward strand.
ATTTGACCAGATCTGCGGAGGGTCCAGGTGATTAGACATTTTAACTTAGTGGTAGCACAAATTTTGTATTATGTTATTTACAGACTGTATTACATTGATTCTACTTATAGAAATCCAGTGCTATTCTACTCATAAAATCCTGCTAAGAAAAGAAAGACTTAATTGTAACTAAGATTTAATGCTGTCAACATTCTGGTAAGAACCTGCCTGTTCCCTTAGGGTTGTGTGATGACAGTTTTTTTGTATCTGAGACTTACTTGGAATATACCTTCCAATAGCTGTGCATGATGGGAAAAATTTTCCAAAGCACACAAACTGCTTAGGAGTCTGCACCCTGGTGGAAAAGACAGTCAAGCACAGCTAGGGGATTTTGTCCAACTGTGAGCCATGCTAACTGAAACCTGTACTAAATGTTCTTAACCTTGTACTAAAACCAGCCCTGTGGGCAATGCTACAACAAGCCAATTCTACAAATAGCATATTTTTAGCACAGAAAGCTGCAGCAGGGCTGAAGTGAATTCCAGACTAACTTCTATTACTGTAGCTATTTAAAGCCCCAATTCATGGCAGATGGATATAGCAACACTGATTAATGTCCACTGCTCACAAAGCCAGGTGCTCCCTTCCTCACCACTTCCCAGTTCTTCTCCAGTAAGCAGCATGGTAAACAGGATACTTATACCCTTCCTTATCCACTAATCTACTGAGATGAAAGGTTGGAATTATGAGCTGCATCAATTGGTGTGAGAAAAGGACTGCATGCTGTAGTTTGTAGGAGGGATTAAGTAACTGAGAAATAATCAATTTTAACAACAGGCAGCTCACTTCCACTTAATACCTGTTTATCTTAAACCTGTTAAAATAATCTGAGCATGAAGCAGTATATGCTTAATGTTTTCACCAGCCTCTGGCTTGTAAAATATTAAATGTCTATATTCAATGTTTTTTGGAAGACAGACAACAAATCTTAGAGAATAAAGACAATTCTCTAACAGTAGTGAATAAACACTGTCTTATTCTAAGCAGCTTTGAAGAAAATTTGGAGCAGCTTCTCATAAGCATTATATTCTAAGAGGAGAAAAACCTGTCTAGCATTAGTTGTTCAAAAATATAAAATAACATGTCAGACCCTGAAGGAATTATAAGTTATTAGGTGAACAATTTATGACAATGCAAAACTCTCTGCAGCCTGTTTTTTTCTAACAATACTTTGCAGTTTTCTAGAGTTCTGCTTTATTGCCAAATCAGAGTATGTAAGGTTAAAAAATTATTCCAATTTAAGCTTTTCCAATTTAGATTTCCCTCCACAGACTGCCTCCAACACAGCAGCTCCAATCCTTTAGATCCAAGATGAAAATAAAATACCTGCAGAAGTAGAACATTTGCATTACAACACAAGAGATGCAACAACAGCAAAAGTTGAATTTTGCCATCTTTCATAGGCAAAGGTGTAGGAGGTTTATTTCTGTTGGTGTGTACAGAAGGTTAGAAAAAAGATTCTGCACTACCTAAACAAAACACAGAATCAAAATTCATGTCTCCCAGCAGAAATGCTGCTGCCTTCTGTCATTTTAACTGCGAGCCCAGTATTGCAACTGAAACCAGCTGATCAACACTGCAATTAGAATATACAGCCCTGTAAGCACCTGCACCTTCAGCTGTAAGGATCATTAAACTCCACACAGCTGGTTTTATGCTGGCCTTATGCCCCCACCTCCTGTCTCCCCTGAATGAGCTGCAGCTGCCCATCCGAGATATAATGAGAACAGTGCCTTCCATGGCACACAGTTGGTACAACAATATCATCTAGTCCCAGGTGTCAGGATGTGCTGTTCACACTCCAAAACCACAAGGTTTCACAGAAGAATAGATTAAGCCCTAACAGAACAAGAGGAAAAACCCCATATAATGCTATTTGTTTTTTGATAACACTTTTGTTAAACAAAAAAAGCCTCCTTCACATTTCCATTCATACGATTTTTCCATATTAGCCAATTTCCAAAATTAGCCAAGTTAATTTTATTAATTACAAGAACTAACTTACTAAATACTTCTTTGGTTAAAAAGGTCTGTGACTTTCACTTCTTGCAACAATCAGAAAGAAATGGTTTTCAGAACAGTTTCAACTAATTTAACTTACTAGTTCTTTAAATGCACTGTATCTTTAGTTAAACATCAACATTCAAAGCAAAGAAATATTTTTTGCAATATCCTCAATATAAATTGCTATTCAGTAGGCTACAAGACTAAACACATTACTTTGAAGCCTGCTTTTTAAAAAATCAGTTATTACCACATCTTTTTAAACTGTATTTTCTCTTCTAATTATTATTCTCCTCCTTCCCTAAGTCTGTCCTCTAGCACCTCTACATATACGCCCCAGGCCTCATATTCTTAGCAGAAGTTATTTGTCCTTCAGCACACTGTAAATTCAGCAGATATGTGCCAATGCAAAGCAGAGAAATTTTCTCTAACATTAACAAGCTCGTGTAGCATTACTATCAAGACAATCCTTTCCTCATATAGAAACCCCATCATGCTTGCTCACTGCACAGAGAAGTTGCATTGCTATTTTCCAGCTGGCCCCATTTCTGTCCTAATTAACTCAATAACCAGAAATGCCTTATATAACAGCACAAAGCTACAAAAAATGTTAATCACATTTTTATCTAGCTAAAAATAGGGCACTTTCACAGAGGATGTCTGCTCAACTTCCCATTATATCTGCAGTGTAAACAAAATGCTCAAAAACCTTTCCATCAATATATATTTCCACTGGAAAACACCCCACAGTATTCACACACACTAAACCAGAATTGCTTTTTAGCTCCCTGCAAGTGCTGGTCCTGGAGTACAAGCACAAATAACAGGACACAATCTTTAAAGCAGGCTTTCTTTCAGTTCCAACTCATGTCAGTATTCTAATCTGAAATTACTGGTGCAGAACTAAGAGGTTTTTTCATTCATGACACGAAAATAAACACTTTCATTAATTAAGAGTCCTTTTTATTTGCTAACAAATGATCCTTTGGATTTTTCCACATGTGTGAGGAAGGAGAGTTGTTATTGATCCTACATCATTTTAGTTACATAGAACTCCACCCTCTCTAAAAATGGTTAAGAAACCACTAACTTGGAAACAAATGTGTTAATACAGTAGTTTCTCAAACAGGCTTTTCATATAAATGTATGCATATCCCCATTATTTATTATTTACAAATCATATTCTTCAATATGGTTACATGCACGTCAAATCTACCTTTTTTAGGCCTAGTTAATGTCTATTCCCAAAAATATGCATTAAGATAATTAAGGCTGTGCAATAATTCTTCTGTTTCAGAGTTATATATGCCCAGCCCTAGCACTGCATAAGTAAGACTTCCATATTACAGGTTTTACTTCTTGTATTAAAACATCACAGACATTATTTCCTACTGCAATGAGTAGCAAGCAGTAATCTAGACTTTAGTACTCTGGTTCTGCTCAGGTATACCTCCTGCCCTAACATGAACATTCACACTTCTTTTTTTTTTTTTTTTTTAACCTGTCCTTGTATTTCCAGCCACATTTTCTTAGAAGATGATCAGCACAGCCTGAGATACAGTTTCACTTATTAAAATGTATTTGTCACTAGATAAAACACATGGTTGCACAGATTAATACCATGCTGTGTTCTATCTACTTCCCCATGCTCTCTAAAAAGCTGAAATAAAATAGAATGCACAACTACTTTCACTTGGCAAATTTAACACACAAAAAAGCCCAAAAAAATCTGCCAATTAAAAAAAGAAACCACAACAAACAAACCAGGAAAAAATACCCAAAACAAACCAAACAAAACAAAACCATACCCCAATAAAACTTCCTCCAAGCATTCAGTGATTCAGATACCGTGACAAGACATATTAGAAAAATAACTGTGTAAATCAACTGTCTTGCACTGAGTTTATCTGGGTAAAGCATTTGGTATATATACAATACTTTTCTCTCATTATCTCAGTACTAAAGCTACCTTCAACTGACTCATAATTCAACAATGGATTTTTTTCTTCATGTTTTTCTAAATTGTCAAGAGCAATTAAATATTACCAGGTATTTCTACATTCTGAAAATAGAATTATTACCACAAGCAGTTCAAAGCCAAAATTTTTAACACAATTCAACAGCTAAAACAATAAAAATGGATCAACTCAGCAGCATGTGACTAATCACACTGAGCAACTTCCACTATGTGCTTTAGAGGCTATTAACTTTCACATTCAAGATATTAGATTTGCTATAATTCTACTAAGATCTGAATGTATTTCTCCCATCAAGAATTTAGGTTGCAATGTTCACAATACTTGCAGTAAATCTATCTGTAGTATTAACCTCAAAAACTGCTCCAAAGAACTTATACAAAAGCCTATTATACTTGATGAAAGGTAACTAACACAAAATAACCTCAGGAATTTAGTTTTACCTGAAGGAACAGCTGTGCTATTCTGATGGTTTTCACCAGGTGACACAAACAAGTCTTCCTCCCCTTCAGTAGATGAACTGGAAGAAGATTCAGTACTGAGATCATTCTCACTGGAGCTGCTAGAACTGGGGAGTAAAGCATACTTTCTTCGAGCTAACACTTCCCGCTTTTTCCTCTGCATTAAAATGCGTTCTTTTTGGTTCTGTGTCCGCTGTGATGAACTTGTTTTCACAGCTCTCTTCCTATATGGAAGTCTTCTTAAAGAACTGTTGTGATAACAGGGCCTTTTCATCAATAACCCGGGTACAGAGTCTGCCTCAGTCCGAGGCCACTTTTGTGACCTTGCACTGTGAGTTCTACTTGGAGTATTCAACACTGCCTGAGGGTGTCTCACAGGAGCATCTTTTTCTTCATCAGATGTTACTGTGTCAGAGTCTCCAAAATGCAAGCTAGATGAAGGCGATGAGATACAGTCACTAAAAGAAGAATCATTGTCTTCACTCTGTGTTTCTAGATGCTGTCTCAATCCTAAGACTCCTTTATTTTCTTTATCAGGACAGTTTTGAGTGTATGAAGGACCAGCCTGCTGGCTCTTGCGTTTTTTTCGCACCACAATACCTTTTTCTTGGTCTGTATGGTTGCCATTCATGTCCTTTTGCTTTTGAGAATCACCACACAAGTGAGAGAACTCATTCCCTACTTTACTGGCAATCATCTCAACTTCTGCAGTGAAGCTTTTGGCCTCTCCAATAGGCTCAGGGTTCAAGAGGATCCCCTTCAGACTCTCCTGTCTCTTTGGTGCATCAGAAGGAACTTCACTCTTCATATCCGCTTTTAGAGTATAAACTATATTACATTCAGGAGTCCATTTAGACATGGAAAGATTTAAGAAAGGCCTAGAAAACAAAATGGATAAGCATCAAGAAAAGAAGCATTCATTTTTTTTAAAAGCAGAGCTAAAATAAGAGAAAACCCATTTACTGCTACGACTAATCCCCCAGTGGGAATGGCAAAATAACAGCAACCAAAACACAACTGTTTCAAAATATTAAAAATAGTCCTTGACAATGTATTTTGTCATTAAGACAGAACTCTTTAATTTGCATTGAAGGGAAGTTCTTATGGTCAGTGAAAACACTGTCACTCTCACAGAGCAAATACTGGTCTATGTCACCTGCAAAATGGATGATGTCTGCTTTACTTAAGCATGGCAGTTACAAGCTACTGCTTATAGAAGTTATCTGAGTTTTGGCTAAACAGCTCCCATAGCCATCAACTAAAATGCATGCTTATTAAATAAGGCCTGTATCTTCCCCTGCAGCAGAACACATGGACAGTAAATACTTCAACACAATACACAGGGTTGTATGGTGTCAGCTGATCTATAAAAGTCAGTTACTTAAAATTCATCGTTCTTTTCTGACATGAAAAGGAATGAAACATGAGAGATTTTGAACTGTTATTATTTTGGGGCAAAGAATCCATTTATTACCTTGAGTCTCTTTTAAAATAGCGTACAAAGCTATTTTCAGTCCATGTACTTTTGACTCTTGCCCTATGACAGAAACTGAGTACATCATAGCATATGTTTCATAGCAGTTGCTATTGGGCAGGTTCCCCTGCCTGCAAAAATATAAAGCTGCCAATGTATAACATTAGCCTCAGAGAAATACTTTTGAACTGGAACACAGACAACAGTAATCTCAGTAATAGATCCATGTTCAATCTGCGTCATCTGCCATTGCAGCCTTAAATTCTGAAAAGGGAATGATGAAACAATTTGGTTCCCACTGTGATAACTGTTGGAACCCTTTAACTCTTTACTGTAACTAATATCAGGGGGGGTTATGCCTCAGCTGAATAGGCTATAGTGGATACTTGACAGCTTACAGCAAGATGTGCTGAACTACCAAAAGGCTGCTGAAGAAATCATGTGTAACAATGCCCAGAGTGGAATATGGCTGTCTAAGCAGCACAGCTGGGAATACACATGAAGCCACAAAAAACACCTGAGCTACAGCCACCCAGAGGGAATCTGACAGGCCTGAGAAGTTGGTCTGCAGGAATCTCACAAAGTTCAACAAGCCTAAGTGCAAGGTCCTGCACCTGGGCTGGGGCAATCCCAAGCACAAATACAGGCTGGGCAGAGAGAGGAGTGAGAGCAGCTCTGGGAAGAACTTCAGAGGGTGTTACTGGATGAGAAGCATTACATGACCTGACACTGTGTTTGCAGCACAGAATGCCAATCATATCCTGGACTGGCTCAAAAAGTGTGGCCAGCAGGTGAAGGGAAGGGATTGTCCCTCTATTCCACCTGGACTAACATGTCCAGCTCTGCAGCTCCCAGCATAAGGACATGGAGCTGCTGGAGCAAGACCACAGGTGGGCCATGAAGATGCTCCCAGGGGTGGCCCATCTGTCCTATGAAGACAGACTGAAAGGGGTTGCTCAGCCTGGAGAAGAAAAGTCTCCAAGGAGAAATTAAAGCACCTTTCAGTACCTAAAGGGGCTCCAAGAGAGCTCAAGAGGGACTTTTGAAAAAGGCATGTAATGACAAGGGGGAATAGCTTCAAACCAAAAGAGGGCAGGTTTAGATGAAGTATGACAAAGAAATTCTTCCCTGTGAGAGTGATGAGATGCTGGAACAGGTTGCCCAGAGAAGCTGTGGATGCCCCATCCCTGGAAGAGTTCATGGAAAAGCTGGGCTTCAAGCAACATGGTCAAGTGGAAGGTGTCCTTGTCCATGGCAGGGAATTTGGCAGTGGGTGACTTTTAAGGCTCCTTCCAACCCACACCAGTCTATGATGGTTCTATGATCTGTGGCAGGTTAAGCAGCTCTGCCTACTCAGGTCTATAATCCTCTGCCTGAATCTCTAAACTCTTCAAAATGCTAATTCATCCTTACATGCAGGGCTAATATTTAACACTCATTTGTATTGATATGTTCTATGACAAAATAAGACCAAGCTACAGAAGAGATTTAAATAAGAATTTTTTAGACTGTTCCACATGCTGATGCTTTCAGGAGCAGCTGTGAGCTAGCTGTTCCTAATGGACCCTAAAAAGTTACTTATTTCAGTTTGCAATGGGTATAAATTGATGCATCATCCCAGGCAACCTGTGCTCTCTTCACAGCCATAAGCAACTAGCAATTACTACACACCATGAGATGTTATCTGGGATAAAAACTTTGCAAAATGCATCTATGCTGCACAACTAACACCTACAGAATATGTAAGTTGAGAGGATCTTTCTGGAGATCAAGAACCTTTTGGATTCTAGAACGCCAGCTGAAAAGTCCCATTTGAATGTTCTCACCGGGAATCCTACAAACATTTATAACAACTAGTGTTAAATATGAGGCCTAAATCCTCTGATAAAGAAGTGCTGCTGTTCTCTATAGGAATTACAGCAGACAGGCATGTCTCACATGCAAGCTGCAATAAAACTCCTCTTACCAATATCAACAAGGGGCTCTTACTTCATCAAAGCACTACTTTTTTATAGCACTAAGTTTTAGTGAAATGTATGAGGCTACCTTTTCCTTTAGGGCTGAAAAAGAGAAGTGGCAAAATTGGACAAAAAACTTAGAATAAACATTAGGAGTACAAAAAGTCTACCTAGAAAACAAAGACTACAAAGCTGTGGAGCTGTGCTGTCTACCCTTCCCAGCTCCAGCTCTTAGACAGTCCTCACCATGCTTGTCCATACCCTCACACACATGCACCATCTTTCTTTGAAAAGATAAGGACCAAGACTTCCATTTTATCCAATTTCTAGTAAGGGCAGGAATACAGCATTCAGAGCTTCCACAAGCACACAGAACAAGCAGTACATAGTCCTTTTGCTGATCCTCCCAAGGTCACCTTTTAGCTCTGTTATTTATGCACCACTGTTGTACAGAAATTTAACAGTCTAGTCAGTCTTCACCCCAGTCCAAAAGCAACCCAGACCCTCCCACAACAACCCTGTATTTCATTACACGTTTATTCAGAAAATCCATAAAATATTTCAATTTGGGGGGAAAATATTTTTTTATTCAGAAAGCTTATTGTCTTTGAACACATTCTTACTTGCCAGCATACACTATATGTCCAGCCTATACGTAACTGTTTCCTGTCCTTTTAACATAACTTCAGAATCAAAGAGAATTGACCCCTTAATTTTTTTTAAGAAGTGAAAATCTGAACATTTTCTCTTTATGTGAGCACAACCAAGGGCTGATTTACAAAGGATTCTGTTCAACTCATTGGAATGCTACCCCCCTCCTTTTTATTGTTAAACTAAAGTGGAGGAATCTCCATCAGTATGAAAATTCTGCATGCTGAATGCGATTATCTTTGCATAAGCTCTATTTACTTTAGTGCAGAAGCCAATGTGCTAAAATACAGATATAGCTATTTAAGTTACAGCAAAAAAAATTAGTGCAATGACATTTACACTTTGAGAAACCTCAAAAACTACAGTAAGATGACAAAAACCTGAAATTATCACATTGAAAACTAGTGCATCTGAAACATTATTTACTGGATTAGTTTTATTCCATCAGGCAGCCTACATACACTAGCCAGTTAACATAGATTCAAATATTTTGTATACTTTTACAACCATGGAAATTTAACCAAGTAACCAAGAGCTTTTCATTTTTGCTAACCAGTAGAGATGCTGAAGGACTGTTTACTCACAGGAGAGCTGCTGCCTTCAACTACACACTTACACAATGGCTTAAACAGGAGTGGTTTTGAAATGAATGACAGCAATCAGCAATGACATCAACAAATAATCCATTCCTTCACTATTCAGAAATGCTATGACAAACTTTCAAACAAAAAATTTGACCAAAAAAAGACAAAAGCTGGACTAGATTTCAGTCCATTTTAAGTGTCTTCAGTGGTTAGACATAAATACCTATTTTTCTGCTGCACAGAAGACAAAATTTAAGAAGGACTACAAAATAATATGCAAATAATTTAGTCATTAGTATGAGATCATCTGCTGTTAAAACATTAGAAGTTCCTACAATATCTATTTCTAATTAAAAGTAGTCTTCAGAAGCTTTTTCAAAAAGCAGCAAGATGAAGTAAACTCAATCAGCATTAGTGTTCCTCCTTCCTAATCAAAACATGTGTCTATTGACTTAGTCCCCCATGTTTCCTCTCAAAGGTTAGATTTACTATCTTCTTTTAAGCCATTATGATTCAATGAAGAGCTGTTAAGACAGCTACCTGAAAACTATAAACAGTAATTCTAAGCTGCCCTCTCAGGTGTATGACTAAATTATGAAGTGCACATAAGTTTTAACCATTCTTTTCATCACTTAAAACCATTCATATTAATCATTCCAAGACATACAACTGTGCAAGAAAATTCATACAAACCAGGAAGTCCCTGGAAATAGCTAAGTCAAAAAACAAGGTTAAAGAGGTCTTAACAGCAAGTTTATGATCACATATTAAAGCACAATACATCTGAGTTATAAGATGAAGCAATGGATTTTGTCATTTATAATTAATTTCTTTATAAGTAATCAAGTAGTATATAGCATTACAGCACTATAAAACAGTAAAATGCTTCATTACACAACATATAACTCAGATTTTTGGTATAAACTTCATGATGAATACATGTGACCTAATATATCATTACCCTGAAAATGTATTATTTTCAGCCACATTCTAAAATATAGTCAACTTCCTTCACCACCTAGAAAAAAATCTCCTTGCATTTGCTGTCCCTTTATTCAGTTCTAACTTGTTTTCTTTGCATAGTCACTGAATTCCCAACTAACTTTTAAAATTAATTCCCTTCCCTGATATGCAGCTTGTATCTGATTTTACTTTTAACACTCTTTTTACTGACAAGCTAATACTCATACTGTTAAATTCATGAGAAAACCTTTCTTTCCTCTCATTAAAAAGATGTATTCTTGTTCTTCCAGCAAGACTTTTCCATTAGATATATCAAGAAACAGGAAAATGAAAAAGGTTATAAAATTCATACAAGAACTTCAGCAAAGTTAGAAAACCTAAGCACTGTCACTTTCCAATCTCAAGTGCAGGCAGCCAAGCAAGAGCAATTCCTGCATGGCCCTGACACACTGGAGGCTGACAGAAGGCTTAGGACCACTTCAGCCCCAACTCAATCCCATGGACATTGAACCTCAGTGCTATCATGCCCTGCTGCTCCAACAAAATAAGGAACTCACTGAGCACCAAAAAACCCCCACTTGTTTTTCTAAAAGAGGCAGTTCTGTCTTATTTCATTCCTATCAAGCAGCTACAACCTGTATGCCTGTCCAATGCAGAGCAAGTGACATGAAGAAATGTATCTAATATTCACTTCCACTATCAGGAAAGTAAGTGCAATCAGATTTCAAAATTCCATTGCATTCTTCTTCACTTTTTATCACTTCATTAGAAAAACAGGGCTCTTCTAAAGCTTGTTTTAACTACTAAATTTTAGCATCCTATATACTGGTCTTCTAATTGTTAACAGAAAATAAAGCAACTGATAAGTTAAAGATCTGTGCATTTTATAAAACAGCAACAATCTGAAGGTAATTTAAAATTCCATAGTGTTTACATTGATATTATGTATCTTTATGCACAGGACAATATGAAACACTATTGCAAGCCATTCTTAACTTCCTTTCTGTGCTTTAATGCAGACATGGTGATGACTCCATTTTTGCATGACAAAATCACTGGAGAATTCTCTGAGCAGAATACTCATATTCTGCCCTACAGAAAGGTACAATAATTCAGAGCAACATACACAGTTTGAGTTGTTAACTGCACGATAATGTTCTGGAAACAGGTTCTTGCTTACAGGCTCCCAAAGCCAGCCCACTACATCCAGCCCAGACAGAAGGGTTTGCCTGTGCTTTGCAGAGGTGCTACAGCTACAGGAGCCACAGCAATGCAGGGAGGCTTATCCACTTCTTGCAGGCAATTCTAGGAACCATCACTGCCTTGCAAAGTCTACTCTTGAAGTGAAACAATGTCATTCCAAGTACAGTACTACCCTTACTAACCTTCACAAAGTCATCTCAAAGTCAGATCCCAGTAACCGCACAGTAACTGTAATGAACAGTATCTAACCTCTGCACCAGCAAAGTCTCCTTAATTTTATCCCCCCAAAAAGTATTTTGGGACTTCAAGGTTTGCTTCCTGATGCCTAAGTCATTCATTATGTGCTTATCTTGTAACAGAAATGTCAAGCCACCTATGGGACAGCTACAGAATGCCTCTGTTGTGCCATGTTGCCATTCACCTCTGAGCCTGAATAGCACTGTACTCCTAGGGAGACTACTGAAGTGTCTGTCTCACCTATGCCAACAGAACCCAGCACACAACAGCTACAAACAGAAGAGCTCTTCAGGACAGGACCTATAGCCTGGCTCCAGCTGGAACAGACAAAATGCACAGAGCATGTGCAGCTGGAGGCACCTCCTGTTAGATGGTGAGCTAAGAGCAATGCTGCAGAGCCCTGAGAGCACAGGTGAGCTGTGC
>QUSF01000015.1:4202468-4214931 GCA_003676055.1 Chloebia gouldiae
CACAGAGCCCCTTCCCAGCACAGGTGAGCTGTGCTGCACAGAGCCCCCCCCAGCACAGGTGAGCTGTGCTGCACAGAGCCCCTTCCCAGCACAGGTGAGCTGTGCTGCAGTACACTGAGTCAGTCCAAGGCAATAAAGGCACCCAAGGAAATCCCAGCCTGAATCAAGCATCACCATGAACACACCCACCTGGACAAGGAATCTGTCTGCTTTTGCACAATGCATGCAAGCAGCTGTATTTGACAAAAATGGTGCTCACAAGCACATTTTTCAGTCTAGACATTTCTTTGCTATGTCCTAGGCTTAAAACAGTTAGCTACATTAACACTATGTAAATCATGGGTTTAAGATAGAAGCATTATGATTTGGCAATCTGGAATGTTTTGGCTTCAATGAACTCCAAGACAAACATAACAGCATTGAACTTGGGAATAAAAAGTTGTAGCTTTATAAAATGATGACAAAATGCATATTTTTATTAGAACTAAAGAGCTTAACTTGAAATTTTGCTTCCTGAGATAGCTAGGAAGGTTCTGAAATACACAGCAATCAAAAATTATTTAAAAAATTGTTTCTTATTCCCCCTGACATTTTTGACCTTTGAGGTATGTGTATTTCTTCCTGATGTAGTGTCATTTTGCAAATACTTCTCAATAAAGCTTTGAGGAGCAAAGCTAAACATGATCTTTGCCACAGCTGCTAGTAAGAGCCTTTCAAGTGAGAATTGTGAAATTAACCATTTTTACAGTTTTATGCTGTTCTTCAGGAAACCTATGAGAAGTAGAGGATTTTATAGATACTAAACTGAACAGATCTGCCAGTTTCAAGGGAAAGAATACAGCAGCAGACTTTTCTCCACTCTGCACCCAGCAGAGACAAAAGTAAACATTTTACCTAACAGCAGTCAAATATTAGGACTAAACTGTATTGGAAAAAAAAAAAGACACAAGTAAATAGCCCTTACTGGCCTCCTGCTAGTAAAGCCATGAACCAGCCTTCTCAGATTTCACTTGGTAAACACCTAGTAAGGAAGATATAATTTTAATTTAGAGCAATTCTTTTTCCAAATAGCATAAACTATATGAAACAACAAAATAATCCTGTTTTATCACCAGATCTGTAGTGGTTTGGCTCTTTACATGTCAGTAAGGTTGAAAAGAGATTTATAAACATGCATATTGAGAAATATTGTATGAGATACATGTACAAAGTAAGGAGAGGATAACTGCTCAAAGTTGAAGTCTCCTGAGTTTTCTCAGTGTAGCTGCTTTCAAAATTTACAGTGCTCTTGGAAGAAACAAAATATATCTACAGCTGAAGTCTTAACTAGTGAACTTTTTTCAAGGTTAAGTACAGATTGGTGGGTTTTTTTTTTGTGGGCTCAGGTCAGGCCTAGCAGAGAACCCAAATGGGGCAGAAGGAAAGGAAGAAAAGAAAATGTTTCTTTCACCAAGCCAAACTTTTGATGACAAATCACTTAAAGGAGATTGCAAATCAGGAAAGCCGTGAGGAACCCTTTATACAACACCTGCCTATGGCAAATCCATCTCTCTGTACGATCCCCATTGTTTACCTGTGAATTAAATCATCCTGTTCTCCATCCCACCATCACTCCCCCCTCAATTTTTCCCTACTTATTCAACTGCTTGACATGCAAGCCTCTATAATACATCAGCTATGGAGGAGGGAACGATCACCTCTATCCACCATTAGAAGAAATACAAACAACTGAAATGAAAGATTGTACATCTTGGAAAAAAGGCAGCAACTGCTGTCATCTCAATGTTACTGCAACACAGTCACTCCAGTGAAAATCAACTGCTATAACTGATCCGGTTATGTAGGTCAACAATGTCACTCATTCAAATATAAACTTCGAGTCACAGTTGTGTTAAGATACATTCTTAATACACTTTTACAAAAGCCATTGCTTCATCAAAGACATATTTCTGAAAGGTCAGAATGCTCTCATCCATGTTTTGAAAGGACATGCAAAATATGCATGAACGCTGTGAGCTGTTGCTCACCCTTAAGCTCCCAAAAAGAAACACAATCTCATCTGTAGCTGCCAGGGCTTCAACCATCAATAAAAACCAGATTTTTATATATATGAGGCTTCAAGACTTTTAAAACAGGATGCTTGGTGCCTTGTGCACTATTATTTAATTAAAGTGAACCATAAAACATTCCTACAGCCTTTCCTACCTTACGAATTCCAGAGGTGATTCTACACTGTGGATGAGCACACAGGACAGGTGACCAGATGTTTGCTCTATCAAATAAACCAAGATCACTTTTTTCCCTATCAATCCTTGCACATCAGGAAGCATCATCCTGTCTAAGAGGGTTTGCTTCTGTTCCCTCCCTGCCCCAAGACAGTTCCTTTATGCAAAAAAGTGCAAAAAACACTTAAATTGCTTAAATTTTTCTGACAGCAAGAACTATGGACATGTGAACAACAAGAACATGTGATTTCTGGTTTTAAGACTAGCAAAGCATTGTAACTATTTAAATATTAGTTTTCCTGAAAAAGCTCTCTACTAAGTATCCAGCATTAATATACCTTTGGAATTTTCTACAAGTTATAACAAAGATAAGGTAAGACCTTATACTGCACCTGAAAAGCCAGCTTTCCTTTAATAGTTTATAATACAAACACCATGACAAACCCAGGTCTACACAATGAGCAGACAATTCTTATCTTTTTGCTCAAACCTTTGTTTCTGAAATAACTGCATTAGAATCAAATTATTCTAATTACAGCAAACTCTTACCTCCTGCATTATGTCCTCTTCTGAAGAAGTGCTTGGGTATCAGGAATTAAGGGTCTCATTTAATCAGCTAAAGCAACCAGGCCTTGCTTGTGATTTAATTAAATCATTTCAAGCCATGGAAGAGCTTATTCGTACAACATGAAAATTATATGAATGCATGCTCAGCCCTAACCACAGAAACACAGACACTTAAAAAAGTACATACCCTTAACACCTGCCCATTGGAACAGCGACAAGCCTACGTACCTCTGAAGATCCCGGCCTACATTTCTGAATGAACGTTACTTCCTTGTTCATCAGGCAAAAAAAAAACACCTGAAAATTGTGATTTTTTTTTAAACATGGGTTAAGAGAACACTAACTTCGCAAACAAAACAAATGACGTCATAACAGACCCTATTACGCACAGAAATAGAAACTCATTTCCCTAAGGGGAAAATTTGTGACAAATTTGTGACAGAACCCCGGAGAGTGCTGCGGCTGCCCGCAGTGAAGGCACTGCTTTGTGCGTCAACGAGGCGCTGAATAAAAAAGGAAAAACACATTCTGCGCGAAGTCCCCCCCGCCGCACAGCCCCGCCGGCCGCCGCTGCCGCCAGGCGCCGGGCGGAGAAGCGGGGCAGCCCCGGCCGGCCCCGGCCCCACCCGCGGGTCCCCGCCGCCCCCCGTACCTGAGACAGCGAGGCCGCGGGGGAAGGGGCGGGTGCCGCCGGCGCCCTGCGCTGGGCCGAGGGGTAGAAGCGGCCCCCGTGGGCGCCGCGGTGACCCCGCGGCGCTGCCCGGTGCGCCTCGAGAGGCCGCAGCGTGCTGGCGGTGGCGGCGCGGCCGCTGCCCCGGCCCGGTCCCGGTGCGGCCGCGGCGCCGGGCGGGCCCCGCTCTGTTGTGGCGCAGCCCCCGCCGCTCCCTGCCCAGCGCGGCGCGACACTCGGCGCTGCTTTACAGCCGCCCGCAAAGCGCAGCCGCGCCGCCGCGCGCCCCGCCTCCCGCCGCGCCCCCTGCCGGGCGGCGGCGGCGCCACAGCGCGGACCCGCGCCGGGCTGGGCAGGGCAGGACACCGGGCACGTCGGGATGGGCTCCGGGGGCACCGGACCGATCCGGATGGGCTCACGGACGGGCGGCACGGGCCTGGCCGCCGTCGCTGCTGCTGCCTTTAGGCGGTTGTGTGTACGTCTGTAAAGCGGTGGTGTCAGAGCACGGCGCGGGCTCTGCTCGGCGGTGCACAGGAATGGTACACGAGGCAAGGGCAGAAGCACGCCCAGAAGGTCCCACCCGACCCGAGGAAGAGGCTCTGGGCTGTGCAGCGAGCTCGCACGGGAGCGAGCGCGGCTGTCCCGCGGCCGCCCGCAATCCGTGCCGCGGATCTGGGGGAGCCGGCCCGAGCCGCGGGGCAGCCGCTGCGGGCCGCTCCAGCCCGGCCCTCTCTGCGACCTCCCTTCTAGCACCTGCCTAAAACCATTCCTTTTCTGCCCAGCGCTGTGTCTCCCTTGGCACCGCAGTACCTCACGGCTGCCCGTCCTGCAGCCAGTGACAGCTGCGGCTGCGAAGACATGCCGGCAAATCCCAACTCTACATCCCAGCTCTTTAGAAATAGGCGTTTATTTGCCTTTACTGCACAATGCAGTCAGTGAGCCTTCCCTGCTACGTTCCTCACAAACGGTGAGGAACCTGTCTCGGCCAGTGGCCGTGTGTCACGGACAGCACAGCAAACACCAGCCTCTGGGAAGGCTCTCATAGAGCAGCAAGCCTCAGTCTCTGCTGACTTCACAACTGCCAGAGGCCAGGATATCTCTGCCAGAGATGACCTTTTATCAATGTCAGGGTACACATTCCAGCTCCAGATTGAAACACTGCACAGACAGGGGTCCTATACTGTCCGTGACCAGCAGCTACATAAACCCGAGGCTTTGGAGCAGACAGGTACAGTCTGGTCTAGAAACAGTTAGAGATCTTACTCAGAAGGCACTGCACCAGAGAGTCATCAGTACACAGCAGTTCCTACGTATTTTGGAGGAGCTAAACAACCTGCATGCATCTTTACAAAAGAGGTGGTCACTGGGGAAAAATGCATGTTGACACTATTAATTGCATGAGTTTCTGAACAGAATTTCCTTAAAGCAAAAGTGGATAAAACAACATAGAAATTAGACTTTACTTCAATATATATCCAAAAGTGTACAAAATGCAAAAAGTGCTATAGCACATAAATGATATGAAAATAAAGACTTTTTCAGCTTTATGTGTGAAATGAGAACACAGGAAGAGGTGAGACCCACTTAGAATGAAGGTGGAAAAAAGGATCACAGGTTATTTCATGTGGTTCTATGAGCAGAGCAACAATTAATTTCAGTTTGCAATAAAGACAATAACACAAGTTTTCCAGCATTAATTGTCTACCTTTCTCTACGTATTTTTTGTGGTGTTGGGTAGTTTTCTTTTTTTAAAGTTACATGACATCCAGGTAATTCCAGTAAACAAAGACACCAAACCACAGATGAAATAACCAATGAAACTGGGGAGAATGTGAAGACAGCAACAGACAGTGGGAGGAAGGTCGTATCATTCCATGGGGGCCACCAGTGGCTTGACTGTATAAGCAATTTTAATATTTTCCATTAAGCACTAGATCCAAAGTTGGAATAATTTACTAAAAATCATCTGGGAAAAAACCAATCAAGACAATATATGGGAAGAAGTAAATGACCCTGAGAACTAATATAAGCAAAGTGAAAAAACATCAAATACAAAGAATGTGCACTTGAATGTTAATGACCAAAAGTTTTGGTTATTTGTCAGGTAAAAGGCAGCTGGATGCGAAGTTCAATTACCAATGTAATTAACTAAATGACCATCAGTCAACAAGATTTTGTAGACATAAAAAAGCAAATATATCTGTATAATAATTTAGTCTAAATAATTTTCAGAGAGAGAGAGGTTTTGGTGCTATTGCAAAAATTATTCCTGATGTAGTCTTGCAGCTTTTTTTTAATATGTATCCAAGGAAGATTAACTCTAATCTTAGTGGGACACTCAAGAAAACACAGTATAGATAATATGAGAGGAAGCTAATAAAATTTGGCTGGATTGCTTTAAGAAATGAGACAGAGGAGCATTGTGAATAAGCTGATGAGAGACTAATACCAATAAAAAAACCTCACCAACTAGTTATGTATTTACCCATTTACGTAATAATTGGTTTGAACTCTTGTGTCAAAGGTGACAGAATGGTAGTTCTTGGTAGAGAAAATGTAGAGTCACTCTCTGCTCACCAACTGAAAGACATAAAAAAGATAATTTCAAAAACAAAAACACGTGGCTAAAGTTTTCAGTTCACAAATTAAAATGCAAATATAGTCAGTCTTGATTTTCTCCCAGGAAGAAGTCACAGTGGCCAAATGATCTGTAAATTTAGAACTGTGTACAAATCTGTAGACCTGTCTGTAACATAAAGGCAGAATTTCTAGGATCTTTATTGGCTAAGAATTCCTAAGACTTATTTCAGTATGGACCACCAGCTGACAAGAATCTAGTAATTTGTGGGCCCTTAAACTCTTGATAAAAATTAGTTTGTCCATTATTGACTGGTTATTAATGTAATTTTTAAAGAAAGGTGATGTAGAAAATATTTAAGTGCTCAGAATTATTCACTATTTAAAAAAACCAACCTTCTATCTATGCCCTTTCATGGAAGTTTTTTCTGCCATTACCTTAGTATCTTGCCAAGACAGACAGTTGTCTTGAAATTAGATTATTGATTCCTTGGAACAAACCAAAACATTCTCCTTCTCACACTTTTTAGGTACAGAAAACCAAAATATTAAATTGAATAATTCTAAATCACTAATGCAAATTTCAGAATGGCTTTCAGGCTAGGTTGTCATCAGTTCATACTGAACTCCTCAACTTCTTCTAACTACAGCTGAACATTTATATGCACACCTCAGGACCTGACAGAACTAAAAACATGGAGAAGAAACGATCTTATCCAAGATCAAAATATGCCAGCCAGCAGGAGATTGCACTTTACATTTTTGGCAAAAAGACTTAAAAAAATAACCCCCTTATCCTGAGGTGCCTTCAGCAGCTTGGCTGCCTGGCTGGACACAGCTCAGTGCAGGGCTGCTGGAGCAGTGTGTTTGTCCAGAATGGAACAAGGCACGGCTTTTTCCAGGGGTGAGCAGCACCTTCTGCAACAGCCCCGTGGGCTGAGCTGCACAGCCTCACAGAGAGCTGGCTCTGCTCTGGGCCCTGCTGGATGAAGCCTGCTAGTGGCCAGGACAGCTTGGAAGGGGCCACCTCTAAAACTGAGACAGCATGGAAGGAGAGACAGCATGGAAGGGGCTCACCTCTAAAGCTGTGACAGCATGGAAGGGGCCACCTCTAAAGCTGTGACAGCATGGAAGGGGCCACCTCTAAAACGGTGACAGCATGGAAGGGGCCACCTCTAAAACTGTGCCCATAGCCAGGAGTGTGGATCTGTCACACCCACGCTGCTGCAGGAGCTGTCACTTCCAGCCAGGGCCATCCTTGCCATTTACATCAGATGTGCTTCTGTAGACTTAACATGGACCATACTCAAGCATATATTTAAATGCTTGCATGAGTTAAGGCAACTTACAACTACTAGTAATAGTAATAAAATGTAAAGTTGTAGTATGTTGTGAGGATGATACAGAAAAGCAGATAATACAGAAACATTTCTGTATTAGATCACAAAAACTCTGGGACTGATACTTGGATGATAAACAGTCACAGCTCCAGTTAGCCCAGATGAAGATCTTAACAGTGAAAATTGGAGAAATAGGGAAAAGATAAAAAAATCCTGAAATATTTATATTATGATAAATTGCTACTAGGAAACAAGAATGATCATTTGAAGAATCAAAAATTAAACTTGATGGTTGTCTGTGCTATATATTTTCTGATGGAAAATTTTGAATGCAATTAATCAAAGAGTTTTCAAAAGCTCTGGAAAATAACATGCACCATTCAGGTAATTTGTAGTAATTTATATTTTTAAGATATATATTATCCTGCATTACAGTATAATGTTGATATAGAAATGACCCACCAGTCACTCATTTGATTTCATGTTGTACAGCGTGATAAGGCTCTGTAAGGTTAGAAACAGCACTTTCACAACACATGACTTCAAAAATTATGCAAACCCCTACTAAGGTCTCACAGTATCTTTCTGAGATTATCTGATAGCTTAAGTATTTAAGTTGCCATATAATTAAGAAGGTGTGGTGTATATAATTACTTGGAAATAGCTAGTTTGTTGACAGTATTTTTAAGTTCTTTTTCTTATTCAAAAACAAATATGTCACCAAGTTCTTAGTAGAAAGATCATGAGATGTTCCGATTTATTCTTTCAGTCCTTGCACAATAATGGGGCTAAATATATTTTTGTGGTTTAATGATGCATCAGTGGCTATTTTTAGAGCAATTAGGTTTAAAACAAACAAAAGCATCCTGCATTTAATGATCTGACTTTGCACTAAGAAATTCAATAGCCATTTCCTAGCGAGTATGTATGGTTTCAGTGGTAAAATATAAGATATTTGTGTTTGATTTACAATTGGATTTATGTTCTTTTCCTTGCTGTTCTCTAGAAGAATTATAATGGAAGCAATTGAGAGACAAGAAATTCATTTTTACAGCCTTCTCTGACTGCTCATCGTGCAGTGCATCAATAATACATCAAAAAGAAAACTACATATTCAGAGTGGAAAAAATTATTTTTTATAGCAGTGATACATATTAAATTATCAGTAATTTTTATCTCAAAGTGTATCTATTGTCAGGCATTCACTGAAATGTCCCAAATAGTTACTCTTGCTCTGCCTGCAGTCGAGAGAAACAGTGCAGTTTAAAATTGTAGCAACCAGTCAATGTAACATGAGAACTGGGACAAGACTCAGTGTCTTTCAAAGCAAAAAGGATTCTTCCTGCTATTTCAGTTAGTCCAGCATCAGCCTAGCCTCACTCTTTTAAAAGGGGTTAGACTGAAAAAGGAACTGAGTCATTGCATCACATATTCCTGTAATAACTACCTTTCCTGCAGTCAGCTCCCAAAGTAGATCCAAAAATCTGTACTAGAAACTTGGATTTCAGAAGCACACAAACAAAAGATTTTTAGAGTTGTTGTTAACTAAAGTTAAGAGTAAAAACACACTGCAAAAGTCACTTTTTTAAAGAAGCAATACATTAAGCAGAGAAGTACATAGATCTTTGCAATAAAAAAGAGAAATATGTTTCAAATGAGACAGGGTTCTGTTTAACTGTAGAGACTGTATTTGGAGGTGACCTTCCAGCACCCCAAACCCCTCTCCTTTTCCTGAACCAACAACTCTTTTTTTTAGAAGGGGTATGGACAAATGGGTGGCTGTGTGAAGAGAAAGAAATTGGGACAGCCTGTTGATTCTAGCTGAATGCTCTAGCCAGGCTTCCTTACAAAAAAGAAGCAAGAACCACTTCTCTCTATATTCAAAAACACTGAATACCCCTTTATTTTTACAGAGCTCAAACACACTAAAACTGCAGTTTTAATTAATTTAAAAATTCTGGTACCAACTGCATAAAGCCATTACAGAGATGAGAAAGCTGGTGTTTGCTCCTGCATTGTGCTTCAGTGTCAAGTTGGGAATGGACTGGGCAGCAAAGTTGGAACTGGGATAATCTACCCAGAAAAACCTCACCAAGGTATAAAGCCCAGGGGAAAATGTGACAAATCTAAGGATATGCACAGCTTCCAGCTGTCTCACATACAAAGTAGACAAAAAACAATTTACAGGAGCACAGGTCAGTATTTGTTTAAATACTAATATATGGGCTAAGCATTTCTCTTCTTTGGAGGTCTATCACCATTTCCTAACAAACCTTTCCACAAATTTCAGAACCTAATGGTAGAAAACAACATTTATTTTGGAAAACTGGCACATGTTTCAAGAGACCAGTAAAGGACTGAGTGTTTTTCTTTAGGGAAAAAAAACCAAACAAAACCAAACAATACAACAATCAAACAAACAGGAAATTAGAATCCAGCCAACTTGATTAAAATTCCTGGGTGAATTAAAAAATATTTGTAGATACCTGAAAAATAACAAAATTATAAATAACAACCAGTATGATTGGTTCATAACAGTCTATCAAACCAACCTAGTTTTCTATGTCTGGTTCTACAAACATAAATAAAGTGAAGATCTTCACTTCAGCAAGGCTCTTCTGTTTGACATTTTCATAAGAAAGATATGGAGATTTGATCTGGACAGAAAATCCACCAATTTGATGCAAAAGTGGTTGTACTTCAAGGATCCCTATTAACAGTCTATATCAAATAACATCAAGATGCATAAATACTAAATTTCCATTAAACAAAATTCCTTGTGCACTTCTATATTGTAATCTCTTTGCATAAAGGCTTAGAGACCACACTTACAAATCTGGAGCTGACCCCCAGCTGGGAGGTGCTGCCAAGAGGAGAAGCAAGAGTAGAGTTTGAAATCATTGCAATGGGAGGATGATGATTCTACAAACACAAGTGCACAGTTCTGCACTCAGCAAGAAATCAACCTCACAGAGAAGAGTAATTGTTGTAATAAACTTGCAGAAAAGAAACCAGTAGGCAGAGCAGATCACAAGCAGAACACAGCAAGTTCATGAGGTTGGAAAAGGCATCCACTCTGCTGAGATGCATAATCAGGAGAGTTGCCACCAAGGTAACTTTGGGAAGTTCTGAAAAGATTGGGTGGGAGCTAGAGGAGTACAGCAACAAAAAGTCTTGTGTTTCAGAACTGATTAAAAGAAAATAAATAATCTAAGCTTTTCATAAAAAAAAAAAAAACAACCCAAAAGAGAAAGACTGAAAAAAATATGGCAAGTCTCAATGTACGTAAAAGGATGCTGCAAAAAGAAAGAGAACATTGTCCATATTCACTTGGAATAAATCAACTAAACTGCAGCAAAAGGTATTTAATCCAGACATTTGAAAAACGAGAGACAAGGACTAGACTGGACTGCTCGAGGAATGAGTGGAATCTGTGTTTAAGGCTTTAAGAACAGGTTATGCAAACATCCTTTGAGGTTGTTTTTCATAATAGTTTATTGTGCCTTGAGGCAGGAGGATGACTGAGAATCCAGGTAAGGTCACTTTTGGCTCTCTTGGTTGCTTTTTATTTGGGGAAGGGATGTGTTAAGTGTAAAGCTTTAACATCTACATGACTGCAACCAACAAGCACTGAGGTTTAGGTATGTCAAGAAATCCCTAAAAACCAGTGCAAGTGCTGTATTTGTTATCCCTCTCATCTCCTTCCCAGAAATGAGACACGCTAAACTTGCCTTCACTAATACTGGAACCCACACAGTGGGTTTTGGGTGTATTTGCACAACACTGTACCACAGCAAACCTGACAGCCCTGATCAAAATTTTGCTGCAGTGCCAAATTCAATGTTATGTGACAATAAAATAAGTCTTTTTCCCTACACTCACAAAAATGTTTCTGTAGTCTAAAGTTAGGCTAGCGTTCATCTATTAACCCCAAAGTAAATCCTATTCTATTTGATGTTAATACACATGTCACAAAAGACAGCATAATCAAAAATATAGTCTTATCTAAGATTGTTCTTTTTATAAAAATCTTGGTATCAACTGCAACAGCAGCATAACATAGCTAAGACATGCATGCAATTACCAGTCCAAATCATGCTTTAAGACTTCTGTGCATGTCTACTTTTAAATACATAGATTTTTCCCTTTGTCAACTGATTGCTTAATGAAAGCATTACTTAAGGTAATTTTGAAATGCACTTCCAAGTGCACTTTGAAAAGAAAAAAAGAGAATGGTGTAACAAATCTATTAGGATTCAGAACTTAATTTGCACAAAAGGTTGTTCAAAGATTTGTTAAATAAAACATTCATTTTTTAATTTTTATCCGTATGTAATTTCTGAATGAGGAGACAGAATAAGAGGACTGTCGTGACTTCAATTTATAGGTACTTAAATTCTGCCTCATTTGAAGATTCAGTAGGAGCTTAACATCTGTTGTTGACAAAACAACTTCAAGAGTTTCCTACAGAAAATGAATGAAAGGGAACTAAGAGGTAACATATTCCATTACCTGGTACAGTACAAGAAGAGGTACTTTGGTAAAAATTTAAAACATTACTATTGTACTTCTGGAATACTTCCATAACAAACCGTTACACAAACAGACCAATTGTTCATTTCCTAAACTGCGACAAATGAGGGTCGGAACACACAAGAATCACGGGAGCAGTTAAAGTTGGAAAAGACTTCAGAGATCATCGAGTCCATCCTGTGGCTGAACACCACGATGTCAGCTGGACCATGGCACCAAGTGCCACGTCCCGTCTCTCCTTAAACCCCTTCAAGGACAGATATCACCACCTCCCTGGGCAGCCCGTTCCAGTGTCTAATCACCTTTTCTGTGAAAAAATTCTTCCTAAAGTCAAACCTAAACCTCCCCTGGTGCAGCTTAAGGCCACGTCCTCCCGTCCTGTCGCCGTTCCCTGGGAGAAGGGACCGACCCCCGCCCGGCTGCACCCTCCTGTCGGGGAGCTGCAGAGGGATGAGGCCACCCCTGAGCCTGCCCTTCCCGAGGCTGAGCCTGCTCTTCCCCAGGCTGAGCCTGCCCTTCCCCAGGCTGAGCCTGCCCTTCCCCAGGCTGAG
>QUSF01000015.1:4219931-4256241 GCA_003676055.1 Chloebia gouldiae
GTGCTGGAGGGTGTCTGTGCTTCCCGCTGTCCTGCTTCTGAGCTGCCCTTAATGCCATTATGGGTGTCGTTGTGGCCTTCTGGTGTTACGTTTCTAGACAGAAGCGTGCGGATCCTTGATAAGTTGTACTTCCAGATGTCATTTTAACAGCTGAAACTTTCAGCCTTTATCATTGCTGTTCCCTTGCTTTTCTCCAGCTTTAAGGGGAAAGTTTCACTCGGAGTGTTTTGCCAAATATTTTTGAGATGCCAAAGGAATTGTTAGGCTTACAGACTTCTGCTGAAGTCAAACTGTCCAGCTCTCCATGGAAAGCCATTTAAAATTGTATTTTTTTTTCTCATTTAGGCTATTGAAGAGGAAGGAGGTGATCCAGATAATATTGAAATAAGTGTTTCGACTGACACACCCACCAAGAAACCAACTAAAGGCAAAGGTTAGGATCTATTGATATACTTTATATACTTTATACCCAGGTTTTTTTTTTTTTTCATGTATCACCTTAAAGAAGGACTGTGGTCTGTATTTTGGGTGCAGTTGTGATTTTACTGTTTACAGCTTCAGTCATATAAGAAGTCCTTTGCCTTGCATGTCTGTTTTCAGTCACTGTATGTAGACAATGTATGGGGATGCTGGAGCAATATTTATTGGGAGAGATCTAGATAGATGGAAGATGACTGATGTAAGAGATGTGTGTTCTGAGGTAGTGGCTGTAGTGCCCACAGCTCCTGGAGAGCTGTGCTGAGTGCTGTGCGTGAGCTGTGAGGGCTTTGGCCTGTGCTCAGAGATCTGAACGTGGGGTGTTCCACGTGCAGGTGGAGCAGGAGCTGCTGGGGGCTCTGGGGGGCTCTGTTGGTGCTGTCCACAAGGATCTGTGTGACAGCAGAGGTTCTTCAGCCATGAGCAGGTGCTGCACTTGGCTGGTGGCGAGGGCACAGCAATGTGTGGTAGGGGTCACTCCCTGAGGAGGACTGTGTAGTGTGGCTGTGTTAGTGTGGTCTCTATTAAAGACAGGATTGATGAACATGAATTTTCTGAATAGGTGTTGAAGCCTCACAGTGGAATGTTTTAGTGTTTCTGTTGTGAGAAATTAATATTTAGATTTTGTGCGGATCTGCTTGGCAGTGATTTTTTTTTCAGATTTTTCAGCTCTGTTTTCTTTTACCTGGAAATTTAAATACTGTTTTCTGAGTTTGGAGTTTGGGGGATTTTAGGTTGGGCTTGTATTTTCAGTTGTTCTGGGAACATCTGTGATCTATTAGCACTGGGAAAGGACCTGTCTCTTTTATGCACAGCATTTTTCAGTAAACAGACACACTAAGAATGTTCACACGTGCTACAGGGGCCTGTTTTGGACGTGAACAGTCTTATATATGTCTGTTGTCATGGGCTGAGTTTTGTGGTGAAAGTGATTATTCAGTCAGTCTGGTGCTCTGAATGGTGAAATTAGTGTCTGCTTAGAAAGTTTGAATAACTTCTTTGCACTTTTCACATATTAGAGAAGTGAAAGAAAATAAACTTTCAGATGTGGTTTTGTTTTTTTCTTTCCTATGACATTACTTTATTCCCTGCTTTAGAAAAATGACTGCAGATTAAGATAACTACATGGAAGCTAAATAAGGAAACTCTTCCAGTTTTTCATACACAGATCTAAATGGCTCCTTGTTCTGCTGTGACAAACACTTCTCTTATCTACTCCTTTTTATCTTCCTGGTCTCCAAACTAGTATAATGATATACATAATATTCTTGAACTGGCTTCTTGGGTAGTTAGACTGTTTTGCTTCTGCAGAGGTAGTTTGCCAACCAGTGCTGCTGCTGCCTGAGGCAGGGCTTCAGTAGCTCTTCCTGCCACCTCTCCTGTGCCCCAAATCCTGATGCATACATTTGACATGTGTGTTCTTGGTAAACCTCAAAGTAAAACACAGTTGGTGAAGTTCTTATCAGTTCATTTTGCAAGCTCAGTTTTTCCTCATTACTTCTTAGATTACAGAAGTCTTATGAACAAATTTTGTGCCAAAAGTATGGGAAGTTCTTGGTGGAACATAAAAAATTTTACTGTTTAGTCTAATGGAAGTATTTTTTTTGTATTGGTAGGAAATAATACATTGCTTGATTTTTAACTACTCACTGTGAGGTGTTCTTCCTCTTTACTGATTTTGCTGACAGATTGGTCCAGGCCTTTTTGCTAATGCTTTTTTTCCTCCACCCTACAGCTTCAGACTAATAGTGATGGATCTTTATTTATTGTACTACTGGACAGCAGTAAAATTAATGACATTACTAGTTCTATAATATTTTTCCCTGTGCTATTATTGCTGTACAAGGGAGAGTAGGAGTATTAGGTACTCACTCACAAGGAAAATACATCTTCAGGAAAGGCCAGGGAGTGGAAATGATCATTAAACCTCCTCATAGCAGCCAAAAGGGGAGGCCAGTGGGAGGGGAGGAAGGAGGTTATCCTTCCAAAAAGGCCCAAAGTGTGTCTGGTGGCTGTAGGGTTTAGATCTGAAAGTCTTCTGTAACCAGTTTTACTGAAGCTCTTAAGGTCTATGGAAAAAGTGTGATTCTGATTCCCTAGCATTGTCTGTTACAACAGACTGGTCTGAAATATTGATACAGGCCAAATTAGAGTGGGAATGGGGTGTGGCGAGGGGGGGAAGGAATGATACATTTCTCTTTCCTTGCCTTTTTTGTATGTATGTTTACTAAAATGGAGAACAATACTCAAAAGATTAAGAGTAGGACTTTATTTCATACAAATTAAAAAATGCTTGCAGAAGGATTCTGTAATCCAGCAAGAATCCTTGATCAATCCTTATGCAAAGTTAGTAGAAATTTAAAACTTTTTCCAGATGTTGCTTTAATTAAATAATTAGGGTAAAGAACTGCAGAGCAGCTAATCAGCAGATTATACAGATATATAGGTAAGATCAGTTGGTTTTGCCAATTAAAGTTTTGAAAGGAACAAATGCCAAGTGCTCCTTTTTTAAGTGCCTCAGCTGTGCCTCTCCACCCTAGCATTTAGTAGCTATGGAGGAATTTATCTTTTTGTGCAAAGGTGACAGGTTTTGGAAAAAAGCTTATTTTCAAGCCTGACCATTCTGCTGCCTAATCTGGTCTCTAGGAGAAGTTACCTTACTACTAGTATGAAATATTTTTCAAATGTTTCTGATAAGAATGCTCCTTAGAAGGATCTGCAGTCAAAAGTGTTGTTGAATATTGAAATATTGAAGTTGGTAATTAAAAATTACTTTCCTGATGAGTTCTGGAATTAGTGTGGGTGAAGAACAGATTTTTGGCTGATAATTTTAACTTTGGAGAATTAATGTGAGCAAAGATGATTTTTTGCTGCTCTACAAGCTTCTGAGGCCAGTTATATACCTGTTAGTTTGTGTCTTAAGTACCTCTCTAGTTTCCAACTGAATTCCCAGTTTGACAGTACTGTTTCTTGGATCAAAAGCTGACAGAGGCTGGCCTGTACTATTGCTCAAATATTTTGTTTTATTTATTAAAGCTGTTTAGTTACTTAAATATAAGAACAAAACAAAGTAAACTAAGCTGCACACTTAGATTTCACAGACCTTTCTTTCTAAAAACAATGAATGATTAAGAACTGTATTTTTTAGCCATAGTAGAAGACTTAAATATTCCTGTACCTCATGGTACCATTTCAGAATTAGAAAAGTATTGTTTACTTTTGTTAATATTGTGGCAAATGATACTTTTCAAATTGCAGTAGGCCTCTTAATGTTATAGAGAGTTTATTCCATTGTAAGGATTTACCTCCTCTTTACCTCTTATCCCATGTTTTTGGTGAATCTTAGCATTAGGTGAGAGAGAACCCTGTTGGAAGTTTCAGTAGGAATACCAGAAGAAATACAAACACTAATTTTTCCAAAGTTTTCTTATGTGTCACTGCTTCTGCCTGAGATTCAAATATCTAGTTCAAGAGTTGTCCAGAATATACTCTTCTATAATTCCCTAAACACTCAGGTAGCCTGAATTCCTCACATGGAGGACCATGAATAGGTAGAATAATCTTGTCCTACTGTAAAGCTTGTAAATGAAATGAAAGCTAAACCTGCATAATGTAAAACCAACAAAGATGTTCTAATTCTTCTACTTACTTATAAGGAGAACATTTGTTCTCTGTGTAATAGTCTGTTGCAATTTTATGGTGTGTAGCAATTGCTGTTGCCAGAAAAAGGATTGAGCATGGCTTGCAAAGGAGTGCCATCACTCCAAGGTAAATGAGTGTTTGTGTTAAGCACCCAGATCTGTGGTGAATGCTACATAAACACTGACATTTTCAACAGCTACTGCTTGGATAAACCTGTACAGAAATGTGGGTGCTGACAACCTGTGTGACTGGAGACCAGCTGTGCCTCTTGTCTGCAGAAGGTTCAGCTGCTCTGGCTCTGTTTGTTAACTTACCCTTCAATCAGGTCAACACTGGTCTGGAATAAGTTCAGAGAAATAGTTGTTTTCTGTAAGGTGTGTGTTGCAATCTGATTTTAGTTATGTGAATTTAAGAGCCAAGTGTGCCTTTAAGCAGCCCACTGTAAATGAGTTGTCAGTCAGACAACTCTTGAATTTTTTTGTGGATGCTGGCTTTTGGCAAGTTACTATATCAACATCCGAAAACTGTCTCTATAAGAACCTTGAAATGGCACTTTGGAGTGGCATAGTGTAACTCTAGCCAGAGCAAAGTAACCTGAAGCACAGAACTTGAGAGGGAGAGCAGACCTATGGCACTTCCCAGCTTGAAGCTGAAAAGTGAAGGTCATTGTTCAGGTCACCTTATGCGTTGGAATATCTGTGGTACCTCAGAGTAAATGGAACTTGCTACAAAGACAACAGACATAGTATAGAAGGGCTAATGAAATCATTACTTAATCTAGTAGCAAATAAAAGATAAAACAGCTTCATTACTGAATGCTGTAACTTGCTCTTGATGAGGACCAGTCCATAAAATACAGTTCTCTAGCTGCTGTTGCATTATGGTGGGACTAACTTGAGGTAGCTTTGCCATTGGTTTGGTTTTCTTTTCTGTTCCCTATAAAGTCTCGGTTCTGGCCCACCAGCCATAGCTCCTCAGGCAAAAATTATTTAAATGATTAAATTATCTAAACAGCTTTCATGATAGTCTGTGCTAGAGAGTTGCTAAATGTGTTGAGCATCTGCCCTGTGTGCTTGCCTGTCTCTGTGTGTGCTTAGCTGGATATGGGATGCAGGAAAACACCTGGTCTTTCAGGTTTAACACACTGAAATGTGAGAGGGTAAAATGGAAAGCAGTGGAATGTGTGTAGAAATCCTTGCCATTTCTCACTGCTTTTTATTTATGTTGAAGATATTTGGGATCTGTAGATTCTGTCACAGAATGCTAAAAATCTAGCACAAAATTTGTTTCAGGCATCAGCTGTGATGCATATCAGAAACTGTGCTTTCCAGTGCAAGTCCTCTTCCTAAGAAGAGCTGGCTTCCTTTAGCACCTGTGCAGGTGGCTTTTTGCACTAAAATCTCACAAATCTATTACATTACAAGTATAAAACAGGTTTTTCTGTGGTTTTGGGATTTGTTTGTTTGTTTTAAGTGAAATAAAATCAGTGACAATGACTTTAGATTTAGAAGTTTAAATCTCCTATTTTGCAGTTGCAGAAATAGCTTCTGCCATGTGCCTTTTCCTGGAGATCAGTGTGTGCCTGTACTGAATACAGCAATGTGCTTTTTCTGAGAGTATGGTCAGAGTGCTGCCTTTCAGGGAAATGAGTAAAAGCAACTGGAATCCAAGCAAACCAAATAGTGTGTACTTCTTCCCCTGTTGAGTACTTTACAGCTTTGAAGTGCATTTAAGAACTGCATATGAAACACCATGGAAATTAATGGCTGAAAAAATTGAGGATTTCAGCTAGCAGAGATGTCCATACTGTGTTGAACTGTGGCTTATGGTTTTCTTTTATATTCCTTTGGAATAACTATAAAATTGGTTTAGCCATTCATTAGAGGTTGAAGGGAGGAGGGAAGATTCCATGCCAAAAAATGAAGCATTAAGTGCTAATTATGACTGCCATCTCATTTGCATTTGAATTGACACTGAGTTTCAGTAGAAGATACAGTAAAGACACTTCCTAACAGAGCTGCTTTTGTACCTTGTGCTACTGAAAACTGTTGCAAAGGGTAATCTTTGATAGACTGAATCAAAGAGACAGAACCTTCTTCAAAGGGTGTGTTTGTGTGGAGATGTTTCTGTCTAGCGTTCTTAGGTCTTGTTTTTCAGAAGAGTAAGGGAATGCAGTGGGTTCCAAAGGGAACTGTGTCTAGTCATCATCCCCACAGAGACATCTCTAACAGAGAAAAGTGTGTGCTGGAAGAGCAGAATTCCTCAATGGAACAGGCCCTTGATACAGTAAAGCATATGTAGAAAGCAGAAGTGCTGCACCTACTCAATTCTTCTGCCTTGCTTCATCCTCTACTGAAAAAGGTGGCTTGGAGAGGCTTGTATGTGCCATGCTTGTGGATATTAAAGGATGAAGCTAAATAAAATCCTGAGATCTTCTGTTGTCCTTGGAACTTCACTGTAATTTTCAGCAGGCAGTTGGGTGACTAGATGACCTTGAGAGGTTTGTTCTAACCTAATTTCTCACTGATGTTAGTTATCCTCTAAAGCAAGACCTTTCCAAAGTCATAATGTCTAGTTAACCTCAGTAATTCCAGAAGGGTTTAGTTTCTAGTTCAAAGTTCTCCTGAATTCCATTATCACTCAAAATGGAAGGATGTGTATTAAGATCACTGAGTTGGATGTAACCACTTGTTTATTGAACAGCATTGATTGTTCATTCTCAGCTGACATTTTATCTCCTTATCTTAAAAATTAATCAGTTTTTGGAGGGCTGTATTATAGTGAAGAATCCAACTAAACTAGAACAAGTAGAGAACAATAAAGTGAGGCCAAACATATAATCAATATTAGAAGTGTGTTCTACATAGCAGGTCTAGCCACAGCATATCCCATCATTTCAGGTAAAAAGCAGGAAGCTGATGAATTGGCTGGTGATGCTTCAGTAGAAGAGGACTCCTTTGTCAAGGTAATAAAAGTATGTAAAAACTTTTCCCATTTTGTATTTAAGGTCAGTGTTTGACTTCAGTTAATGAAAACGCTTTAGTTTTCTTTGTGGTAATTTATGTGGAAATTTGGAGCATTGTTTTTATTATATTCACAGTGTGATGCCTAAGGGTATGAAGCTGGGGGGGTTTTAAAACATGATATGAATTTTATTATGAATGTGAGACACTGATTCTAGCAGTGATTTTTTTTTTTTTTAGTATAAGGCTAATACTTTTAGTTATTTTAAGTATTTTGTGTTCACACCAAAAGGAAAGTGAATTGGAGGATCAAGATGGAAATGATGAATTGAAAGACTTCAAAGAATCTGTTGAAGATGAGAACTTGAATTCTAAAGAAATACCATCTGCAGAAAAGAAAAGATACCATGACCTGGAGCCAGTGGAGACAACAGAAGATGTGGAGAAGGATTCTGAAAGTCAGGTACTTGGCCATATTTTACATTAATTTTTCTTAGTGTTTGTTACTAGGAAGTCAGAACTAGTTTTTCAGTTTGTCTTGTTTATCTCTAAAAGATAGGGTTTTTTCTTTTTACTCTGCTTTAGTCTTTTCTTTCTATTTGCTTTGATTTGTATTTGAATAGTCCTGAAACAAATGTGGCACTGATTGATTGATAAATTTCCACTCTGTCCATACAGAGTTAGTTCCTAAATGGTCCTTTTCCCTTGTACTACCAGTGACTTGTGCCTTTCAGTTCACTGTTCAGATTCTTTAAATCATGGAGAACTGCTCGTGGATGTTCACATTGTTGAGTGTGTATCCACTTAAATGTTTACTGATCTAATGGAATCTCTTGACCCTCTAAATGTTTGAGTGTCTTGTAAATAGTTTGCTTATCTTGTCCCTTTTCTATTTCTATAGGAAAATGAAGGTCCAGACATGGAAGATTACACTTTTCCAGCTGTCCATGTGAGTTCTAAATCCATTCTGTTAAGCTGATTTTTGTGTCTATTTAGTTGGAAAAGATCAGTTTAGACTGGTTTTTCTGTTTCAGTGTGCATGTTAGAGTCAGATGATGTAAGACTGTACAGGTAAACTATATGGGAAGCTTTCATTCAAATATTTAGTAATGCATATAATTGTGGTACCAAGTACGTTGACCTATTTAAAGACATAATTCATGTCTACAACTTGGGATTGTTCAGTGCATAAAATATTCACAAAGAATATATCTTGCATTCCCTTAAAAACATGCCAGATGCTGTTGTAGTATGTACAGCCTGTGCAGGAGTTTAGAACTTCTGTTTAATGTAGAAGTTTGCCCTTGGAGAATGTGGGGAGTGCAGAACTGGGTGTGGTTGTTTAAGGATGCTTTTTGGTGTTAGTACTAATATTTGCTATCTCTAAGCTCAGAAATTCATTCTGAGTTTCATGGAACTGATGTCTGGAAAGTGACATCTCATATGACATCTCTTGCTCCGTGAAACTAATGGGAAATATGTAAATACCTATCCAAATCAGAGTTTCATTTTTAAGTAGCTACTGGAGGGAGCTTACCTAGTTTCTGACTTCTCTCTTGAGTTTTTAAAGCTCATTATGGACTGCTTGCATTTCTTTGAAAGCAGTAATCAGCAGCTTGACAGACATTCTGAAAGCTTTGCTAAGACATGGAACAGTTTAGAAATCTCCCATTGAGTTGAGGGGGTAAGACAATATCTCCATGTCCCAACCAATTGGAAGCTCTAAGTGTTGCAGATAAATGTCAAGTTGTTTCATAAAGAAGTTTCATAATAGTTTTTAGAGATTTGACAAGGGAGATACATGAGTTTGGCTCCTGGATAATCTTTGGAAACAGTTTTCACTATTTGCCTTCATACAGTAGAAATTTTATGAAAAATACAAACTGTTCTGCTTAAAGTTTCAAAATAGGAGACATTTAGTGTTGGCTTCCTTTTCTTGCAGGATGGGGAAGATGAAGAAAATGAGAAAGGTATGTCTAAAGTTTAATAGAGTTCAGAGGTCTTACTCTGGTAGGGCAGGCAACTTTCTCTTGTAACATTCAATCTCTACTAATACTAGGCTTATCTCCAGCACTAAGTATCAGTTGTCTCCTCATTGAGCTCAGCACTTGGAATCACTGCAGTCAGTTTATTTCACTTCTAAGAGTTACTTTACTCTTAGGAGTTGGTTACAGTGCTTATCAGTTACTGTGGTGGATGTATAATATAGTTGCAATACTATGATTTTTAATAAAAACCCATAGTATTCAAGGACTGAATTTAGTACACGGTAAGTCTTGATGCCAAAGCTCCAACTTGCACTGCAGTAACTGATGTTGAGTGAAATGCTGCACTCTCACACTGAAGTTGAGCACCCCACAAATGTATGGACCATCATATGCTTGGCTTACTGTCACTTAGAAATACCAGTTGTACATAGGATGGTAAAACAAGTGTTTGAAAACCTGTGGAGTGGCTACCATTTTTTAAGCTGTGCTCATTAGTGAAACTATAGAAGGAATGTAATGTATTTGGGCAAACAGACTTCCTGGACAGAAGTCATAAGGATTCTACATTTTGTGGACTCGAAAGGACATGGAACACCATCACTTTACACAAGATGGAATAAACACATTACTGAAGCTACAGGATTAAACTCCAGACTCCGTGTTTACGAGGGACCCCGTGGCCGAAGTGTCTCATCTGTGCAAATCCAAGAATACAGTTGGAGATGTCTCTGTGGGACTGAGATGGAAAATCTGCCCAGTGGATGAAGATTGAGACCATTTGTCTACGAACTCTGGATTAAGGCTCACCCACCCATGTTCTGCAGCAGCCTTGTACAACTCACTTGACTGCCAAGCAACTGCTTGGAAAGGAAAAGAACAGCGAACACCGACGTGGAAGACTGGCTGGAATTCTCCAAGACTGTAATTCTTTCGGATTTGGGAAGGTTGGAAGTTCTGGAACCAGGAAGATGCAAAGACAGATTAAATCAAACTGTGAACATCCAAAGCAACTATGTTCTTCTGGAATGCTAAATCCTAAACTGGAAAATGGATACTTCTTATGAAGAACGGGTATCTCCAGGATGGAACCATAGTCTCCCTCCTAATGTTTTGGTATTTGTCTCTAGAAAATGTGTTTTGACATGAAGAATAAGTGATCCTGGGTAAAGGATTTATATTTGTGTTAATACACCTTGTGTTTTCTCTAACCTTCCATCAGTGCTAATAACTGGCTTTGTATTTTCTAGGTCCTATTCTAGCTTATGCATATGAAATTGTTTAAACTTCTTGTTTTGCCATATTTATTCCTGTTAAATCCTCTTAGATAAAGCAGGTTCTGGTGATGGTACACAAGAAGTATCTAAACCTCTTCCTTCAGAAGAAAGCCTAGCTGAGGCTGATCACACGGCTCACGAAGAGATGGAAGCTAACACCTCTGTGAAAGAAGCTGAGGATGATAACATATCGGTTACAATCCAGGCCGAAGATGCCATCACTCTGGATTTTGATGGTGATGACCTCCTAGAAACAGGTAAAAATGTGAAAATTACAGATTCTGAAGCAAGTAAGCCAAAGGATGTGCAGGATACCATTTCACAGAGCCTGGAGAAGGAAAGCAAGGACTATGAGGTGACTGAGAACCATAAAGATGGTAAGAAGGAAGACTGCGTGAAGGGTGATCCCGTCAAGAAGGAAGCCAGAGAAAGTTCAAAGAAAGCAGAATCTGGAGACAAAGAAAAGGATACTTTGAAGAAAGGTCCCTCGTCTACTGGGGCCTCTGGTCAAGCAAAGAGGTTTGTTTTTCTATGTCAGTTCTTTACGATACTGAGTACCAGCATTCAATAAGATCACTCTACATTAAGGGGGTAGCAGCAAGAATCTTATAATTAGTATCCTATGCTCCTGCCTATAGGTTTTTTGACCGCCATAAGTTACTTTTTAAAATTCAAGATCTTCGTATAGACACTATGTCCTACTGATTGCATTGTCGAATTGTCAGCATTTATTTATTTTTTTCAAATTGACGATTTTTTAAATGTCCTTGTGATGATGGTAATGAACAGCTATCAGTTCTAAGAACACAAAATGAAGTCAAGTCCCCGTCCTGAAATCTGGAGAAGATTGCCATATATCCACTGAATAGAGTTGTCAGAAAATCTAGATCTTCAGGCATCTTGGGGAAAATCAGTGCAAGAATCCATAAGGGAATCATTTGTTCAAATATACAGTCTGGCCCTTTTTCATTTTTATTTTTTGAAATGTTAACTTGTTTGTTAGTGTTAGTAGTATAAAATGCAACACCAAATTCTGTAGTTTCAACTTTCTTCTGATTTTTTTAATTTGCTTCTCTAGCTCTACTAAGGAATCTAAAGAAAGCAAGACAACATCAAAGGATGATAAAGGTAACTATTATGAATTAGAGTAGTACTTCTTGTACTAAATGCTTGTCTGATTTAGAAGTTGCTTGCTATGTAATAAGATGGCTTATATGTTTGAACAGCCATCTATAGTAAATTATGCTAGAGGTACAGTAGTCATTTGCTATATGTATGTGTCCATATATTTTGTTTCTCCTTATGCCAGATTTGTCATAAGATCAAAAATACTTATTCTAAAGGCTTGATGAAAATACATTCTTCTACTGCAAAATACTTTTGGGAGCAAATTCATTTAACATTTCCCAAGTCTTTGTTTTGATGAGAAGCTATAATTTTCAGATAAGCCTGATGTAACTTACAGCAAAACAAGCAAAAAATAATTGCAAGTACTTAAATGTAATGCCAATTAAATTTTTTGTCTTGTTTGTAATTCTAGCTCATTTTTAAATAAACTGAACTCTCAAACAAGTAGTATAGCTGAGATGCCAACTTGCAAAATTGCACTTGTGGCTGTTTATTGTATTACATTTTAACCTATTTTTTTGCCTTTGAGTTTCCACCTGCTTCCATAAAACCCTGTATTACGATTACAAATTTGAAGAGTGGAGCTCAAGAGCCCATTAATGTCACCAGTTATACTGATGCTTCATGGTTGAACAGATGCATTTGTGTGAGCTCATGTGTCTCCTTATTTTACCTACTCCCTTTCTGCCAAAAACCTGTGTCACAGAATCTCTGGCATAACACTAAGGAATGAATGAAACTTTACCTGGTAAATGAATTTGAGAGGAAATTTTTGCGGCAGACATAATTGGGTCTTCTGTAGATGTGTCTTTTCATGACAGTTACATGCTTACAATGAAACTGGGAGCAGATTTGCTGTGTCTTCATTTATGTACCATATACAGTGATAACTGTGATAGCAACTGTTTAAGGCTTTCTTAATATACACAGCCAAAGCCAGGATAGTGGCTGTTTAATGGTGTTTATTGATGGTCTAAGTGTATCACAGAACCATAGAGTGTTATGGGTTAGAAGGAACCTTAAAGAAAGATCATCTCATTCCAATGCCCTGCTGTGGGCAGGGACACCTTCCACTGTCCCACATTGCTCCAAGCCTTCTTCATCCTGGCCTAGGACACTTCCAGGAATGGGCAGCCACAGCTTCTCTGGGCAACCCATGCCAGGGCACACAGGGAAGAATTTCTTCCTTATATATCTAAACTTAATATTAAAATAACCTTAGTATGACCATAAGTGAGAAGTTGCCTTTTTCTCTTAGTTAATCTTGATGCATTGAAGAAACAAAACTAACCTTTTTTTTTCTCAAGATGGTTAAATTACCTTTTAAAACTCTGCATATCACCAGATTTTCCAGCTGTCAAAATGGAGATCTGGTTCTGGTCTTGCCTGTAGGACTGGCTACATTTTAACATATCCCAAAGCAGTTCATTTATTTAGCAGCAAACAATAACAAGCTGAACTACATAACTGAAGACTAAAAGATACTGGGAATGAGATTACATGAGTCTCTTTTGAGTTCTTATCGCTGTGTTGTTGCAAAAATACTCAATGTGTGGGGTGAGGGAAGTATTTAAGGCATATAGTGTTTTCCCAGCTTTTATTTAGTATTTTCTTTAGTATGTGGGAAATCATTTTGGTGGGTTGAATCTAGTTCTACATCCAGTAGTATTTTTAAAAAACTGCTCTGGATGACGCTGATACTTCAAGAAGTCGTGGAACTTGACCACACGACTCTGGAGGCTGGGATTATCCAAGTCTCCTGTATTTACCCAATGTACAGACATCACGATGGAGAACAAATACGGTGTGCAAAACACCCCATTTTTATGGATGGTAGCTAATGATAACAGTCAGATTTTGAAGCTAAATGTACATACCCAATTGAGGAGTAAAGTATGCCTTTAACAAAGATTTGTATTGTTTTGTCTCTGTCCTTTGGGTACAAGGTAGCCAAGCTGTTGGTCTCAATACATGGTTAAATGAATGAAATCTTACGGCATATGTTTTTTTCCTATAGAAATCTTTCCAAGAAAGGTAACCAGATAAGCAATTACTTAGAGGTAACAGGCTAAGTTTCTCTTTTCAGCAACACTTTAGTTAAATATTTGTGTTACCTGTCTCCTTAATTTTTTGGCTGTTTTGTAAAACTTGTTTCAGGAAGCACGAGCAGTGTTAGTGGTAGCAGTGGAAGTTCAACTAGAAACCTGTGGGTTAGCGGACTGTCTTCCAACACAAAAGCTGCTGACTTGAAAAATCTCTTTGGCAAATATGGAAAGGTATTTTATGGGGTGTGATATCATGTGTGTGCTGTGTCTATTCCCCCTCCTCTATTCAGTTACAGAAATTAATCCTTGATTTAGATAAAGGTTTGTGAGGAAATGTCTGACCAGTTCAATCTAAAACCCCATACTGCAGCAGTCAGAGTGTATGCTTACAGGAAGACCCATATGTTCATTTTATAAGAAGTTTTTCTTCCTGTGGAGATAAGTACAAAAGAAATTTCACAAATACTTGAATATTCTGGTCAGGACTGGCTTTTAAAATAATGATGGCTATGTTCATTTGTAGCAACTGTATCTAACAAGATAGTGTACTAACTGATAAACTTGTAATACAAACAGTGTTTATAGAACATCCTGCTTTGGGGAGACTGTTTTAAAAATGTGTTCTGAAGGCTTATGAATGGGAAGAATTGGTAAAAATGTGACATTTAATGCATGATCCTTTAGGGACTCTTTCAGTGACTTAATGATTTTTTTTTTTTACAGTCTGCTTAAATTAAGTCTGTTTTCCCAATTTTGGTTAATTGAAACATACAAATTCCATAGAAATCTTGAAAGCCATAAGGAGTCTTCTAAACCCAGGGTTCTCATTTTCCCAAAGGAGTTGCTGATATCTATGTGAATTTGTAGTGTTAGTGTAAGCCTGTGCAGATATGGCATTATTGTATCTTGGGAATTAGTTAGAACCTGAGCACTGTGACTATCAAGTATGTGTACTGATTATGGCATATCTGATGTTTCCAGTGAATTTAGTAGGTGATTTTATTTAATGAATTCACGAGTGTGGAAACCCAACAGAATATTTTGTTGAAGCCTCCAGTTACTTGGCTGTTTTCACTGTAAAGGTGGTTGGTACTTACATTTACGTAGCTTCCCAGTTTTAAAGTTGATTGGGAAATATTTAATGACTGTACCATGACAGTCTAGACTGCTAAAAAGGTAAAACTGATGACAGCTGGAAAGATAAAACTCTTGCCTTTAGAGCATGACTATGGCAAAAAGACTGGCTCCAGTGGCCATAGAAATTCTAGCAAGGAGGAGGAGCACAAAGGTTAATACCTTCTCAAGAAGCAGATGTCAGAGCTGACTGCTAGAATGGCTTAACCAACACACTTGCTAGATGACTTTGAAGAATTGGCTCCCTTATTAAGTTACTACATAATACTGCTTATACTTTCCTGCCATTAACGGGCAGCTCTGACTGTTTTTGTGGGGCTTCATCTGTCAGAGATGAACCATCAAATTCAAGTCAGTGGTGTTTCTGTGAATGAATTTTGCCAATAACTGAAGAGAAGCATTTAGATAATGGGCATGAAGCGGTGACTGGTCAAAACAGGACGCAAGCATTAATATGCCTTGATGTGCAAGTTGGGATAAAGTTCTCAAAGCTTTTGAGAATTTGGGAGTGTCAGTCTTTCTACTGGGGTGGGAGTTATGTTGCTGGTGAACTGAAGGGGTTGGGGTGAATTAGTTTTGTTTTGTTATATACTAGGGTAAAAATTTTACTGGCATACCATAACTTCTGTAGAAATGTCTCTCTCAGAACCTAAATTCTTCCTGTTTGCATAGGTACTTGGTGCAAAGGTGGTCACAAATGCACGAAGCCCAGGGGCAAAATGTTACGGCATAGTAACAATGTCCTCTAGTACAGAAGTGGCCAGGTGTATCGCACACCTGCACCGCACAGAGCTGCACGGACAGCAGATCTCTGTGGAGAAAGTAGGTTTCATAACATGAAGACTTTTCCCAGAATAGACCCTCTTTTAAAAGAATCTGTATTAACCTGTTTGCTTTTGAAAAAAAAAAAATAGGTGAAAGGTGATCCCTCCAAAAAAGAATTGAAGAAGGAAAGTGATGAGAAATCTAGTTCGAGTAGGAGCATAGGAGATAAGAAGACTGCATCAAGTGACAAAGCCAGCAAGTAAGGAATTTCACATCTTCTGAAATTGTGAAAGTCCTCTAAGCTGAATTTCCCTCATTGGATTTTTATTTCTTTTTCCTAATAAGAACTCCATCAACCAAAAAAGAAGAAAAAAAATCAGAGAAATCTGAAAAAAAAGAAAGTAAAGAAGCCAAGAAAACAGAAGGTAAAGATGAGAAGAGTGATAATGGAACAAGTGGCCCTAATCAAGAATCCACTAAAAAAACTGAAGAAAAGAAAAGAATAAGTATGCCATATAGCCATATTTCCTCCTGTTGAATATGTGTGTCTGACTTGTCTTGGGGGCATGTTCTTGCTCTTACTGGAAACCAGACAATTAAACACTTGTTCTTTTTTAGACTCCAGTAACACATTTTTTTCTTCCATACTTTATACTAATATTTAATTACAGGCATGTGCTGGTATGTTTCTCCTACCAGTACCAGATCACTTCAGAAATTTAGAAATTTCACAAAGGAGAATTTTTAATAGGCAAATAGAGATAGTTGTATGTGTGTTTTTAAACCTTCTTTTTTTTTTTTCTTTTTTTTTTTGTTTCCCCCCTTCACTAGGTGGTAAAAGCCCAGGTCAAGTTGTAGTTTTAGACCAAACAAAAGGAGACCAAGGCCACACTAGGACAGTTAGAAGGGGAAGGTTTGATAAAGTAAGTATCTATAGATTTGATGCAATCCTTACCTGATTTGATCCTACCTTGCAGTTGATACTTGCACTGAAGAGTCAAAGTATCACTAACTGTTAAGCTTAGATAGAAGCTTTGTGTGCTTTGGGATTGCTAAGTCATTAATCATACTTGAACGTAGCATCCAGAAATCTCCCTAAATGAATGAGACTTCTGAAATAACCATTGTAATCTCTATCTATAGCCACAGATATTGAGGAACAAAGAGCGTATTATTCAAGAGAAAGTGAAATTCAGGGAATACAGGGGTAGAAAGGATATCTTGCCTTTTGAAAAGATGAAGGAACAGAGATTGCGAGAACACATGGTTCGATTGGAAAGAATACGACGAGCTGTTGAACTGCGAAGGTAGTAATTCAACTTTTTGCTAAAGGCTATTGTATACATTAATTGGTCAGATACTATATTTAGAAATCTAATCAGAATTTATTCTGTCAAGCCTTCTAACCAGATGTTAAAGTCTGGGACTCTACCTAACAGTATCTTTCTGGGAATTAACAAACTCCAAAATTTTTGTGTAATTTGTTAATAGCTATATATGTACACACACAGCTTGTTACAGTGGGAGGTATATCTCATAAGTGTGTCTGCATGCCAGTTTTCTTTTTGGAAAGGTGAGAAGTAGACCAGGAGACAGAGCCAAAAGTAGTGTTTGAGATTTGCTTGTTTGTTTTTAAACTGAGAATGTTGTATCTCTAAATGACAAATCAAGCATAATACAATCTTGACCCTTTAAATAGAAGGACCAAATGGCTACACTGTTATGTTCTGCTGTTTTCATATGGACAAAAGCTTGCAAAGAGCAGTTAAATAA
Source organism: Chloebia gouldiae (assembly GCA_003676055.1). Taxonomy (NCBI): domain Eukaryota; kingdom Metazoa; phylum Chordata; class Aves; order Passeriformes; family Passeridae; genus Chloebia; species Chloebia gouldiae. Next base: position 4,237,121 of record QUSF01000015.1, read on the forward strand.
GCTGTGTTGTTAGCTGGGTTTCACAAAACAAAGGGAAACAATTCCTAAACAAAAGAATTCCCAGCAAGCATAAAAGCTTAAAGGAGAAAATGCCTTTTGTGCATCCTCTAGGCTGTATTATGGGAGGTAAAAAGAAGAAAACAAAATGAAGCTGTTCATGAGTCTACTCGTGCAACTCAGAGTGGTCATGACTGGCTGTCTGTCTTACTATTTTGGACAGAAAACCCTAAGTGTTTTGTTAGCTTGGGGAAGACAAGAGCTAAAATAGCATTTATATTTTAGATACAATCATATTCTTGGCTACTGAATACTGTTGTTACTATGTGACAAGTGAAAAATCCAAATTAAGAATAAAATACATCAAGAAATTATTCTTGAAACAGCTTTTCCTATCAGTTGTCTTCTCTAGATAAGCTAAAACCACTTTGGGCTACTTGGGGCTAAAAGGAGTAGACTTCTGGTGCAAGGACTTCTGTGAAGAGCATACTCTGAATGAGTTTTTGAATGCCTATGCCTAAGGTGACATTAGTTTTGGATGACAAAATTTCTCAGATGAATTTCTGCTACCTCTTTTCTTCCTTCAGGCGAAGAGAAATTGCAGAGCGAGAGCGCCGCGAGCGAGAACGGATACGGATCATGCACGAGCGAGAAGAGTGCCTGCAGAGGGAGAGGGAGCGACTCGAAATTGAGAGGCAAAAGCTGGAGAGGGAGAGGATGGAACGGGAGCGTCTGGAGAGAGAGCGTGTTCGGATTGAGCAGGTGGGCAGAGCTGTGCTCTGCACTGTGCAGGAGCTTTTTGGAGGATGGCCCAGTTAGCCCTTGTGGGGAATTTTGCTCTTCACTCTTCTGCCCAGTTCTTTTTCTTTCATAAAACCCAGCCAAACATTACATAATTCACATTGTACAACAATGGGAATCTTCATCTTGTTTGCCTGAGAGTAATTGGATGTAAAATACTTGCTTCTGTAGCAGCTATACAAGTCAGTCTCTAAACATGAAGTACAATAGATCACTTTGTCTATACCACTCTTCCATAATTTGACTAGGTTTTTCCCATATAATACTACTGCAAACTTCAAGAAATGTTTCTGGGTAATAAATACAATAGTAATACAAGAAATTACCTGGAGACATTTCTATGTAACAGCCAACAGCATCTCCAGAACTGCTGTCTACTTTTTGAGATATATTCCCTGTTCTCTTTAATCTTAGATGCTACTCAAGGATGAATTTTATCCAATCACCTTTAGCAGAAAACTGACAAGGGATAGGTGTGTATCCTTGCTAACTGTTCTCTGGGTATCTCTAGTAAAGACCTGCTCTGTTTGTGGCTCCTTTCGTGGCAGGAACGTCGGAAAGAAGCGGAGCGAATCGCGCGGGAGAGGGAGGAGCTCCGGCGGCAGCAGCAGCAGCTCCGGTATGAACAGGAAAAGAGGAATTCATTGAAACGTCCACGGGATGTAGATCACAGGTAATTCTCAAACTGGTCTTTTGCAGTGCATAATAAAAAGAAAGAGCTACAAGCCTTGTATCAGATTTGAAAATGCATTTAGACCTGAAGCAGGTCTTCTTCACAGAACTGGATTTCTGATATTGCTTTGGTTTGACCTTAGTTTATGACAAACATGAAACACTCCTTATCTGTTGGAGGGAGCTTTGAAATTAGAGAAGCATCCCATGAATTAATTCTTATTGTGTGAAAAAAACACAATCCAGAACATTTGCTGAGAAAAGCTGTTCTGCCTTAATGGTTGAAGCTTCTACTTTAAGAACTCATATTTCTGCTAAATGGATGGTTAGTTTTGGGTGTTTTCTTAAATTATTTTGTCCACTGCTCTTTAAAGAGTCTGCCTTTGTCAGTGGTTTTCCAAAGGTCAGATGAGCATCTCTTAAAATAGACAACTGACTTTCAACAGTTTTCTGCATATTAGACCTTGATTTGGCTACACATGACTGATAAGGGTTCCTTTGTTTTGGCTAAAGGAGAGATGATCCCTACTGGAATGAAAGTAAGAAGATGGCTCTTGATACAGATGCACGTTTTGGCCATGGTTCAGATTACAGCCGCCAGCAGAACAGGTTCAATGATTTTGATCACAGAGAACGAGGTCGATATCCAGAAGGTTCTTCTGTTCCATCGTCTTCTTTTGATAGGTAAGTTTAGATAATGGAGCAGGTATTTGTGTGCCAGCAGCTCTGTGGATTTCACTCCTGACTGTTCAAAACTGAATGTGGTGCCAAACGCTTTACACAGTTCTGATATAATAGAATTGCAGTACTGTCCTGACATTTCTTGTGTCTTCAGGACTGGCCACTTTTATCATGGAATCTAATCTGCTTTTCTGTGAGGACTTTAAATTAGCTACCTGGTGGCCTTTTTTGTGAGACGTTTCAGAAAGATTTTTGCAATTATTCCTTCCTCTTTCACATCTAGTCACAAATTCCTGTAGATTACCTGTGTAATTTACTGTGCAGTAAATTACAGATGGAACTTCATGGTTTCAGTAACCACTAGTAAAGCTAAGACCACATAATTATACCTTCTGGAATTCTGCTTTTAGGTTGCAGTGAACTAGAATTGTAAATACAATTCTGATTTGAGAAATACAGCATTCCCTATTTCACAGTGGGCAAAAAGGTGGCCCCATAGTTGCTTAAATTACACTGACCAAAATAGGAACAAATAAATACATAAATAAATGTTTTAACTGGCTGTTAGAACTCAAGCTCAAAATTACAATTGTAGACATAAATACAATTTGGGGTGGGAAGGATTTCTGTTCCACACACATAGTAACAAACAACTAATACAAAGATGAGTGCTATTTTATATCCTCATCTATGTGCTTACATGTGCAGAGAAAGGTGAAAATGGGAAACAAGTAATGACTCTTTCCTACTTTAACAATTTAGGCGAGATCGTTTTGTAAATCAAGGTGAGGCAAAAAAGACTCGCCCAACAGCACGAAGAGAAGAGCCAGGCTTTGAGAGATATCCCAAGACCTTCAGTGAGTCCAGAAGAAATGAACCACCACAGCCAAGAAGTGAACTCCGGGACACGGACAGACGCGAAGTGCGAGGAGACAGAGATGAAAGGAGAACGGTGATAATTCACGACAGACCAGAAATACCACACGGCCGACATCCCAGAGAAACCGGTTCCAACCCACCCAGGCAAACAAATTGGAAGAGTGAGGGAAGCATAAGCACAGACAAACGGGACGGCAGGTAAATGTGCTGATTAACCAGGGAAAGTACTGATTCTTGTAGAATTTATCCATAGTAGCAATTCCTCAAGAATTAGTGTGTAAAGAGAGAATAGACCCTCTCCTCCTAAAGAAAAGCATTGGAAGAAATATGTAGGGTATCAAATTCTAAATCTCATCTAGGAACTGGTTGCTGACTCCCAGCAGTCTGTTCTTATCATGAGTAGCAACACAGAGTTAAGGAGGCGTTTGTGTAGAATGCAGTTGTAAAAGAGTAGCATGTGAGCTTGAATTATTTAAAAAGCCACACAGATCTAAAGGAATGTTTCTAACAAGTCAGCTGCAGGTTGCTAGGAACCACAGGAATCTCTGCTGTCTACATGTGCTGTGATTTGGTACCAATTCAACTATACTGAAACCAAAATTTTGATGAAAGCAATTTTTACAGAGGCGAGCGGCCGGATCGGTCGGGAAGGGAAGTGTCCGGCCACGTGAGGGGAGCACCTCCCGGGAGCCGCAGCAGCGCCTCCGGCTACGGAGGCAGGGAAGGAGAACGGGGCGTGATGGGAGAGAGAGGTGGAGGACAAGTGAGTCACCTTCTTGTGTCCCTGTGCTTGAAGGAGAGGCTGGAAAATGCAGACTCATGCTGGAAGAATGACCATGTAACATCAGAATGATTCACAAGCATTCTGCCTATTTTCAACTTAGTTTTCTTGATGTTAAAGGTTCTTCTTTAATAATCCAAAAAATGACAGGAAAATGATCCTTTTCTTCTTATCTGGCATCTTTACAATAAGAACAATACCTGGGAATAGATGATAAAGCTTTTGAGAATTTGTTGTCACCTTTTCAGAGTTGTAACTATACACTCACTGCCTGCTATTTTCAGTGTAGTTTGTAATTGTAATTTGATACAGAGTGAAAATCCTTCTACAAGACTTGTCTTTAAAGACTACATATTAAGTCACTCCTGCTGGTATTTAAATCGGGAAGTATTTAAAAAGTATTAATGTTCTTCTTCCTGAGTTTTATGCCAGTGATAATGAGATCAGGGCAGAATTGGGAGTAAAGTATGAGTTTGTGGAACCTCACTCACTGCATACCCACACACTCATCATTGCAACTAAGTTTCTGTTACTGAGAATTAACAGGAATATTGTAAATGTGCAAGCAGCCTGTGGACTGAAATCTTGAAAGATTTGTGTTTATTCTATCCAGCTGTAAGCTTATCTTTCTTGACAGGCCTGTTTGTTGTGGGTGAAACAGCCTCTTCTTTGTGAGAATGACTAGCTGTCACTTTCTCCCCAGCACTACAACGAGGACAGACACGTTGTAGAACGCCACAGTCGTGAAGCTGGACCAAGGAAAGAATGGCATGGACCTAGTTCTCAAGGGAGTGGCTATCATGACACAAGGAGAATGGGAGATGGCCGTGGAGGAGGGGGCATGATGGCTCCACATACAAGGTACAGAAACCACTCCTTCCTCTCCATTCCCTACTGAGCCAGCTTTGGTGTCCTTAGGAAGTGCTGCAGGGTGGGTAGCAGCAGGGTGACCGTGGCTGCTGCACAGCCACAGCCCCGCCTGTCCAGCCAGCACAGGGCTCCCCAGGGGTGCTCCTGCTGGCAGTGGGGCCCAGCAGCACAGCAGTGAGGGACTCCTTGCAAAGTCTCTTCTCCTGCATCTTTTCAAGTCTCCTTTGAGATGGACATTTTGACAGTTGAGTGATAGGAGATATAAGAATGTTATTACCTGTGCACCAGGAGTTTAGGTATGTATCGTAACACTTTTTTTAAAACTTCTGTTTCCAGTAACTCTTCACCCATTAATAGAGTTGTACAGATCACAGGCAATTCCATGCAGAGGGGAAGTGGCTCAGGATTTAAGCCATTTAAAGGTGGACCTCCACGAAGATTCTAAGATCTACAGCTGTTTGGTTTCAAGATAACTTATTGAAATTTCTTGTAAACTTTCTCTGATTAAGAACAGGAAATCTTGTCTGGAAATCCTGGCTAAATTTTTTTAATTTAACATGATTATTTTCCTCTCAATTTTGGAGGCATTTTCATAGTTACGTTGTAATTTTGGATAGTTTTTGTGTATCTTTGATAAGCATTTTCCCTGAGGCACTAGAGCTGTGTAAAAAGAAATTGGAACCAAAATATTTGTTAATTCTGTACAAAAGGATAGTTTGCAGCTGTGTGCTAGTAGTTTGATTTGCCAACATTAGCTCTGTGGTGTCATGCTTTAAAGTTTGCTACTTCTCACAACATCCACAATAACCTCCATTTTGAAGGTTGTCCAGACTATTATCTCTGCTTTCTAATTTGTAGAGAAATAAGATTTGTTCTTTCATTACTGGGTATTATGTAACCTATTTTTGCAGAAGGTACTGTTACATTGAGTGCATTTATGTGTATTCTTGCAAATGTATTCTTTTGAAATAAACCTTCATATTCTGTATAGCTTCTAGTAAGTCTTTAAAGCAGTCTGCGGGGAAGGCAGAATTAAACAGATATGTTGGTATAGCAAATCAAAGCATGGGTGCCATTAAGTTAACTAAAACTTGTCTCCTTCACTGTTACTGAATTGAAAAACTTGGAAGCATATTTGCTCACAGAAGAAAGATCAGAACCAAAAAATAGCAAAATACTCAAGCAAGGCCCAAAGCAATAATTTCCATTTCCTTTGTGTTTAGCAAACTCTGTGAAGTTTGCAGCAGCTGGGGTTTTACACCAGACTACCACAAACTCTGCTTACAGGGCTTGGGGCCTCCTGCAGCTGCTCCTGATGTGGCCTTGAGCAGAAGGCTGCATCTTCTTAAGCCTTTTGGTTTGGGTCAGCATGGAAAGGTCTGTGTTAAACCTTTCTGGACAGCCCAAACAGAAATGCCAGGCAGCCAGGCCAGGACTCATTTATCAGCCAGCCAGGGTAAGGGTAGAGTTACAACTCTGCTATTCAGCAAGGGAGAAAAGCAAATTGATCCCATTTGGAGAAGCTGGGTGGTGGATGGTTACCCAAATGAACAGGGGACTCAAGCAGAACAGCAGAGCTTAGGAAATAGTCCTTGAATAAGAGCTGGAAGGGTTTACTGACCCAGATTGTCTATGAAAGAAGGATTTAAGTTTTTAAGGCATGAGACAGCAAGATGCTGATTTCTGCTTGCTGTGTGGAAGAACTGCTAAGCACCTGCAGTGTTCCAGTGAATCAAGAGCAGAGCAGAGAATGAGTTCAACTAAACTGGTTTTGAGTAAGCAGCCTTTCAGGAAACAGAAACCTGCTGTGCAGCACTGTCTCTAATTAATCCTACATGGATATTCACATCTGAAAAATACTTAGGTTTAAACAAAAAGAAATGCCTCAGCAAGTGTGTCACTTATCTTGATGTATTTAATACATCTTGTTCAATTCTTAAAAGAAAAATCTAGGAAGTTCAATTTACTGAGTTTTGCTGCAGGAGTTTCCAAGAGAAAGTGCAAGTTCCCAGTGCATTTTCAAAGGTATTTTTGCATTTGGCTGCAGTCTGTGCTTTATCAGATGTGACAACACACACAAAACAAATATCTGCTCCAAGATGAATTTTTAGTGGCTAATGGATCAAATTTGGAAGTTTATAACCTTAAAAGACAAAGAGAAGAGGTATTTTTGCACCTCTATAGAGAGGTATAAAAATAAAACTTGAGATGTGCTTGGTTCCCTGGTAAAGTCTAGATATGCATTCCAACAGTTAATTAAATGAAAAATGTGATTGTGCAGGTGTAACCATTTCACTTAAAATACTAAAACTCAGACAATAGGGAAAAAAATGATTGAAAACAAATTGCTGAAACCTTAGAATTTATCAAAAGCTGAAGAGAACCAGAAGTCTGTTCTTTTTTCCAGAGTGGGTTTTTGTTGGGTTATTGTTTGTGGGGTTTTTTATGTATATTATCCAACCTTTATTATGAGGAAAGAACTTAAATATCTAAATGAAATATTTATTTAAGTTTGCTCACTTAAATTTATTTACATACAATGAGTTTCAGAAGACGGTTAACCAAAATAAATCTCAGTTGGGTAAAGACCTTGAACTAGAGAGAGGCTGATAGCAGGAGACACTATTTAAAAGGTAACAGAATTTAACAGCTTTGTGGTACACAAACAAAAAGGGGTATTAAGATACAGAACTGGATTTCTCTGAAAACTATTTGTGTTCAAAATTATTTTAACAATTTACAAGGAAATGTTATTTCCTTATAGTCTTTAAAAACACATTAATACAATATAAACAATTAAGGCTTTTAAAATGCAAAACATTCAGTAGTTGAACTTGTAGATGCCATTACAGTGCTGGATAATGGTGTCACATGATGAAAAGTATTTAATTCACATACATTGGTACAAATGATACTGCATGACTAGATTTAATTGTGTCATGCACCTCTAAAACACAAAAAAATTTAACTTCTCCCCTCTCTTAGTAAATCCAGAGTCACTTGCATCAGCTTTACTTAAGAGATATCAGGTAAGCACGGGGTGACTAAGAGGACACAGCTAAACTGCTGATTTAACACAGGAATTGCACAATTCTGGTGGCATCTTGAAGACATTACTAATCTGGAAGTATTTTGGAACTTTACTAAAATATGTCAGGTTGGGGGTGGGGGCTTGTAAAAAAACATTTAATTGTAAAAAGACCCAGTCAAGGCAGTTAAGACCACAAGTATTTGACTTAGCATTGGAGAACTAGGGGTGACTTTGTAGGATTCATTTTTGTATGTTCCATCAGTCATTTTTTCACTAAGCTTATATGTGTGTTAAAGGTGATTATCACAAGTTGTACAAATAAGGGCTATGCAGCTGGTGACCAGATAAAAGGATAACTGAAAATTATATAAAAAAAACCACCTTAGTAAGAACTTGTTTTGCTGAACACTGTAATATAAACCAAAACTGTCATTTTACATTAAAGCTCTATCAGGGTAGTGTGGGGAAACTGCTGACAGTATTTCTCACTCCCTTATAAAGAACTGCTGTAAGGAATTAACATAATACTGAGCAAGATGTAACAGATTTAGAATAGATTTCTGTGGCACAGGACAAGTACTTGATACTTCTATAGTTCTAAGAACTGCTCTCAAAATTGTGATGCTCAGCACGTAAAAGATGTACACACTGCAAAAACACAGAGAAAAACCAATCACAGGTGCTATGATCTGTTCAGTACAATCTGATAGCAACCTGCATAAATTTGGGATGTTTTTGCAAGTACAAAGCCTATCGAAACCAGAACCCTGCTTATTTCATCAATGTCTGGACTGTAACTCCCTCCCAGTCACTCTTCAGCAGAATGTTACAGCAATAGTGATTTCAAGTGTTATCAAAATACAAGAAGAAACCCTTGTTACAATAGGTTTGTCTCTTGAAATCATTGTACCTATGGTCACTTTTTAAAGAGGGTTCTCTAAAATTATTTTTACCTGCCAATCCCTAAGAGAAAGCATGCAAGAAATCCAGAAATGCAAGCATACCTGCTGTAAACTGAGTATATGGAATGCAAACATGTAATTGTTGCAACTATTCATGAATGCAACTATTCATAAAAAATGCCAAAGCTGGATTACAAATAGTTTAAAGTCCACAAGCAAGTTCCTTGGTTCACTGTATCCATCTGCAGTGTCTTCAAGACACCATCTACTACTACTACACTTTTCCAGGCAATGGAAGGATTTTATTTCCACAGCAATACTTTTTTTTCTGTAGCTAACAGGATCACTGGTAATATATACCCATGCAATTGGCCAAAATACTGTTACCTTGGAGAGAACCTGGTTTCAAACTTTCACTGAAAGTTTAGTGAAGGGCTTCACTAAAACTCAATTGTGAACACAAAATAGCTAAGATAAACCAGTTTCTGGCTCTGGTTAATTGCAATTACAAAAGTCCTAAAATTAACAAACATATTGCTGGCCTGATACCAAAATACTGGAGAGGAAATTGTCTGTTTTCATAGATACTCTGGAGTTCCCCAAAACAAGAGATGAGCAAACCCAAGGGTGTTCCCATTACTCAGCTGTTTAAGTTTTTAAAGTGATTTAAGACACACTGGTGTTTCTTCTAATTACAACTTTGACCTTTTCCTTGGCATGTGCCAGTGAACAGGAAGACAAGCCATCACAGGCTTTCTGACAAAAATATAAGTTATTTCATCTTTTTTGGAAACACATTCAGAACAAATCTAAAAATGTTAAACTAAGGTGAAATTTTCAAAACTGCTTAGCATATACTTAACTTTTTAAAGTTACATCTGAGGTTTTAACTGAAAAAGCCCATCCAAATTTTACTAAAGGCTTCAACAACAGGACATGAACAGACAAGTATCCCATTATTTCATCCAGCTCTGTGGTGGAGAACCTCAGTTTGTCTCAGCTAAAGGCTTTGGCTCATGTAATAGATCAATCCCCATGTGTTTCACAACAGATCTACTTATGGTGGAAGGGACCTAAACTGAAATTAGGTCAGCACTAAAGGAAGTTGAAGAGAGTAATTAAAAAAATAATAAAACTTAGCTGGGTTTGTGTCCCTGCCCACCCCCAAGGTCTCTGTACATTTGGCTGAGTGTTTGACTCTCATTCACTGCCGGGAGGGCAGCACGGGCAGTGCCTCGGCTCTGATCAGAGCAGCACTGCCTTGCAGCTCAGCAGTGTTACACTACTTGTAAGCACTGTGTAGACTCAGCTAGCAAACTTTACAGTTCCTTTGAGTGCTAAAACTTCATTTGAATCCTTGCCTAGGATTTCCCAAAAATAACACTGTATTTTGCATGTTTTTCTATGCTGTTGAGGGAAACATGGAATCTTGACTTTCTAAAGATAATTAACTGAGTATTTAAAGATTTTAACCTTGAAAAACAAGGAACTGCCCATTTCAGCACATAAGGCTTCTCCCTGAACACAAGTAATCCTACAAACCAGAAAAGGAATGAGGAAGGCAGATTTCAGCAAGTTCTCTAGAGAGAACTCTCCAGCAAAGAGAGCTCAGAGTGACAGGAGCTGACATTGACCGAAACCGAATAGGCAACTGACATTTAATACGAATATTTGGAGCTATCAGAGGATGAGCACAGCTAGTCCTGACTTTAAAGCACAGTGAGAGTGAAGTGCAGCTTGTCCAGGGACAGACACTGCCAGCCTGCCAGGAAATGAACTTGCTGGGCATTACCTAGGTGAGAAAACGTGGCCACTACACGCTGTGCCACAGCTATTTGTGTCCAAAAAAACAGCAAAGCCTTAAACAATCTCATGGTGGGAGAAGGTGTCACTCACCTCTTCTCCTTTTCCCACTCAGCACTAATAATCTCTGGCTAGTTACGCTTGATAGAAAAGGATAATGCACTTGTCAAGATGAGATGCCATTTTCAGGCCTTGCATGTGACATTTGCTGTCCCTGCACTGAATGAACATTTTTGAGAGTTGGATTTTTCTTTCTCCCAAGGTGTTCATCATAGCACAGATGGAAAAAAATGGGAGCATTCTACTGCAACTGAACTACAGCTTGTTACTTTTGCTTTTCTGTAATATGCTTTCTAATGAGGCTTCTCCATCAATTAATGTGCATTTTCTGAGTCACCTGTTTAATGCTGCAACCTTTAAAAACCTACTTTTATATAAAATAAGCTCTTAATTCGGTATGTTGTATTGAAGGATGTAGTTTGTATAGATTCTCTAATAAGCATCCTAATGCAAAGAGCTGATCAAAGCAATGAGCTGACTTTGTTACAGAACCAGTGGAGCAGGAATGAAGAATGGTTCAGTTAAAAATACATCAGCTTTACCGTTCACTTTAGTATTTCCTGCTGAATGTACAAGAAAATTAATTTCAAGACCTCAAAACTGCCTTTTATTACATACTGGAAAATTTTTTCAAGAGCTTGTGTATACAAATTTGAAGAAACATGAAAATAATGTGACATACCAAGTGAGTCAGAGCCTACCTGGCAATCCCAGCAGAGCCTTGCTTCCCTTGGAGCTCGTGTGAACTCCTGGGAGCCACAAAAGCAGCTCTGCACAGAAACTCTGAACATTTCTTATATGAACAAAATGTAGCTTTTGTATTGTGTTTAAGTGAATTTTCAGGAATGCTAATTTCATTCTCTGGTGTTACAACCCTCTGGATCTGCTTTGCTGGGTTGCAGATTCCATGTCAGAAGAAGACTGATGGATTTGAGCATTTACAAAGTGCCTTACAGAAAAACATTTATCTCTATGGTAGTGCTCTTTTTTGCTAATCTTAAGAATACTTGTATGTAGCTTTTTTATGTCACAACTATAATGCAACAACAAAAAGTCTATGATTCTCTTTTCTGTGCTAACATTTATCTAGTGGAAAACAAGTTCTAATCTACTTTTCTGGACACTTTCATATATATTATGTAGATATTTGGAGCATGTACATGCTAAATTGTATAAGCAGATTTAAAGTATAAATCTATACCCTTCTGCCCGAACATGAGCTGGAGAAAAAAAAAATAAAGGAAAAAAAGGCAAATTAAGTAAACAAAAGTAACAAAAGTAGATATTGTCTTCCTAGTACTCCAAGACTATATTGTGCAATATTGTTTTCCAAGCTCACTTCACATAGATAAAAGCAATTCTGTTCAGGTTTTTTGAACCTCAGATACTGTCAGAAATACCAACTGTGCCAGCTTTTGGAATGGTTACTCCCAGCAGGGCATACATGAATCTTCCAGGTGAATTTCATTTTGGGTATTAGGAAGCTCAACTGCTTATAACTTTTGCTACTAACAAGTTGAACTCATACAGCCCTAGATTTCAGGAATTCTTTACCTTTTTTTCCAAATCTTCAAGACCTGTTAAGAAAAAAGGATATTAAAAGAGGACTGTTTTCACAGCATGCCTCTCAAATACCTTTACTCCTGAAACCTTTATTCCTCTATTGAAAGAAACTGAATTTTCTGGGAGTTGCAACTTCATGATGAGCATTACATTTAACTCTTCTTCCTCTGGGACCACATGATCATAATTCCTCTAACTACAGTGTATTAAGTTTCAGGCACACCTGCCTGAATCTGGAAATGTTACATTAATTATAATATGAACAAGTATCTTAGGCAAAGAGATAAACTCCATAGCCACAACAGCTAGATTCCTTCCAAAAGGAGTTAAAGTGGCGATACTGTCACTGAAAATAATAACAAACACTTAGCTTGACATGTTTATTTTTCAAGGTCAATAAATAAAAGTAAATACACAAATTTGGAAAAATCTTAGTAACAGAATGTTTTTAAACAACATTCTGGCTTAAAGTCTCTGTTATTGACACTACTGGAATAGTTTCTCATCTACTTAAAGTAGCTAAATCATTATGTTGGTGATCCTCCATCACATTAATTTTTGAAGAAGTTAGGCTGCTGCAAAGGAAAAAAAGACATCAACCTTTGCTTTGACATAGAAAATTATCTGAACTGCATACATTAAGTATTAAAATTACTTCTCTGGGCATGACTTTTCTAGAGAAGATATTTTTAAATTTACAGTTTTCATATCAGAGACCTCCTATTGTTCATTACTTGTAACAAAAGCGGAAGAAAAACGAAAGAGGAAAAGGCATGGAAGAAAAGTGATACAAATTGGCCCTTTAGTTGGTAAGACATTCTTCTTTTATCTCATTTTCATTCTAGGTTGGTAACAGATGTGTGTGATGACTGGTTGCCATCAGTGCAGCAAGTCTGCTTGAAATAATAGTGAAGTGGCTTTTTACCAATGGACTTGTGTCAGACACCCACTTTTGTAGACATTCTCCAAACACCTGGAAGCAGGAATGTCATATTCCACCTTAGCTTGCCCAGGTTATTCTGTGTGAACACTAAGGCTTAGAGCACGGATACAGAATTTGTACAGGAGAAGCAGCCTTTTTCAAAAGTATCTACAAATCGCTAAATAGAAATTTTTATCAAAATGTTCAGCAAGAACTAATTGTTAACTAATTGTTATTTAATGGAAGCAGAGAAGATTTGTGGTTCCCTCAAATTCATCAAGTGTTCTGTTTCTGCATGCTATAAATACTACAAGATGCAACATGTTTATTTGGTTCCCATAAATTAGAAAAATCTGGTTTCCAAAAATTCTAAATTAGTGATTTAAAAAACAAAATATTACACCTGACCACCTTTCAAACCATCTCAGAGAGGCAGCTTCACTCCTCTCTTACCCCTTCAGAAGTGTGCTTTTTTAAGAATACATGATTTACAAAACAAACAAAAAAGTGTGTTTTTAACTACAGTACACTTGCTTAAATATACAAGTGGACACGTTAACGTCATGTTGAAGTTCAAGGTACTTCTGGATAAAAGGCAGATAGTTATTTTAACTCTGCATTCTTATATAGAATAACGATTATTATAGACTTTACTTTCCTCTCATCATTCATCTATCATATGGAGAGGTCAATAAATAAAAGCTTATCTGGTCCAGTTTACCTACAAGAGAAAAAAAATAATAAAAGAAAAAGAAGTTACCTATAAAATTACTTGTTTAACCCTGATAACATCTGAGTTGCCACACCCAGTTTGTAGTTGCAAGAAAAGCAAACAATATTCATCTTGCTTTTTAATAAATGCCCCATTTTCTTCATGACAATTTTCGTATGCTGCCTATCAAGTCACATATTCTTGGGGCAAAAAAGCTGGCCAGGAGATGCAGTGATAGCAGTAACAAGTATAAATCTGGGTTCAAAAAAAGAACATACCAGATCCAGAAGCAAAGAAATTTGGACACACTGAGGAGGCAGTGCCCAGCTGTTATTTGGGCTCTTGTGTCGTGGAGACTATACCCAGCCTAAGATATAGTTTCATACTAAGGAAGTAACACAGAACTCCGTTGTGCTCGTGTACAGACTTCAGGAAAAAGCCTTACACAAAATGAATTACCTTTGTTTAGAGTAGAAGATAAAATAGCTTACTAACTGATGTAATGAGTAATGGATGTCACTATGACACAGGACTTGCCATGAGTTGTGTGTTCAGCTACAAGGTGCAATATCTTTATGACTAACTCAAAGCACAGCCACATCCAACTGTGATTTGGAATTCCCTCTTGAGCAGCACGCACTATGACTTTGAAGGAAGTCTGTCTGATTGGTACAAAGTCATCCATCCTCTCTTGGAACATGAACAAAATCCATGGGGTAATCAGGCACAGGCGGCATGTAACAGGTTTGTCTTCCTTTCTACTCCCTGTTTTTGCTTCTGAGGACATGCACTTGGCTCCAGGTGGAATCCATGTTCTGTTACAAGAGAACACAGCTGTTCTTCTCCTTCTCCCTCTCCTTCTCTCGAGGCTCTTTGCGTTTGCGTTCGTTACTCCCGGATTGTCTTGTGCTGGCTGGAGAGGCAGCACCTTGTACCTGCTGTGTAGGGAAAATAAATGGGAAATAAACCCAGCACCATTGCACATACAGCCTCAACTCTTCTGTGTGGTCAAGTTCACAAACAAAAAGCTTAAGTATTATGCAAACCAGTAGAGTTCAGGTAGGGTTTTTGGTATACCTACTCCAGGACCTCCACAAAGTTGTGTATTTCTTGAAAATTAAGTCAGCTGAAAATATATTTCAAGTTTCATGTGTCTCTTCTGTTGTGTCCACATATACAGATCAGTAGTTTCAATAAAACATGGTTTCAAGCATTTTCTGGCACTTCTGTGTTATTGTACTGGAATTTTCTCTTAGTTTCTCTTAGAAGTACATAATCCACATTTCACTATTGCAGAGTCAAGGTGCTGGTGTGGACAGTGAGATAATGGTAAGGCAGTGACTTTTTGTGACTCTTTTAATAACTTGGCAAGGGGGTTGGTATACAAAAACAACATAAGTTTTGTTAATTCATCATCTATTCCCTCTGTTACCCATTCATAGGTGCAAATGAGCAGGCTCTTAATCCTGTTCAGCAGGTTCTTCAGTTCCTTCTACCTTTGACACGTATGAATCTGTGTCTTAGCTAGGTACTGCTGGTTCTATTAAAGCAACAAACAGTGCAAATAACACAACTTTTACCTGTCAAAATTATTGTTTCATGCTTAAACTTATCAGTTAATGGTTCTGAATACTTCAGGCCAAAGATGCAGGCTTTATGTAGATTTTTTCTTACATGTTTGTAAATGAAAGCAATTCTGAAAGCCCTCAGTGGTTAAGAATTCTCTAAAAACAAAACCTCAACATAAATATTGTCTCTGGCACAGAAGAGTCAGTTCAATTTCATTTTTTGATAGACATGTGCATGAACAACATTTTCAGAAGATTTTGAAATCAGCTGCTTACAAGTACAGGATGGAAAGGTGTACTGGGAGAAACTGAATTGCCTAATTCAAAACAACAGAATAGATTCACATGAGATCACAGTCTGAATCACCTAAAAATGTACAGCAACAAACTTCTACAAGACAAAATAAAGACAAAGCTTCAACTATTATCAAAAAGTTTAGCTGAATGCTCTTCTGCAAGTAATGTAAAATACTAGCTAATACTATCTTTGTAACCTGACATATTAATTCATACCATCATTCCAAATTAAATATAAATGAAACCCTAATTTAAAAGGTTAAGTCTGCTTTAAAATATTTAAATGTCTGCAGTTGCCATATCTACATGCATACTCCAACAATTGTAGTGTATTCCTCAAGACTCTATATTCACCTCAGGCTGAAATATGTACAAGCACAGATGTATCTGTGCAATTATTCATACTTTCTAAAATTGATGGTCATATTCTGTAGTGCTGGTTTCTTACCTGGACCTGAGCAGCTGCTTGTTCCTGTTCCTGATAGTACTGAGAAGCTCTCCTGTCCTCCTCTTCCTGGAGCTTCTTTGCTAGCTCTAGATCACTGATTCCTTCTGGGATCTGTTCCCAGTTAATCTCTTGATTCTGCTGCTCTTGTTGTAGAGACAATGCCATCAGGTAATCCTAGACAGTAAACTTGTGAATTAATGCTTTTTCACAGAGAAAAGAGTCAAGTCATATCAAGTGAATTTTTCAGCATGTGCAGCTACACAGTACCAAGAATTTTCTCCCAGCCTTATCTTCAAATGGAGGTCAGGAATTTGTTTCAGAACCTGTCCATAGCCTCAACTGCAGAAAGGCTGACAACAGCTACTTTACATGCCTGTTTTCACAGTGCCTAAGCTACAGCACAGAAAATACTAATTTAAAAATTTTGCTTTTAGTTTTAAATTCTATTACCTAGACAGCAACAAATTATCTCTCAGATTTTTATTCTGAGAGATGCAGTGCTTCAATTTATTAAGAAGTATCTTATTAATTTCCCCCCAGTATTTAAAAAACATTCATGGTGATCACTATAAACTTGTTCAGAATGTAAGATTTTCAAGGAACTTAGTCTTGCTCTGCACTTGTGCATTAACTGGTACAACTCAGCCCCACCTCAGACATGACTTCTGCAAACTCTGTGTCTCAGCAAGAATAACAAACACCCACCATGACACACAGTCTGCTGTGGGGTTTGTCCTACATTCAGCCAAGTGGGCAGCAGAAAGCAAAGTTCAGCTCTGACAATCTTAATGAGCTGAAGAGAGTTTGTTATGTAGGAGGAAATTCCACAGTCTGCTCCTGTTTCCATATACAAAACAGAGGTGACATTTCACCTGAGTGAGGACTTGGCAGAAGTGGACTCTGAGAGATTAAAATCCCATTTTCCAAACTACTCAGTTGGTCTTACTTTTCCTCCCTCAAAACCATATTAATACATTCAAGTGGCACTTCTGGGAGCCCCAGTCTAATTGCCTAAAGGAGTTTTATAGTCCCAGATATGCATGAGTATACACATCTGTGGAATTACACATAAATATGACTAAAAATCAGTACAAACTTAAAATGAAAGGCAGAAATCCAGTACCTGATCAATTTGATCCTGCTGCCCTCTGTAGACAGTTTCAGGGTCTGATGGAGGCCTCAGGTGGAATTCAGAGTCACAGAAATTCCCATCACCATCCACATTATGTAAACTTTCCCACACAACCTTCTCTTCTGTAAGGAAGCCCTGGTCTGTCACCAGCAGGTAAAGCTGACCCTATACAGAAGAACAAGGAAAACTTGTAAAATTAAAAAAAACCAAAACTTTTATACAATCTAAGTAGAAGAAATGATACAAATGTTGCATTCCAATAAAACATTCATTTAGAGTTTTTAGCACATTTAGTAATTAAATCAGCATGCAGCATTAAACCACCAGATAGATAATTCACTGCTGAATTAACAGCCACACCATTTCTGTATTCCACCTTGCAACTCTTCATTCTTAATGGAAGTCCATATTGACTAGAAATTAATATAAAACATCAATATATTATACATTATTGAATATATTAATGTATCTCAAGCTATATACCTTGACAGCTCTTTAAAAATACACCAAAGAAGTAGACTTAAAACCTGTAACAAAAACATCAAATCCTAAGAGTAATCACATTAAATTCCAAAGGTAAGATATGGAGACAAAAGTGATCTTTCCAAACAATCCAAGAAGCATTACCTCAAAATGGCCACACCTCAGACTTCATGTTCCATAATGAGTTTTGATAGAATTTAAGGTCTCTGTCAATTGAAAGCTCTAAATTTAAAATTCTTACTTTCACTTGTTACCAAAAATTGCTTTTGTTGGCATTTTAATAATTTTACAGTTCCATAAGGACAAATTTCTTGATTTCAAAGTCTAAAATTATAAAATAGGCTGGTCTGGAGTGAAGGAGACAATGCTAACAAGTGCAGTTACCAAGGCACTGGAAGAATGAAATGCAAGCTTAGGATGAAGGAGTGGGAGAGGAGCTGAAATCAAAGGGAAATAACTGAAGTAGGCTCCCAATAAAAGGAGATGGTGCTGCAAGTCTGAGGGACAGTGAAGCAGCATAAAATAGCCATTTAAATTTCCATTTAAATCAATCCATTTATTTCATCCTACCTTTTTATCATGTTTCTAGGATTATACTCCAAATCAAGAATGCTGTTACTGACCATAGAGCTTATTAAGACTGAAGCTCCCATTAGTATGACTGAATGTACCAGATCAAGACACTCAATACAGAACTTGTAGCAGTGGTCTAGCTGTAAAAATCAAGTTTATTGTGACATCCACAAAATATTTGGTATTTGTATTCTAGCAGCACATAAAGAGTTGTCAAAGACTCCTGTGCTGAAGTTGTACCAAAGCAAGAGGCAGATCCTGTTCTAATGATTTCTAAGGCTAAACAGGCAAGAAATGGAAACTCTGTCCACACTCAACACATACAGAACTCCTCTGAAGTCATTAAATAACTCTCTAAGGGAGATGTTGAAATTCCACTCACGTTTCGTCAATCCCTCTCTGTTTACAGCTGCCCCTCCTGGGGCTGGGAGGTCACTTGATGTAACAAAAATACTATTTGAAGACTCACATACAATAATTATTACAATATTACCTAATACCATGACAGGCACTTATACACAAGACAAAATAGAGTGGATAAAAAACCCAAACAAAAACCAAACAGGTTTTTTTTTTACTGTATGTTCAAGCTTTGGAATGGGAGTTAACCAGCACAGGGGGGCTTCACAGACATAAGTACAAGTCTGGTCACATAATATGATCTAAGAAATCACCTGTCCCTTGGAAACCTGCCTAAGAACTGAATGATACTCCTGTCCTGACACTTAAAATTACCTGAAACAAACAAAAGGAAATAATTTCCCAATGTTTCCAGAAAGTACCCATTTCACAACATTCTGTATATAAGAAGTCTTGAAAAAGACGTAAAAAAATCCCAGAATTTTTAAGATAAAAAGTATTTGAACTTTTAAGTTTTATTTTGAACAGTACATTGACTCAAAACCTAAAAAAGGGGGTGGTGTGTGTCTCTCTCAGGTTTTCTTCT
>QUSF01000015.1:4261241-4274927 GCA_003676055.1 Chloebia gouldiae
AGGGCAATGGGGACACGGCCCCAGGAGGGCAATGGGGACACGGCCCCTGGGGGGGAATGGGGACACGGCCCCCGGGCTGTGCACAGCTGCCCAGGCCGAGCTCGGGCCTCTCAGGTAACCACTGCACACAGAAATGGCTTTCAAATGGCCCTCACCGAGAACAGCTGTCACACTTTACAAAATGTTCCTACCCTCAGAAAAATCTTATCTGGCCACTTCTAGAGCACTACCAGATTATCTTTTAGATTTGTTTTTAAATGTGGGGTTTTTCTAACAAATACCCAGTCTCGTGGATTAACACTATCCCCCCAAATACCAGCACGTAATAGACAGCAAAAGTACTACTAACTATAGTCAACAGGGAGTAAAACAATGAAAGTCCCAAGTTCCATAACTACTGTAGACACAGTTTACGTTAACAAAGTTATGACGGATCATTTATCCTAAGAATCAATATTTAGATATTGTAGACCAATGCCCAGATTTTATAGTTTCACATATAAAAACCTTAAAGCTGAGGATAAAGTAAGATTATTCTCCCAAATAGGGATCTCTCAGTCTTCTGATTTGCACAAAAAAAACCCTCTCTGCAATGCACAAATATAGGCTACAGGGGATGTTACTAGATGTCCTTTCCTTAGCTAACTTCATAATCAGATTAAATAATGTTTTAAACTCCTTGTTCTAATGCCAACTACCAAGTTTCCAGCAATTCAAAAAACTGAAAAAGAAAACCAAACACCTGTCCAATAGCTTCATACAGTAAAGAGAAACAGTTTAAGTCTTATGTTTTGAATAGTATGTAAATATTCTCTTGGACTTCTAGATCAGATCCCTTCATTTTTGTGAGGATGTTTTAAGTTGATGAATGAGTGTTGTTTTAATTATCTCTAGCAGTTAAAACATTCAGATATACTAAAGTATTTTTTTAAAGAAAGTATGTACAACTGAATTCAGAGTAACCCTCAGCATAAGAACTGTACACTTACTAAGAAATTGAAAAATAAACATGTTTTTAAGCAGTTTTATATTCATTGCCTCTAATGTGCCAATCTTAAATGTCTAAGGAAAAAGTGCAATTATGAAACACCCTTTGTATTGGAATAAAAGTATCTGTTGAGTTCTGAAGCAGAAACACAACATTTATAAAGTAGGAAACACACATACTTAAAAATCCAAACAGGTAAGTGTCTTGATACTTTTAAGTAAAGAACATAGGTTCTATTACAAACAAGTCTGTGGGAAAAACATTCCAACTGAACTAAGATCTTCTTAGCAAACTGATCCCCTCTTTACAGTCCTGTTTTTCCTTGATCTAGGGAATTATTATTTGATGTATTTATTATCTGCATAATGAAAAGCAAAGGCAAAAAAATAAAATAATATTTTAAACTACTGAGAATTAAGACTGTATAATCACATGAGCCAAGACTATTAGTATGCAATTAAAGGGACAGGAAGTAGAAAAAAATTATTACTTGGGCAAATGAACATGGTATGGGAATCCAAGTCCTTTCACTAAAATACCAGCCTTAAAAAACCCATACTGTGCTTAAAAATTATCCCCAGTGTACAGGTCCTTGTATCAGCAGTACATTAAAGCTTCCAAATAAAAGTTTAAGCATTAGCTTAGCTAAAATAATAATCACTAATTACTTAAGCTGTGTTTCTAAAAATACACACATTTTATTACATGGACATATCTTATTAAATGTGTAATTCCCTTCTGATTAACTTTATACTGCTTTAATTATACATTTCCATGTATTGGTTTGGAGGGGAAGGAGAGAAAGGCAGTATTAGAGAAAAAGAAAAAATAACTGCATCGTTCTTGCCTTGAAATTTTATACCTCCAATTTTCCCTGGTATATGTGGTGTCTCCAGTTTTCCCAATGGATGGACTTTTCTCCATAGTCCAGCTACTGCTGACTACTGCTCAAAGTGTGAGGAAACTCCATCTGCAGAGTGAGCATTAAACCCAGGAGATGGAAGGAGTGGAGCAGTTGAAAAACATCTCAACTCTTCAGCAGCAATGCATTTGGCACTGACATGAGTATCCCGGAGGGCCAAAAGTTTCTGGATAGCTAATCTTGGCTAAAAGCCCAAGTTAAGTCTATTTCTGACTTGATACAAAAGACCCCCTAGACATACAGCTACTGCAAACAGCTGGGTAGGTAGGAGGCTAAAGAGTTGTTGCTGGCCTTTAAACATCAATTTAAAACTTATTTTCTGTCTTTATTAAAATGTTTATTGGTATCTCAAATTCTGCCATGTACCACTCAGCAGAAATCCAAATCAAAATGAATACTGCTTAGAAGCAATAACCTCAGGAACTAAAATATGTAAATAACATGGAAATTAAACACTAACTACAAGGTCATTCCCCATAATGATGGTAAAAAACAAGAATAATGGCCTCTATTTCAAAATTTAGCATTTCAGAATGCTAAGAATTCTTAAAAATCACACTATTAAAACCATTGTGAGTTAGCAGCAACAAACCTTAAATATACAAATGACACCCATTTTCAAATATTTTAACTTTATATTTCTTAGGACTTGTATTTAGTTCTTACTGGCAAAACTCAAGACACAGATTTTTATTCACTGCCTTAACCTGTTCTATATTATTAATATTGGCTGAGGATATTTAACTCATTGAAGCATTGCATTTCATTTCTATAAGGAAAAAGGATCTCAACTGAGAAGTAAATGTTTCCAAGTATGAAGCTGATAAAGCACAGACACACACCAGGTCCTACCCTTTAATGTAATACTGGGCTGCAAAAGACTACAAAGAGCCTATGTTTTACAAAATTCATCTGTATTTATAATCTACAGGTCTAAGTGATACTCACTGACTATATTTAATACAAATACTACTTTACAGGATTTAATAATAGCAGAAAAATACATTATTTCCAGGAGGACTTATGTATTTTATCTGCAATGGCCTTAAAGTAAAAGAGTGCCTGCACCTCTAGATACAATTTGTACCCAGAAAGTACAGCTGTAGTTTTACTATTTTCTTTTTTAAAACCAAACAACGTTGAGTTTGGGGTTTATTCTTGCCGCCCCACTCCATAATGAAAGCATCAAACAGCATACGAGCTGCCACCAGCTAATCCAAGAACTAAATTTAGAAAAGCAGAGAGGGGAAAAACTATACTCAAAATTGTGATTTAAATGACCTGCATCAGGAAATATTTGACCACACAGATGTATTTCATACTTTGGGTTATTTAAATGGAAGAAGGGAGGAGAAAGATCCTTTTACCTGCCCTATTGCATTAAGCAAGTGGCATTGTTTACACGTATTTAAAACAGATCTCAGATGTACTCTTATCAGAAAATCAAATGTTACCTGCTTGTAGAGTTAATCATTATTTATCAGGACTGTTCAGACTTTTAGCTCAGCTTATGAGTAGTTACTCAAAATGCCAAAGATTAGCACTGACAGTCAAGATTAACAGAGGGAGGAAAAAAGGACTAGTAGTAACAAATGAAAGTGTCATTCACATGAGGTATATGATATTATCACATAAAAACCAGTTATTTCTTAATTTTTTTGCATGTTAAACACCTGTTCGGTTTTTTTTGCTTTTATTACCATTATTCATAAGCACAAGTGTACATGAAATGAAAGTCTTATTAAAGAACAGATAACCAAAACATAATTTTAAGCTTCCTATACAAGGGTAAAAACTCTTACACTACCATCCTAGCAAAAGTAAAGTTGTTTTAGCATGGAGATGCTCCATAAATGAATGTAAACTTGCCAAACCAGATTCTCCATTCCATGGAGGAAGGAGTCCCTGAAGCACTAACCAAGCTGACACTTGCTTTTTGTATCCTGAAATACTCCTTCCACCACTGCTGCCATTTTGATTCCCCAGATACAGATAAAAAAAATTAAAATAAATTCTCTTCCCTAACAAAGGGAACAATATTGTAGCGCATTTCAACTTCTTCAAACATTTGGGATTTTGCATATAGATCTATTCATCTACTAGCCCAAATGTAATGCAAACTTTTAGATCCTCAGAAACCAGAAATTAATTAAAGTAACCTTATCAGACCAACTACAAACTGCAAGAAAATTTAAGCCATCTAAGATGTGTACACAACTATACATAAATACAAATACTTAACACAGGGAGTAAACTGAACATAAAGGAAAGGCTACAAGAAAATTTAAAGTAGTAATGGATCCCAGTGACTAAACCACTGTAATCAATAATGCCTCAGTAACATTTGCTACAGACCTTACATTCACTGTAAGCCATATTAATATATAACAACTTGGAATTTAATTTTATTTCAAGACAGTGGAAAACTGTAACTTGCTTGGAAACACAAAGCACAACAATAAAGACAAAAATGCTGGATGTACCTTGTATTTGGTCATGGTGCTAAAATGGTTGTTCCTGAAGAACACACAAAGCTCTCCTTCCTGGACAGCTGAAGTCAACTCACACAGTCCATGGTATGTTAATTGTGTAGCTGTGTTATTGAGGAACTGCTCAGCTACAAATCCTACAAAAGCAAAACATACTGTTATGTGTGTCTATTACACACTTGCTAATATAAGACCTGGTAACAATAGCAGTTTTTTTCCTATCTTTCCCCTACGTCCCCATGTTGTCACAAGCCTTAGGGAACACATAAAAAGAGGGGACAACAAGTTTCAAAGTTCTAAAACCACAGCATTGTAAACAAATCTTCCCATGTTCAGAAATGCTATATTCACTTCTAATATTACTCATATTTTTTTCTTGTTGTAATGGACTATATAATTAATATTCCAATTATAGGAGATAGACAGCTAATTTGAAATCTGAATGTTGCCACAACAGGGGAAGCTCTTGCCAGCTTTTGAAAAAATTTATTGAATAGATCAAGAGCATGCATCAGAGAAGTTGAGAAGACAAGCACAGTGCTGTGTGCCTGCCCAGGGACAGCAGCTCAGCACACAGAATGCAGCTCTTCCCACTTGTATCTCTACTCACCTATGGGAAATATATAACTTAGATTTAGCAGGGCACATACTTTGATAAAATACAGAAAAACATTACTTACCTTCACTAACCAGTTCACTGTTTTCTGACTGTTTACAAGAAATTATCTTCTCCACCAGCTGATTATAACTGCAGTTACCAACTGCTTTTACTATGTCAGCAACCTGCAGCAGGAAGGAACAACATGGAGAATTTATCTTTGAGAAGAACAGAACACGCTTGTAAGCCAGTGGCAATTACTAATAAGATAATAAGAATTCAATAAAGACAGGATGTTATCCCCTTAAAAATCCAGGCAAAACATTTTAGCCCAGAGTGTTACACATTTTGCTGTTTCAGATCCTATTTTAAATCTTTCAGTTAACCCTTAGCATCAAAAGCTAAGGCAGATAGAGAACACAGCATGAGCTGGATAGCTGGGCCAGGGTAAGAGAACAGCAACTCTCAACAACAAGGCATGAATAGAAAATCTCTTGGGCATTATTATTCCAGCCAAACTCACCAGTTTCCCCCTAAGCAAACAATACCAGTTTATTTTTTATTAAATAATATAATTAAAAATGAATTACATGTTTGCTAAAGATGCAGTTTTCTCCAACCAGTTCCACCATCCCCATTTCTGAATAGCAGTGACTAATAAATCAGAATTAAAAAAAGGAGGAAAGTAACTTTGTATTCCTGCCAAGTGTGCTCTAATAAGCTTTCAAAAATGATGACTGGGATACCGTATCTGGGGCAACTTGCTACTTCCCTCAGAAAAACAATTCTCCTTTAGAGTCACAGGAGGCTTTTAAAGTAGTTTGACTACAGACCCAGGCTCTGCAAGGTTCCTGCACTAAAAAAACACACAGTCTGTATTCACTCCTCAATTTTTCTGACTAGATTTTAAAAATTCATTATTGACTTGTTAAAATTAACAAATACCTCCCCCCTCCCACCAGTAACAATCAGAATAACTTTTTTTTTTTCAATAACTGAAACAAAGTTACCTGAGGGTCCACTAACCATCCATGGTACAAGGGGATATCAAGAAGATCAAACACTATGCATTCAGGTGTGTATTCAAATACTCGGACACCTGTGAACTTCACATTGACATCCAGACCCGTCTGCAGCTTATGCAGAATTGCCATTGCATCACTCATATTCTGACAACAGAAAGAACAGGAAAGAACAGATGACCCAACAGAGCTTTGCACATTTGGTGGTTACTCTTGTAACCCTTCATCATTCTGCATCAACTCGACACTTCAAAAAAAATATTTTAAAGGGTAAATTACCTAAACAAAAGTTTCAATGCACATTCACTTTACACATTGTGCCAGAAGATATATAAAATATAAGAACCTCCCTCCAAACACCTCTGATTGTTTCTTCTTTTACATCCATAAACTAATCTGAGGCAGTTCTGATTGTTTTTATGTCTATTTCCCAAAGCCACAAGCCAGATGTCTGCAAGAAAACTGAATTGTAAGGGAGTCTTCAAGGGACTTTTCCTGAGGTTTCTTCTCCCTTTTTAAGCCTTCCCTTGCAAGCCAGGCTGAAGTACTTTCACTACATAATGAATGATCTACACAGACCCACCTGCCAACTGTAATTTCAGGGTTCAGTTCTGAGAACCAGAGTCTTAATGGTTCACCACTTTTTTTCTTTAATAAAAAAACATTTTCCATCTTATTTTGGGCAAGCCTTTAAATGGCCTGTAGATTCTACTGTAATGTAAAGTAATGAAAGTAGCACTTATTATAGCAGTGATCCCAATGGAATCTTAAGGAGAATTACCAAGTTACGAAGTTTCAATTACAGAAAGGAAAGATGAGCCAGAGAAAATGTGCTTTGTGAGACAGTTATCTTGAACCAACAGATAAAAAAATTCCCAACATGCAGGAAAAAGAATTTTCCACTAAGTGAGAAAAGTCCGCAAGAGTACAGTCAGAAGGTACGTGCAAAAGATTTGGGAAAACTGAGGCACTTCATTATTTGTTTGAGGGTTTTTGGGTTTTGCAACATTCTGTTGTTTAAGAGGAATTCAGGCTTACAACAATGGGAAAATAGCATGACAAAGACCAGAAATACAGACTGGACAGGAGATGGAGACAGCAAAGATCCACAGACTAAAACTACTGATGGTTAAAGACAGTTGCTTCTGTTGTCTTCTGATCAGAATCTGCACTCGAGCATGGCTGCTACAAATGAGAGTTTTAATGCCTGTAGCTCTCTAACTGCCCTGTTGTGTCAAGTTTCCATGACCAGGAATGGAACAGCTCCCACTGCCTTACAACATGTTCCTTCATCTTACTGACAACTTTGCTATCACAAGGTTTAGAATTCAGCAAGATTTTCAAGTAATTCTCAAGACTGGCTTCACCTTTTAAGTTTTTAACATTTTAAAAGCAAACCAAACCACCTTAACAAGAGCATGTCTTTAGGAGGGACCAGATATCAAATATAAAAACCTGTTTAGAAAGAAATTTTGCCATAATCTTACTCTGCTGAATGAATAAGAAGTCCATAGTAAGTCAGCACTAGCCATCCACAAATTCAGACCATACATCTACAGACAATAGCTGCATTTATTTTGTTAATGTTTACTTTGCAAACAAAGCAGGATTACATCAAATGGACCAGAAAACCACAGAAGTTTCTCACTACAATTTCAACATTATCACTTCTACTTTAACTATTTCCGTACCTTCAAAGCAACTTAGGAAATCTCCAGAACAGAAGGCTTCTTTGAAATGACATGGTTAAAAACTTCAGGTATGTGACATTTATAGTAACCCATACAAAACCCATATATCTGAGTATAAGAAAGCTATAGAGGTTGTACTTTCACCAGGCATAATAGTTTTCATCACCCTCCTATAAGCTGATTACAGCTATAACCTTCTAAACACAGAATTGTATGGAAAAAAATAGCCAATTTCATTATTACAAAAGTAATTCCTATAATCTGATACAAATCAATCTCAAATTACTACAGTGAATGAGAACAAGAAAAAATGACCTGAGAATAAACAGAACTACCTTGAAACTTCATACCTATTAAAAAATTCAAATTCACTTTTCCATGAGTAACCAAAAAACTAGCTATGACTACAGACAGAGTGTAGAAAATATATACTAAATCAACAATTTTTAAAATGAACAGCATTATCTTCAGTACAGAAAAAAATTATGTGATGACATATAAATAGTGGCCAGTGCAAATAATATTGCCTTTCATAACAGGGGAGTAACCTCTTTTTGTCCATCATGATTAAGAACACAGATCTCTCTTACTCCATTTACATCCTCAGAGAAACTCTGGCAGGCACCACTGAACAGAGCAACTGAAAGACATGCAACAAAAGCCTTCAAAAAGCAACCACCCTGTTATACACTTTTATTAGTACCTTTGTGTTACATTTCCTCAATAAAACCCATTTTACTTCATTACTGCTATTTTGTAATGGGGGGGGAAAAAGTGTCTTCTATTAATAAATACTGAGTTTTTCTTCAATAATAGCACATATATAAAATTATTACTCCACATCAAGCCCAGACAAAAACAAACTAGAAACAATGGTCTGTATTCTTCTGGCTTTTAACAAGGTGACAAACCCCAGGAGAGAAACATAGTTTTAGTTTCCTCAGACATAAGCAACTGAGTTTTAGGAGCAGCTCCTTACCTGCTCATAATTAAGTCGCTGAATTTCAGATATCTCTTTAGGTTTTGCATCAAGAATGTAGTCTCCTAAAAGAAAGCAAAAATGAAATTAAATTTATTCCACAATCAAAGCTTCAACATTTCTATGCATGTTTCTGATTGAAGCTGACTGATAATGAATACCACAAGTTTTCTACCACATTAATGAGATCACATTGTTTTATAACCTGAATTATAATTATGGAGTAAAATATGAATATAAAAACTTCGTAAGATCATATTAGAAAATAAAATTAAAATCGCCAACACTGTTACTAAAGCAACATTTCATATCTCTTGGGGTATCATACCAATCTCTTCACCATTCAAAAACTAACCTCCCTCTGTGCCTCAGCTTAAAAATATAAAAAGGTCAAACTGTTCACAGTAAGGTATGTAATTCTGTACACAATTTAAAAAGCCAACCACTTATCCTGACTGATACTGTGGATATTTTGCCATGTTTTATACACCAGTAAGTCTATAAAACTTGTTGTGCTGGTTTTGACTGGAATATAGTTTCCTTCCTTCACAGTGGCTGGTGTGGGGCTGTGCTCTGGATTTGTGCTGAACACAGGCTGGTAACTCCGAGATGTTTTTGTTATTGCTCAGCAGGGCTCACTCGGAGCCAAGGCCCTTCCTGCTTTTCCCAGGGCCAGGCTGGAGAGGGCTGAGGGGCACAGGAGGCTGTGAGGAGACACAGCCAGGGCAGGTGACCCCCCTGAGCACAGGGGTGCTCCACACCAGCTGCCATCATGCCCAGTATATGGGGTGGGGGGAAGGAGGAGGAACACTTGGAGCCATGGATGGTGTTTTCCTTCCCAAGGCACCACTGCTCTCCTGGGGATGGCTGAACACTTGCCTGCCTGTGGGAAGCAGTGAATTGATTCCCTGTTTTGCTCTGCTTTCCCTATATTGAATCTTTAACTCAACCCACAGGTTTTCTGGCTTTTAGCCTCCCCATTCTCTACCTGATCTCACTGATAGGGGAGTGAGCAAGAGGCTGCCTAAGCTTAAACCACAACACTGTCTACAACACAAAGGTAATAAATTAGTTAATAGTTAATCAACACACTAAGGTTCAAGATTTATAACATCTTTAGAGACTAGTATCCACTTCCAAGATTTTATTTCAATGTTTTTGTACTTATTCCCTTACTCCATTACTAAACTTAGAAAAATACCATTATAGGCTTCCTAATTTATACTCTTAACTTGAAAGTGGTTGAAGGCTGTTTTGTTGGTTTTGGCTTTCTTTTTCAGCTGTAGAAGAGCTGTAACTGCTAATCCTGTTGAGTGAATAGGAACCTAAATAATTTGAACACAGTTTTATTATTCAATTTAGTAAGATAATTCCAGAAGCTAAAATATGCCTTCAAGAAAGAATACAATCTAAAGAACTGGAATTATGTAGTGACTTCAGATAATATTGTGTCATCAATGCAATTATAAGAAATGTTTAGACACAGGGAGCAACATTTCTCTTTTTTTTTGGGAAAATTATATAAGTAACTTTTTTTCTTCAAGCAGAAGAGTAAGCACTTTACTTCTGAAAAGAGCAAGCTACTTTCTTTACAAGCAAAAAGAAAGAATATATTGTAAGGACTTTTTTCTCCTGCTTAAGAAAAATCAAACCTAGTCTAGCAAGTTCAAACATTTTATATTTGTCAGGCTACAAGGGAAGGAAAAGTAGTACATACAGCTTAAGTACTATCACAACTGCACCTTTAAACACCTGGATGATCAGAGCTACTAAAGTTCCAGCCCTGTCAGATACAAAGAGCTGCAGTTTTACTGAACACTGAATATGATACTAGAGTAATACCTGCAAATGAGACCCCAATCACTGTGAGGACTACATTAATTTTTCTTGTTATTTTAATTGGGTCATACTTCCAAAGATTAGAGTTACTATAGACAATTAAAGACAAGAGTTGAATTACTACATTCTGTCAACTATAATTAAACAACACTGTAAGAGACACAAATAATTTTAAATCTGTCAATGTGTTGGTGTACTGAGCCATACCAATGGCATCAACTAGACCAATCACTTTGGAAAGCAGTGCAGAAAACTTCTACAAACACTTAAGGAAAAGCATGAGTAACTGAATACTGTAAGTAGTTTTCTGGAATCAAAAAAAGAGTTGAAGACAATAGTAAATACATAAAACAGTTTTATGTTGTTACACACTACAAAGTACAACATACAAGTGAAACCGATTTATTGCGATTACTAACCTAAGTATTCCATCAGCTGTTCAGCCGTTATGATTTCCATCATCGGTGGCAGTTTAATCTGTCAAAGTAAAAGTATATTCTCTTTAAAACACCAAAACACTACCATTTAAAAAGCATGGTATTTCTAGACAGAAGACTTCTGATTACATTTCCCTCACCAGTTTATAAGGCCATTACCATACTGTACCTCTACTAAACAGCAGCCACAAGAAGAGATTGCCATTCAAAGTCTATAAAAGGTATTTATTATATCAGGAATTTTAAAATCAAGTTCCTCAGTACTGATCACTGC
The DNA here is from genome assembly GCA_003676055.1 of Chloebia gouldiae. NCBI lineage: Eukaryota > Metazoa > Chordata > Aves > Passeriformes > Passeridae > Chloebia > Chloebia gouldiae. The sequence goes on from QUSF01000015.1 coordinate 4,272,481, forward strand.
TGTCCTTGACAGATCTAGAAAGACATGACGCGAGACTGTTAACTCATGGTTGAGATTTAATAGGTTCCACCTACTTTTCTGGTTGTGGAGAAGGAAGAAGTAGAAAACCAGGAGATGGAAGAGCAATCTACATAAAGCCTTTGATGCAGCACCCCAAACTCAAATATACAGTATAGCATCACATCACTTTGTTCACATTGTGATGGAGAGGGTTTTCGGTATGAAAACTGAGCTATTTTAATAACTTTGCAGGGAAAATGAGGTATGATTGGGCTACATCTGTCTTATCAATTTTAATTATATTTGACAAAAGGCAAATGTGTTAAACATATGAATTAACAAGAAATGTCATTGAATTTGGAAGAAAGACACCCAAGTTTATATGGCTTTCTTATTTATACTCTAAAAAATATGTCCCTACTTGGGTTAGAGTTGACATATGCCACACTCTAATCAACCCAGAGATGGTGGGCCTATAAAGAAGCTGGTAGTATTGGGATATGGGAAAGGAATTAAAAAAGAAAAATCAGGCATGCATGGGTACATGTTGTTTTGAAAATATTAAATGAATGACAACTGGTTGTAACTTACAGAACTCTTCCCGAAACTAATGCTCAACAGGCTAAATGCTTTCATACGCTTTGATCTTTTCACAATATTCATACTGAGTATTCACATAAATAAAGTGAATTGACCCATGTAAACAATGGGACTACAAGTTCAAAAAGCTGCTTCTTAAACTCACAGTTGGGACTGGCAGCATTAAAGTCTTAGCAAACTAGCTGTGCACACCCCTGAGCCGGGGCTCACGACAGCCCCTAAGGCACAGAAGAGCATCACCAGCCCTGCCTGAAGCGCTACAGCACATGTGTGCCAGTACAATATGAAGGAAAATCAGCACCACTCCCTCAACTGTTAACTGGGCTCCTGTGATGATTCTTTCAGGAATGAAGTTGGCTCTTTTTATTAGTTATCTAAACCATTTGTATCAGCTCAGCCAGCATTGCTTGGGGGGTTCTGCTCTGCACCACATTTGGAACCTCTAGAAGCATGCTTACATGACAAACACCAACTCTAAAGCACAAAGCTCACCTATATTTAAGCTCTATGTACAAATAGCACAACATATTATTTATATCACTGGTTAATAAATGGAACTTTCCCTCACAAGTGTAAAGCTAACCATTTATTTTTTTACTGCAGGAAAAGCAGTGTGGTTTTACTCATATTTCCAGGATCTCTCAAAGCTGGATATTTTAGCAAGCTAGATCTCAAAATTAACTGCTTGATTAAATGCTAAGCAAAGTTAATTGGTTATTTCATGGCATAATTTTAGGGCTGGCATATGTATGGGACCTTGATCACACCTTTAAAGTGGGCTAATGGGGCTCCAACACAGTTCTAAGTACTTCTGAATAGAGCTGAATTAAGGATATAGAGAGAACATGACATTTCCCAGCTGTTCAGGGCTTCATTGCAAGTACTTAAGTGACAGGAAATGTACAGTGAAGAGGAAATGGGAGAGAAAAATACCTTAGAACTTCAGGGAGAGTAAAACATCATACAGAACCACAGTCATTATCCAGATAAATCAACAGAAGAAAACAACGTAACCAACAGTAGTAGAAGCTGCCGTTGTCCATAGCAATCTATTATTTTGAGGGACACATTTTCACTACAGCTTTCAATGTTTAGTTGCTAGATTTTAAATCAACTCCACATTTTAGGAAAAATGCATTTCCTCAACTCCCACCCATTTCCTGTACCCCTCTACTGCAGTTTCCTGGTCCTTCGTCCTGATGGCTCTTTCTAACTCTAGATACATTTTACTTCCTACACTCAGGAGTGGGAAACTTAGTCCTTCTCACACAACTACAGAATGAGATACAGTTGAGGCATATTTTAATTAAAAGACAAGAGTGGTAAACAAACTTTCATATGGAACAGACTGTCTAAGAAAACTTACACAGTTTCTATGAATTAGACTATAAACCCCAAAAGTACAAAATACTAATTTTCCACTGTATTTTTCCACACTACAGAAGGGCTTAAAAAAAAATAAGTGATATAGTCGTACACAGAGGATAACACTTCTGAAAATACTATGAATATCAAGAGTCCAAGAAAATTTCTAATGGCTTATATAATAAGTCTTATATAAGACTTATAGTCTCAAAACATGTTTATCTAAAACATGCAACTCCTGTGAACACAGTGTTCCAGGGAGGTATGGGTCGCTTCAAGCAGCTTTGACAAAAAACAATTGGTATTCTTTGCAAATAAGTGTCCGTGGCCCGGCAGGAACAGCCAGGTGAGCCTGTGACAGGAGAGCCCCACGGCGGGCGCTGCCCCCCGCAGGCAGGCGCCCCCGGCCCCGGGGCGGGCTCGGCTCCAGCCGGGACCGGCGGGCTCGGCTCCAGCCCGGACCGGCGGGCTCGGCTCCAGCC
>QUSF01000015.1:4290955-4342120 GCA_003676055.1 Chloebia gouldiae
CGGCGGCGTCTGGCGCGCGCGCGGGCGGAGGGAGCGGCGGCGCGCGGAGCGGCGGGCGGGGGGCAGCGCTGCCGGGAGAGCCGTCGGTCCCGGCCGGTCGGTCGGCCCCGTTCCGTGGGCGGAACAGTTCCTCCGGAGCGGCGGGGGACAAAGCGGAGGGAGGCGCCCAGCTCGCCCCTCCCCATCCCGCCCGGCGCCGGTCTGGGGCGGATGTGCCGTGGGTAGGCGGCGGCGGCGGGGCCTGCGCCCGGCGGAGATGGATCTGGCGGGGACGATAATCCTGCTGTGCTCCTGCGCGGCGGGCGCTGGAGGTGAGGAGCCGCCCGGCCCCGCGGGGCCCTGCTTTGGGGCCGTCTCCCTTCCTCTCTCCCTCTTTCTTCCCTCTCGCTCTCCCTCGTCTGCGGCGCTCGGGGCCGGGGGCGGCGGGCCCCGCTCTCCGGGGCGCCCCGGCGCCAGGGCCGCGGCTGGGCCGCCAGCCGGGCTCCGCGTTCCGCCGCCTCAGCCCGCCCGGGCCTCCCCTCCGCCGCCCGGGCCGGCCTGGCGCCCCGCGCCTTCCCCGGGACTTTCCCCGCCGAGGACCGGGTCGGCTGCCCGCCGCTCTTGTCCCCGCTCGCCTCGCTCCCTCCGCGCTCGGCTGTGCTTGTTTTCCCTTCCCGGCTCCGCTTCCGTCCCTCAGGACTTCCCGCCCGGTCCTGGTGGCCGCTTACCGGCTCCCTGCTCCCGCGGCCGCTTCTCCCCGAAACCAGGAAGGACGGGCAGGCGGAAAGTTCAGCTTAAGGAAATAAAAGAGGAGCCCGGGTTCTTCCCGAAGTGTGACCGGGACCTCCCGGAGGGTCTCAGCTCTCCCAGGCCGGAGCAAAACTCGCTTGTGTTTATGGGGACGTGTAACTGTATCGGCTCCCGTTAGGAATTGTTTCTCGGCATTAGGATCTGGGCAGTTTCTTCACTGCGCCTGGTAATGTTTAATTGGTGAAATCATGGCAGGGAATCATGGTTTCGACTTTGTACAGAGAAAGAGTTTCGGAAAGGATGGACTTGGGAGGGTGTTTCTAGAGAACTGTGGGTGGAACAACTGATAAAGACTTGTTTCCTCTGTTTCATTTGGCACCTCTGATGTATCTGGGCTCTGTCTGTGTGCATCAATATGTAGGTTTATTAACAAAGAAGCTAGCGCTAAATGCTGGTCTTCCATACATTCTCAAAAAGTAACATCAAACTGTGGGAAACTTCAGAAGGTTCTACTTGTGGCTAAGCCGTGAGATAAAAAGCAGGGTGATTTGCATGGTCAGAAGCCACCCTGTTCTTTATATTATTAGAAATGGGATGCACCAAAGAATTTAAGTTTTTCTTTGTAAATTATTGTAAGCTATCGAGATATTTCAGACTTAATTGTTGGCATGCTTTCAAGGCGTCTTTGTTTTCTGAACTAAATGGTGCTGGCACAGAACTAACTCAAATTAATTAATTAACCAGTTGTAAGGGTTGTTTTCACTGTTTAATTCCAGGCAGGCAGTTGTGCCTTAAAAGTCATAGTAAAAATGTAAAGTTCAGTCCCCTGGATATATAGAAGAAAGTTCATGAAATGTATTTCAGAAATTCCTGTTAATTTTTTTTTTTTTGAGAGAAGAATGAGCACCTTCAACATTTCTGGGCACTAAGAAGTATATCTCACTAGTAGTTGGCAGAAGTACATGTCTTTGGTGTGTAGCAGTGCAGGTAAATCTTTAAAGAAAGCCTAATAATGCTGGATAGAAATCTAGTGATAGTGCCAGTACACATCTCTAAAATACCCAGTAGAATATTTTTTGGTAAAAGTTTGAATGTAATTATGAAGGATTTGTCATAGTTCTGTGTTAAATTAAAAACAGACTTTTAAGTTTAAGAAGGTCTGTTTTACCTGTGTGCACGTTTCTAGAGTGCCTTAGATATTGCAAATGTTTTTATTTATTGAAAAATGGGGTTCTTCATTTGTGTATTTTTCCTTCTAGGCAGGTATTAATATCTGTGTGGAAAGGGCAAGTTCATGATTTTTAAAGAAGTTACTGTGAGAGCAGTGCAAACTGGAAAGGACTAAAAAGACCCCCAACAATTTACATTTAATTCAGACCAGTGCATCTGGTCTCATTAATTTTACACAGATCTTGAAGCTGAGTTACCTTTATCTGTAATGTTGTCTGGTTTTAAGCCACATAGGTATTAAATAGTAATAATTTTGGAGATTTCATTAATCTGCACTTTAAAAATAATTAGAGGTTTGCATTTTTGGTCTAAGATTGGAGTATTATTATGGGAGTTTGGACTCTTTCAGAATTATACAAGGCCTTGTGCCTGTGTACAGTGCAGACACTACATATTCTATTGTAATAGTCTTTAGAGATAAAGATATAGATTAACTGAACCAAATGTAACATTAGCTCACAGCTAAGTATGAATTGTAAAATCAACTTCTAAAAAATGGCACAGCGTAATTTGGATGGTTTATTTGAGAAGGTTTATTGAAATCTTAGTTTTCTCTAAAAAATTCTTTTCAGTTGTAGTTTATATTGTTCTTAAAATTTTGTGAGGGGAATGCAATCAAAAGCAATCAGTAGTGCTGCTGCACTGGTGAAATGTACTGTAGAGAATGTCTTAGGCTGCTTCATAGCTTTTGGTAGGTTATGTCTGTGTGGTTAAAGCAGACACATTATCAGAAGTTTGGCCCAATAGGTCCAGAATCATCCTTGATCAGGTTCTGGTATTAGATGACTTCTAGTGTTTTCTTCTGCTTTCTTTGCTTCCACTGCATAAATATTACCTTCATAAAACCAGTGGTCCAGCAGATCAGTTTGAATACTGTTTCAATAGTATAAGAAGGAAAAGCCATGCCATTTATTTTGTTTTCTTTCTGTCAGTAATTAGAGAAAGCTAGAATTTAGTTTCTGGTGTGTGGTGTCTATTTGAGATAGGGTATATGTACCTTGGCTTTTAAGAATTCTTAATCTCAGCATTTTCCTGACACCCCTGGAATTGCTTGGCTTAAGGCATCTCTTCACTCACTGGTGCTGTCATGAATTTTGATGTGTGTGAAGTGGTGCTTAAGTTGGGCAGTATTATTGGCAGCTGACTGCAGCATGCTTTTTTGCACGTGATAAAGATGCATGCAGGTGTATTAATCAGTACTTAATTATACATACATAATGATGTTCATAGAGGAATGGAAATAACTGATTTAACCTCTCCTTCTACCTAAGGGTCATTAAAAAAAAAAAAAAAGGAAAGGGCAATAGCAAACACAAAGGAGAACTGTTGAGGCCTCTGACAAGCTTGGCTTGTATTTAACAAGAGTGACCATGCTTTGGCTAGGCTGATGAAATGCTACATATCATTGCAAATCTATGATAAATAGTTTGTTGTTACTGGTACAACATGCTCTTTTTATGTTGCTAGGACTTCCAAGTTGTATCTTAGTGTCTTGTGGTGCTGGATATTGAACTGCCCATTTCCCAGTGAGCCTGGGAGAAATTCTGCTTTTTTTCTGGACACATGGGGGAGTTGTGGGAAGGCATTTATGAGCTATCAGCATCTGAGTGATTTAGTTGTGTTCTTACTATAAATTGAGAAGAACAGTAGCCTTCATAAATATGGCAGCACACAGCCTCCAGTATTTATTTGGCATTTAAAATAAAAACATTATGGCTAAGACAGTGCCTAGTCAAGACAGCTGTCAGATGGTTGTTTCAGAAATGTCTGTGTAAATTAAAAATAAAAAAAAAATCAGGTGTTTAGGTGGTTGCTTTGAAATACTGTTGCCCGAAGTTTGTTTATACTTTTAATAGATAAATTAAAATATAGACTGCAGTTTGTTTATACTTTTAAAAGATCCAAAGGTTTGTTTTTGCAGTAATGCAGAGCCACTGTACTGAGTTACTGCTGTCTGGTGGTCCTGTCCTGGCCATGCACTCCCCCCTCTCCTCCTGGCATGAGAAGTCAATGCAAAGAAAAAAAACCAGTCAGTTCCTGCCAGTTGTGTAACTAGAGTTGCTTTATTGAGCAAACCCAGGCCCGATGGGGAAGAAGACCTGGGACTTTCACAGGGTGGAGGGGAAGAGGGTCAATAAAAAGCAGACACGTGCTTGCACTGGTGTTGCCATACTGTCTGACCATGGCCTAAATTGAGGCCTCAGTGAAGGGAAATGATCCTGACCTGACTTCTTGATTGCATGTTTTTCTTTCACCAAAAACTCACTTGACCAGAAGAGAGAGAATATTTTTTCAGCTGAATCTGGTGCCAGTGCAAGGGAAGAATGGAAGCAGAGTAGGTGTAAAAGGGCAGCAGGGCCTGCCCTTCTGCTGGCAGTTTAGAAACAACAGCCTGAATAAATTCTTTGGAGAAGTCCAAGTCAGGAGGTATATGGTAGAATTTCTGCCTTGCTAAATCTGAATGCAGTGTACATTCTTTAATGTCCCATGTAAATGAAGCTTTTTTGTAAGAAAGATAAACTCTGTGTTGAAAACAACTTGAAGCAAAAGTTGCTTTGATTATCTTAATTGAAATTATAATAATAATTCTCTACAAGATGTTTATCGCATGCTGGCATTTTAGATCTGCAAATTAGTGATGATGTTTGCAGTAATAAGACTTGTCTGGTGAGTTAGCTTGGCTTCTGAACAATTTCTGATACTTTGTCAAGTTGTATTTTTTTGTGCTTTTTTTCACCCCACAAACAAACTTGAGTTGTGCTTGAGCTATTTGCATTTGTCATGCAAGTCTTAATCCAAGTGGTTTAATGCAAACTTGATCTTTCAGAACATTGCGTGCTTGATTTATCCTCTTATGGGAAGTTAAATGTCATTCTGTTTTATAATGATGTGTACAAAATTAATACGTATTTATATTTACTTTCAGTACTGTTTGTTACTAGTCATTTTTTTGTGCATGGAGCTGGCTTTCATAAAAATGTGCTCCAGAATCTTCACAGACACTGATTAGTCTAACCAGCCTGTAATTCTCCAGGCCCTCTTCTTGAAGATGGGGATGACATTTGTCAGGAACTCCCCTCTATAACAGTAACTTTTCAGAGAGGTGATGGAAGCCTTGAAGTGGTGTCAGCCAGCCCTCTCAGCACTCCTGGATGCATCCCATTTGATCCTGTGGACTTCTGTATATCCAGGTGGCTGAAGTGTTCCCTTGCTCATGTCATGTGCTGCAGGTGCTGCTTCTCCTGCAGACTGGGAAAGGTTTGTCTGGGGGAGAAGCTCTTCATGGTTTTCTCTGGGGAAATAACCAACTGGAATCATTTAGCACATACCACCAAACAACTATTACATGTCTCTGCTCACCTTGTGCCAGGAAGCTTACAGCTAAAATCACATGGATGATCCAATTTAGCCTTTGCATAAGGCTGGTTAGAAGGTGAGAGGAGAGTACATGTCTCAGACTCCTTACCTGTCCAGTGGGATTTGTTTGCTCACAACAACAACAACTGTAGATACTTTGCAGCTCTCTAGGGATCCTGAAGAGTTTTATATCCTCACACACAAAACATCTTTCACAGGGACTGGCACACTGAGACATTTGCCTAAATGCTCTGCAGGATTCTGTTTTAAGTCCTTCCTGGTGTTTGGTTCTAAGCTATGAGAGTAAAGCCTTGTTCCTGCAGGGAATTTGTCATAGGAAATGCCACATCTAGTTTAGCAAGTCTTTGGAAGATACACTGTCAAGTTCAAATGCCATCATCCCCTGTCACTCTCTGATGTCTGTGTCCTAAACGGTTTCTGTCTCCTAGCTTTAGGTGAAGTGTAATGTTGTTTTATTCCACCAGATTGCCTGGAAGGCATCACGCTGTTTTGTTTTTTTGATAGCAACATGACACATGGAATTTGTAGAGTGGTTCCCATAAACTACATTTAGGTGTTCATGGTTCAGTGTTTCTTACTGTGGGCTTCCTGACTGTATCCTTAATTGAAAAGATCTTTGTCATGCGATCTTTGTTAAAAATACCCAATCCCCTAGTTTTTAATTTACATAAAATAACAACAGTAGTTCGTAACAGAGGTTGGGATCTGGTATGTGCTATCATAATGATTTCTTGGGATGTGCCTCTTCCAGTTTCTGTGAAAGACTTCTTCCTTTTTTATGTAGTCTTCTACTTACAGGAGCTGGAGCCAGCAGTTCTACCTGTCTCATGTACCTCAGTGAAATTTTCTTTCAGTTTAATGAACTTTTGCTTCAGAACCCTCTATAGATTCTTGTGTTACCAAGGTTGAGCTACTTATTAAGCTCCCTTCGTAAAGAGATAATCCCTTTTGATAGGTAGCTGGTTTGATTACAAGGAGAGTGTGATCAATTGCAGACTGTGAATGCTGTAGCAATGTTGATGTTATAGAGGCTTCTCGAAGTGAAACTATTCATTTTAAAGCCTTAAGTCCCTTTTTGGAGAAGCTGTAATGCTCTAGGTGGTGTGCAGCTGCTCTGCTTAAGCAAGAAGAGAGCAGCAGGAGTGTTTGTGTTAAGTGTTTGCTATGAGAGTACTTAAAACATAAGGAGTTCTTTAACTTTTGGAGAAAGGGAAAAGAAAGCGTTGCTTGCCTGTGTAATCATACCAAGTGTATGAATTGGTTTTTTTTAAGAAGAAAGATCTTTGCTTAAAACCCTCTGCTTTTCCTTAGCAGAGAGAACAGTTATAAAACTTCTAATGTCAGTAGTCTTTTGCTGTCTTGTCACAGTAGTTAGCACTTAAAAACTATTCTTTGTGACTCAGTTAAATGCTGTCTCTCATCTTTTCATGTGGTCATGAGACCTGGATCGAGTGCCAAGTGTTATTGAGTCTTCAGTAAGTTGTCACACTTCAAAACTTCTTTTTCTGGGTGCCTGAAGCTGTTCAGAGGGTGTCTTGAAATACCGAGAAGAAAAATGGTCTGTAACAATTAAAGGAGTGCATTATTACAAGCTTCCTACATACAAGCTTTCCTTCCAGAAAATTTAAAGATGATTCTGAAGCACCAAAGTTTACAAATTCTGCTGTTTACTTACTGTCTAGTTTTGACCAAGTTCTTAAAGCGAGTTATTAATATAATATTCTAGATTCAGGTTCATTTAACAATTAAACTTTTAAGTTTTAGCCTGTATCAATTCATTTTTAAGCTTGTCTTCTTGAATGTTGATACTTTTGGGTCATACACCTGAATTGGAAAGCATGTATATGTAGTCAGGCACATGTATGTTGTGCATGATCTCAGGCCAGTTTGGTTTGGTTTATGGAAGTTCTTGGGTTGTAAGAAGTGTTATGGTTCATTTTGGAGGGATTATGTTGAAGTGATGAGAGAAGCAACAGACTAAGACAAATATCCTGCATCCTCAAAACTCCTGCTAGTTACTGAAACTTTGTAGTAGTCCTGTGTCTTACTGAGACTAGAATTAATGTCGATTTTTTTGAACCACGCATTTTAAACATTTTAAGATACCTAAGACACTTTGCTTTCTGAAAAGCTGATTGAAACTAGACATGTATTTTGAGACTAAGAGTGAGAAGAAATTATAATGTAGTTTTGTATTTGGACTGTATTTGCAGTTAAGAGTGAAGAGCCAACATTTGCAGGAACCTACAGTAATGTGAAAATTTGAATGTGATTTCTCTGCAGTATAGCATTAACTGAATTTTAAACAGACACAGCAATATCATGTTGTGCCCATGGCTGCTAAATGCAAGCAATGCATTTGAAAGTATTAATTTACTTGGTCATCTTTTTAGGTATCTGAAGAAAAATACCACATGTAGTGCCTGAGAACTAACATTTAGGTTGATTTGAAGTTAAATTGATTGCAAGATTATTGATTACAAGATGTATTTTCTTGCATAATTCAGAGTTCTTCTGGTTTTCTCCACAAGTTGTATTTTGGGGTTTTTTTGGTGGTTAGTGTCTCTCCTCCATCAGGACAGGAGGGTCAAAATCTTTGCCATTTTCTACCATGTACTTGTATTAACATAAGTCATAAATATTACCCTAAAAGGAATTGTACTAAATATACTGAACTGAATCTACATCTCTGGAGATACATTTTAATAAAACTTTTCCATGTGGTAAAACATTCCATGTGATACAAAATGTGTTGCTAGGTGGCATGATTTGCTCCTAATTTCCCTGGATATTTCACATGTAGAATACAAACATTCTGAGCAGATAGTGTGGTGTCACAACTACAGAGTGAAGCTGGAAGCACAATTTCAGGGAACCTGAAAAGAGATATTCAGCTATTGCACTTGTTATTTTGAATCAGGAGTTATTTTCTAAAGCATCTCTCAAGCATTCCTGTTGACACTGATATAGTTTGCATTGTGGGGTAGTTTTGGAGTAAATGAACTATACTTGATTTGATTGAAATTCAAGTAGAAGATGCTTTCCAAGACCCATCTGATGAACTTATAGCTGCAAATTTTGTGTCCTGTCTGTGGGACTAGAGTAGAGAATCTGATGTGTACAAAGGAGAAAAAGTTAAAATGGATATAATGTGGAATTTGGGTCCTTGTTACCAACTGCTTTGCACCACAGGTCTGCCATGCCTGGCAGTATGGTTATAACCTTGCTTGTCTCTGTTTTTCAGGCCAATATGGAAATCCTCTAAATAAGTACATTAGACACTATGAAGGACTGTCCTACGATGTGGATTTGTTACACCAAAAACACCAGCGTGCCAAAAGAGCAGTGTCACATGAAGAGCAGTTCTTGCGCCTAGATTTCCATGCTCATGGAAGGTTAGTGATATTTTAAAAGTTGTTTGCTTTAAATATTTAATTCATGTGTTTTAATTGTAGTGAAATGGAAAGGATGAAATATGACCACAATAACATTAGCTAAAATACACTACATTGCACTCTCTGCAGTTTCTATGAAGTATTTTCTCTCATGTCCAGTTTAGGTATGAAATTGTTACTTGCAAGCACTTCTTCAAACATCTGATGGTAACTATTAATACCCTTTGAAGCTTAAATAATGGACTCATACTCAGAACAGAATGGTACTTGATTCTGAGTTTATGATGCAGTTTTGTTTTGCATATATGTTTGTTTTTTTTCTTTGTAGTTTTTTTTTTTTTTAAGAATTGTGCCAAACTGCATTAGCAAATTTAATTGAGAAAAAGGAACATTTCAAATTGCATTTGAAGCTACAAAATAGGCTAAAAATGTTCTGGTTTGTGTGTACTGGTGTTATCTGATTTTTTGTGCTAGTGTGAAATTTAGAAATTATTTGACAAGGGGAAAGATGATTACTGTTACAAGACACGCTTTGCCTTGTATTTAACATGTAAGATCCAGTACAAAGTTAGATATTCAGTGTGACCAACCGAAGTATAATTTGTAGGTTTTCACTTAGGAAGATCTTGTTGCAATTTGAAATTGCCTGCTTTTTGTATAACCCAGGAGAAAGAGGAAGAAAGTTAAAATATTTGTGTCTGTATCTTAGTTTCTCTGACTCCCTCCTTTGCAGCACCACTCTCTTAATATATTTCAGGAATGTGTAATACCCTTGTTTTTCTGGTTATTTCAGTAGTACAATTTAAGTATTTATAACTTGATAAATAATTGTTAGCCAGGTGTAGCACAAAAGAAGTTTAACAGAGAAAATGTAAACCTAGGTCTCCTGAATCTGTTTGGGATATTGTTTTTTGAGTAAGTATTTTGGTTTTGTGCCAGCTTGTCATTTCTTCAGGGAATGAAGTGTTGTTCCTGGAGGTTTCTGATGTAATGACAGGATTCCAGTGCATGCTCCCAGAAGGTTAGCATTAGGGTTGTATTTCTAAATGCCACAGAACTACAACCCAAATCCTGAATTTGCAGTCCTGTCCTTAAAACCATGTTTTCAAGTGTGATTTTTAGTCCAAGGAATTTTATTGTTTAAAGAAGAGTCATAGTGCTGCTGTCTCTGCTGTAACTTCAGTGGCAGTCTCTAGTTTTCCCTTTTAAATTGTTCTAATAAACAAGACTGCAGAGTAGAATACTTCAGAGGCTCCTCACAGTGTAAACCTTGCTACTTTTAAATCTCCAGCAAGATTGCAAGACAGTGAAGTTCAGTTTGAGTCCAATGCTGCCACTTCTGAGCTGCAGGCTGGTGGATGATTTAAGCTCACTGAAGTGTGCACTGCTGCAGAGAGAAACAGGCCTGACCACATTCTCAGCATCATCCTTATGCTAACACTCCTAGTGTTAAAGCCATGCAAGGAATAGCATCTGGGAACTAATCTGTCTAAAAATTATTTGGGAAAAAAGAATCAGTGTGACTTGAAGGAGTGACAGAGGAAGGATGAGACCACTCTTGCTGGGACCAGGCCACATTTCAGGCCACTTGAGCAGATTCATCTTGTCATTGGTAAAGATCTCATAATAATCTTCTGTAAGATAGAGCTGCTGGCTTAGTCTGAGTTCTCTTTGTCGTGAGAGGGGGGGTTGAAAATCCTTATCCTGTAAAAACGGTAGTTGCACCTAGGATAATGTCTAAAAAAAAAATTCTTCTCTTACTTTACACAGGAAGACCAGACTTTAGTTAATCAGGCTTATAAATATTTTGGTTGTTACTCATGAAGAAAAATGTTGGTGTTTATATGTGGAATTGATCATAAATCCCTATGGTTTGAGGCACAAATCCATCATTAACTGAGAAGGCTGATTGGAAACTGACTGTAAGGTCAAACCAGTCCATAATCTAAGATTTGGGTAGTTTCATGTGGCACATCTAACACTTTCTGCCAAAGAGAGGGTAGTTGACAGGATGTAAATTTAGTCCAAAGTTCTTACAAAATACTTTCATTTTGCTCTAAATATAATTAGGAAGGATCAAGTGATTTGGGTTTTACTTCACAGAGTCTGTTTATTTGCTTTGAAGGTGTGTAGCAGTTTGAGAAGCTGTATAAATAACTATTTATTTATAAATAAATATGGACTGGCTTTTGCAGTTGCAGCTGGTTTATTGTGAATAACAAGTGATTTATGTCATCACTGAGAAGGACAAAAGTAAAACCTTTCTATCAAGTATTCGAATTACTTTGTGTGAAGGTAGGAAATAAAGCTTTTGCAGAACATTTGAACGATGTAGATATAGGCTGTGGACTTTTAAAGTGCTGTGGCATTTAAAAACAGATGGTGAAATTTAAAAACATTCACTCAACGTGAGAGTTGAGGTTCTGGAAACTTATACATGATCTTTTTTGAATGGCCTTTTACCAAATGGTCCGTTAGGGTTTGTCCAGGTGTAGTGGTTTATTGGCACACAGCTGTCCAGCTTGCATCCCCTTAACTTAATAAGTAGAGTAAACAGCTTCTACTTATGAGGACTGAAATGACAGTCTTGTATTTTGATTTGGATTCTGATGAAATGGCTGTGTTTTGTAGCCAGGAAACAATGGAAAAGCTGTCCTAATATTTATTTACAGCTGTTTTCTGCTGGCAGCAGCAAGTGAAGCTGGGCCACAGTGGTTCTCAGGCTGTATCTCTGTGACCAGTTGGAACTTCTAAACTTCATCTTTTGGTGTGTGCCAGAGGAAGCACCTGCTGCTCACATGGCCAGTCAAAATGCAAAAGTGATTTGGCTGCTTATTTTTCAGTGAGGTTAATTGGTTCTTCTGTTTAGTGGAGAGGCAAATTTCCTTTAAGAAGGAGTGCAGAACTAAGCAGCAGTGGTGAGAGAGAGGATGCAGTACCAGCCTTTTCAGTGGCAGTGCTGACATATGCCAGATAAGCATTCATCAGACTTACAGTTTCATTGTCCAGAAAATGGCTGGTAGCTACCAGTATTTTAGGATTGTGTAAATAGCATCTGTTCTTTTCAGTGGGCTGTTTAGATTTAAGAATTGTATCTCATAGTACCCTTCTGTTGAAAAAGGGAAAAAATAAAAACTCAATTTAAATATTACATATTTATACCAAGCTAAAGGGACCATTTAACTATAGGCTAATTGTTAAAAATAAAATAGATACTGAAATGATGTAATTAAACCCAAAGGTACCTTTTTTCATACCAGATTCATAATTCTACAAATGATTGTATAATGTGCCATCACTTCTCTGTTTAGCTAACTGAAAGTTATGCCACACAATATACTGCTCAGAAGAGAAATTTTTCAAAATCTTTCTTGTTTGTTAATATAAAATAGAACTTCTTAGGGTAAATGCAATGAACTAGATGGAACCACCTACACTATTCAATGCTGAAATACTTAGTAGTACAATTAAAATTGCTGAAACTGAGCTGCAAATCCTTATTAATTATTTTAATAATAAACTGTGTATTAGATTAATTGGCATTATTGCTTCCCCAGTGGTGCAAAGTGTGCCTATTTCTATAATGCTTCAACTTGGAAGGAATGTGAAGGTTTGAAATGATCCTGGCTGTGTGATCAGAGCTCTTCCACCTGCCAGTTCATATTGAGTGTTCTAGTGTGATTTCATTTACGGTGCCCTGTGAGCCCAGGGAAGGCTCACACAAAGTTAATGAATGCCCAGTATTAATACCATGAACATGGTTAATATAAAACAGTTTTTGAACTCACCCCACAGCCCTTCCCTCCAAAAAGCAAAATATAGCACAGACTCCCCAAAATACATGGATTGATTCAAAGAAGAGCAATGCTTTTGGCATTGGCTTGAGATACAGTGAAGCATTTTAAATAGAGTAATTGCCTTTTACATGTCAAGGTAATGTCAGTAGTTTCAAAAAGGGAGTTGGGACATCACTTAAACTGACATTGGATTTTATACAGTTTGCACCTGATCACAAAATGTGCACTTGCACTTGTTTACTTACTGGCTACATCTCTTCCCCTGCAGAGAAAATGGAAAGTTTTCTTCCCTTTTTCAGTACAAATATTTGCAATATATTAATCATAGAATATTTTGACCTGAATTCCTATCCACTGTAGAATGTCAGAAATATGCTGAATACTTCATAGTGATTTTGAGGACAGACCTTAAAAAACTTGGATGATGTCTGATATTCTAGTTTACATTAGAGCTGGTAATTCCTGAGATGCTAATGCATTCAGAAGGGAAACATTATGTCTGTGTATCGTTTAACTCTATTTTCAGTCAGCTTTTTATTTAATACATTACCAATAACTTACACTTTCTAATTTTTTCTTGATCCTGTTAATTGTCCATCCACACCCTCTTTCAACACTCCTGGATTAGTTGATGACTCTTGCTTGGGAAAGGTGCCCACACAACTTGAGTGAACAGTTGAATTTTGAAGTGGTGCTTGAACACATGATAACACCTGCTTATTATTAAATTAAGGATACATCAAGAATTTCTTTATGATCTTTTACAGTTTAGCTATATTTTTTTCTGTATATTTTACTTAAAATTCTATTTTTTGAAAAATACTGTAAGCTGTTCAGACACTTTTGTAGGAATGTATGGTCTTTTCCTTTTAGGACAACTGGACCACAAAATTTCAGTTCTTAATTGTCTGAGGAATTGTTTTTTAATTCTTGATTCTGTAGTAATCTGTAATCATTCATATTTCCCTCATTACTCAGAGCTGGTAAATGTGTTTAAACAACATCATTGTTGGCCATATTTGAGTAGATTATGAAAACAAAAGAGGATACCTGCAGAGAAGTACTTGATAAGCTGAATTTTAAAAGTGGTGTTCTGAGCATGCTGCCTTGCTGAGATAGACTAAAGTAACTGAGCTAGTTACTCTTGCATTAAAGAGGACTTTATATTGTCAATTTAAGGTTTTTATTACACTAGATGTTCTTTTTATGGCATTTTTAAGTTCTTTTTAAATTGTCCATACAGCACAGTGCTCAATTCATGAAATGAGTCTGCCTTCTATGTTCTATGAGCCTGTCAGAACAAAAAGCAGATTCAGTATTACTGGACTAATCTGAAAATTTATGTTGTGTCTCTTTCAATTCCCTGTGCACTTAAACACACCCCTAAACAGCTCAACTTCTTAATTAGGTTGGTTCAGCAGTCATCAAATAGAACCTACTGGTTAGCTTTGTGAGACTTAGGAGAATTATTTTCATGAATTTTACTAAGTGAATTTTTTGCAAGATTCACTTACTGCAAGTCATTTTAGGTTGTCCTGAATTTGAAAAGGGAAAAAAATTTGATATCTTTAGTTCTTACTGTCGTTTTTTTAGTATTATTTACTGCTCTGTAGCAATTCTTCAATCATTCCCTATCTATTAGACCTTTTAAGTTATATACCTTGACAGATAACTTGTCAGACAAGACACCTGTCACCTGTGAGTCAGGTGTCACTTCCTACACTTGTTTTGTCAAAAAAAACCAAAAACCAAACCCACCCTATGCTGATGCTTGTAGGTAAAGCAGTTTTATCTTGCAGAAAATTGGGAAGAAGGGTCTTAAGTTCTTATACATTTTTTAAACTGAAATGAAGTTTAAAAATTCTGGAGGCTGAATCTGTGGGCTAATTGTCTTGCCTTTTATGAGTTTAAATACAGTGAGCTGGATTATGAGTAGCCCTCAGGAAAAAAAAGCATTTGATGTTTGACTTGGATTTGTCTGGAAGACACAATAGTGTTGGATTGGTTGGACAGCCTGGCTGAGGTGCAGCATTTCCACTGTGCTGCTGAAACTGGTATTAATGGTTTACAGCCCTACTCCCTGGCCAGCAAACTTCAGTAGACACGGCCATGCTCTGAGAAAGTCATGTTCTTAAAATGTATATTTAAATGAATGTACCTAAGCTATGTGCACATGTTATCAGCTAGTGGATTTATCTTCTGTGTCTTTACTGGTTTAACTAAGAAAGCTTCTTTCCTAACTACTTTCATAGTTGGATTCATGTAGTAACTTTGCTTGTGCTTGTATTCTAGTACATCTTTATCTGTTTTCTGATTTTTGATATCTTGTTTTTCTTAGAACATGGAGTTGCAGATAAATAGTCAACTTCATGTAAATACAAATGGGAAGGTTATTTTTGCTAAGCAGGAAACCAGGAAGTCAGCTCTGTACTGAACTTCCCAAAGAGGTTTTACTGAAAGGGGGGGAAAAAGTCAACCTGGGGTAAAGGTTGTTCTGCCTTTAAAATCTGTACACTGTCCTCTTCAGGACAGAGAGCTACTTTCTCAGAGGGAAATTAGCCAACATGTAGCTTCTTGTAATCCTGCTTGGATGATTTCTGTTATCTGAGCTAGCTTGTGTTTGTAGCTCTGCATATTAAGAGTAATCAGTGGGCTTTGGAATGAGGGCTGCATCCTCATTGTAGTGTTCTAGGATACCAAGTTTAGCAAGTCTGGCATCTGAAGGTCGGAAAGACATCTGAATAACCACAAGTGTCATCCTAGAGGTGCTAATGGAAAACAAATATAAGTTGCAAGCATTCTAGCTGGGGTGGCTGAGTGTTGAAATACTGTAGAGATAGGGATTTACATAAACACTTACTAGGGGATGATTCTGTGTGCATCTAGGTGGATCAAAGAAAGAGTGATATACCTGGAGTATACCTATCATGTGCTGCTTCAAAGATAAGTTTTCTTTAGTGTAAGTAGCAGGACTGTGGGAATTACCAATTAAGTGATAAAGTATGTTGTGTGGATTTAATAAGTAAGTTAAAACAATGAAAAAAAAAACTTTGAGTGTGATGGTTCTGTAGAATTGTGGGTAGTATAAATCCAGTGTTAGGTTGTTAAGCTGCCTTCTATTTACTATAGTTCAGAGCTGGAATGAGTCTGACAGTCTTGTGGGAACTGAGTAGATTGTGGGATGCCTCATGGAAGCAGTTAGAAAGAAGAGCAAGTTTTGAGCTCCCTGTCCATTTATAGACCCACCCCCACTGCTTCCATTTTTCCAAGAAGAGAGTCTTTGAGTTCTTAGTAGGAAAAGTAAGGTTAAAAGACTTGCACATTGAGCAGAACAGTGTTTTGTAGATGCTGGCTTGTGAGGAGGCTGATGGAGCCACCGTTGCTGCAAGGATTTTTCTGGTTCCTGCTGGGAAGAAAAGACTGTGAACCTGAAAATGGACTCTCCTTCTACTGAAGTCATGTTACATACTGCTGTCAACTCATCCCCTTCAGTTTCCTTTCCCCAGCCACTTCTTTCAGCTGTAGAGTAACTCCTCCATCTCCTTTTTTCCCTTTCTCTTTTCTCAGTAACCTCCTCTGGTCACTTAATGGTTCTGTGGGCCTGCCACCAGTTACAGCAATTTGACTGAGGAAAGGCAGAAAAGGGATAGCACCAAGTGTTGCTTTTGTATGCCAGATAAAAGCTTTTTCTGCCAGTTGTGTGCAAGTCTGCAGACTTGGTACCAGCTACCCAACATATTGGACATTGCATTGTGGTGAAATCACTGATGTTAGGAGGTAACTCATATTAAAAAGAAACTGAATAATAGATTATGCATTAACTCTTGCATGTAAGCCTTTATATGCCCTTTACCAAATGTTAGTAGTATACAAACATTTTTTTTTTTTCAAGTACTTGCTCTGATTAGAGCTTAGGATAACATGATTTGAGCCCATGGGAAAGTACTGGGTCTTAGCTAAGTGTGATGCTCTCAAGTATAATTTTTTCTTTAATTATGACTGAATTGCTGTGTTACTTGCAAATTGGACATAGTCTCCCTGAGGTAAGCTAAAGAGAAATAAAAATCTACCTCTTGATAGTCTTTTGGGTACTGCCATTAATATATAAGATGTAGTTTATTGTTAAAGCAGATTATGTAATTTTATATGTATGTCTAGATGTAAAAGTTTTACCAAAATTTGATCTACAACCAAGTGGGCAACCATGTAGTAGCTAAGTAATATTCTCTTACTGTATCAGTTTTCAGATCTGTGGAAAACAGAAGCAGTAACAAATAAGCAAGGTCAAAACTTGGTCTTAATTGATTTAATTCTGTTCTAAAGATCATTACTGCTGGGAGTGTCTTCTGTGAGGTAGAAAGTGTGTTAATAAAAGAGGCATTATTTTTCTGAAATTAATTTAATTTTCTGCCTGGTGTGTAGCCAGGCTAAGGAATAGCTTAGTTTGCACTAAGAATTTGGTGCATTATAAATTGCAAATTGTTATTGTCAAAAGGTTTATTTTAAGCTTCTTGTTTCTTCCATTGTGGCTAATTTAGAAACCATATTCAGTAATTATAAAGACAGATTCATTTAACTTCCCTGGAGTCTCCAGTCCTTAGAAGACTCATGAAGTTACTGGGTTTAAGCCAAGGTAGAATTTATGTTTGAAGTTTGCTGATGTGCTAAAGTTGTTAATTATTGGAAGTAGAGATGAGTAGATACTTGTTTACTCCTCCACCCGCCCCAACCCTTTTCCTCCCCACAGTCCCAAGTTGTTTCTTCCCTCCTTTGGTGGGGGAGAAGTAAAGGAATATTTGTCAATTTTTGCTTATTAAGAAGGTGAACAGTTTATACAGATTATCCTGTTCTCATCAAGCATGTTTGAATGACTAAGAAAAGACCTGTTTAAAAATAGCTGAGAGATGATCAGGTTATCTAATAGTTTAACTAAGTTAAGAAATCAAATAGAGAATTGTTAGTGTGAAGCGCAGCTGAGTTTTTTTGTATTTGTAATAGGTCTCTAATCCTGCAAATAGAGCTAATTCAGCAACAGGGGTTAGAATCTTTAGTGTTTATTATGTAGCAATATGGAAAGCAAGGAGAGGGTAAAAATTAAAAGAGAATAAATAGAGGCTTCCTAAATCTTAAACCAGCAAAACTTTTAATTTGGTACATAAAACTTCTAACAGTCCATTTTGAAGTGACATACAGGTCATGTTGATGGAAGAGTATTCCACAGAAGGAACAACCATTCCCAACTTCATTAAACTCCACTGAGCCCCTCTTTCCCCCCAAAAGTGAGCCCTGGAGTGTTGGATGTGTAGGCAGAACTCAAGGCTGGCCCTAAAGCATGGTGAGATGGCCACCAAGGGTAGCCCATGACTGCACCACGATTGTCCTGCTGGTTTGTGAGGGTGGGAGCAGCAGCTGAGGATATCAGGCCTAGGGCTTGTCCATCCATGGTCTTGGGGTTACACTAAGCTAAGCTTGGTAAATTACCAGCTTTCAGCCTGACATCAGGTCCTGGTTTTTTTCCCCTCATCTGTTTTTTTTCCCCTCCCTGGGTTTTTGCCAGTATAGATGGGAATTAATACATCAAAGCCACACAAAATTGCTGATGCAGTTGGGTGTCAGAGACAATTTCTCCTCGTTTTATTTGCAACATACATGAATACAACCAGAAAAAATGTAATTTTAAAGAAATGGTGTATACATGTCTGAAAGAAAAGTGCTATATAGGTTGGGTTTTTTTTTCTTAACCTTTCCTCATGAAAAAGTTTTTTGGGAGTCTTCTATCAAATACTAGGGAAGGGAGAAGAGATTCTAATGGGTCCAGGATCTGTTTGCATTTCACTTCAGTTCAAATGCACTGAGAGTCTGATCCATCCTTGAGTGTGACAACTCAGTCACAAGGAAAGCTCAAAATGGAGCTCAAATCTGTATAACACTCTGAGTAGTGTTTTACATCCCAAGTGAGTATAACTTTTTCAAGTACTTAAATCAAGTTTGTCATAGTTTGATCAGTGTTGGTCTTAATTTCTTTCTACCTGTTCATTTTTAACTTTTGCCCAGGAGAGCCACATGAAGTGGCTTCAAGTCTCCACACTGCCCACCACCCCACCCTCAAAAAACCTTGTTGGGTAATCTTGTGGTATTCAGTCCTACCATGTGTCTCTGGGTTGCTTGTTCTTGTTATTTCCTCTTCCTCATGAACCTCTGGGTTGCCTTTAAAGGACTTGTGTCAGAGGTAGTAAAAAAATGAACTAGAAGAACAGTAATTCTTATTTCTTGTCTCAGTGCTGCCAGTATCCAGGTGCTCAGTGAACTGATCCTTCCTTTGTAACAGGAGGATCTTCCTCATAAGATCCATCTCTACTGGAACTGTGGTCGGAGCGCTGCTGGGCTTGGCACAAAGCCTGAGTCTCAGGGAATTGCAGAAGTTTAACCTTCCCATCTACCAGCCACATCTCAGAGTTTCATAACCTCATAGCAGATACCTGTGACACATTACCAGAGGAGAGTACTTGCTTTGAAGCTTTATTAACACTGTGGCAGTAATAATAAATATAGTTTGATTGTGAAATGCTGTTTGCATTACAGAATAGTCAACATGAGTCACTACAGCCCTTCCCAGGTTTTAAGTGTAGGCAAGAATTTTTTTTTGATCTTGAAGTTTGCATCTTAATGTTTCAAAATATTTATAACTGTGGTGTCATATTTAATGTGCAGGTGGAAACTGAAGATACACTTTGTGTATGCTTCAGCTCATTAGTAAAAAGTAACTAGATTTAATCATTGTGCAGAGAAGGAAAAATATAGGAGGAAAATCAAGACTAAAAGTGGAATGGTTGAAGTTTCAACAACTTTGTGATCTGTATTTGCACAAATGTTTATACAAAATTTAAGAGAATACCAAATGAAATTCTGAAGCAAGCTAATGGTTGTCACAGGTATGAATTCGTATAATGTCAGGTGTTTTAAAACACTTCAGTTATGTTGCTTGAATGAAACTCCTCAAGCAAGCTGTTTCATATGAAGGTTAGCAGTAGGATTTGCATTAAAGTATGTAGTGTTGTAACTACAACAATCATTGTATGAAACCAATAATTTAATGAATAGAGCTATTTACATAGTTGTTCATGTAACTCTACCAGTTTATTTATTAGATGTTGATGCCCATATTATTTTTTGAGTTTTAGTTGAAACACTGATTAACTCGCCTACTTTCATTTACGTTATTTAAATCTTAAGTGTCATCAATAAAAGTAAAGTGAAAGCTGATTTTATCTGTTCTGCTTCACAGTGCTATAAAGTAAAGTAGTTGCATTTTTCTTAAGCTACTTGAATGTCTTCTGAAGGACTTCTTGAGTGTCTTCTGAAGGGAACAAGTGTATAGGCCAAGTCAGCACTTTAGAATTGTGTGTTTAAGTCTAATGTGTTTTCTGGCTTAAATCTTATAAACTTAGCTACTTATATTAAAAGCATCTAAAGAATCTTGCCTTAAAAATCCTTCTAGGCTCTGATCTAATTCTTGTACAGTAAAAACATTTTGTACAGATAAATTTTACAAGGTCAGCAAATGTTTGCACAAAAATGTAGTTGTGAAGTACTTTATTAATGCACTTGTAGCTGAAGCTCAATGCCAATTTACTATCTTGTTTTATTCATTTTAGACAATTCAACCTTCGAATGAAGAGAGATACATCTCTTTTTAGTGATGACTTTAAAGTAGAAATATCGAACCAAGTAATTGATTATGATACCTCCCATATTTACACTGGACACATTTATGGTAAGTATAACACTTTTAAATGGATGGAAGTGCAGCAATTTTAAACACGAGTTTTCTAATAGTATGTGGAGAAAATTAGTATCAGTATTAGATTATTGTTAAACTTTAATAATGCATCTAACACATTTAAACTCCCATTTATGCACCTGATTGGGAAGCTGCTGAACTTGGTGATTGTGATTTTGCTATAAGTGTCTTAGTGATGGATAATCTTAGTCTTAAAAAGGATTTTTGAAGGGTATAAAAAAGCTAATACACTTTGTCCCTTAACAGGTGAGCAGGGAAGTTTTACTCATGGGTCTGTTATTGATGGAAAATTTGAAGGATTCATCCAAACTCACAGTGGGACCTTTTATATTGAGCCAGCAGAGAGATACATAAAGGACAGAAACCTACCATTCCATTCTGTCATTTATCATGAAGATGATATCAGTGAGTACTTCCATTTTGTGCTACAGATGAAATATTTTTTTTATTAAATGTCAAAACCTGTATGCCATTTGTCAGCATCAAATGAGACTTTGGCTTCTGTATGACACTGTAAATCATGCTGTCCTCAAATGATTCATATACAGTTAAGGTGTGAGAGAGATTTATGGCAAACCAAAGTCAGCCTTTATTCTGCCATTTGAAGAAATCCTTAGCAGTCAGGCTTAAGTGTGCAAGCAGTACATTCGCTACCCAATGGATATATGTTTCTTTGAAAAATACATTCTTAAAATTATCTGTACTGATTGTTTCTCCATGTGATCTGGAAAAGAAAATATAATTAAAGTCACTCAGTGATTACGTATATCTCATGGGGGTGATATTTATGTGAAATAAAAGCTTCCCCTGCACATGTCTCACATGTTCCTTCAGAGATGTCTTAAGAAGAGGTTATGGCACCCAGTATGTCCCATTTTACACAACAGCTGATGGAAGGGTACAGAGGATAGTACTTAAATTTGACAAGAATAGCCCCAGAAATCTAGCTTCAGTTGCAAATACTCAGAAGGATGAAAAACTACCATGAAATGCTTCTATGTCTTGAGAACTGATGCACCAGAGTGCTCCTGTGCTTTACCTGCCTATTTATGTATGATCAATCTTCAGATGTAATGCAAATCAGTTTTGTTTAATGCTTTAGTTATATTGAACCTCAGAAATACTGCCTCAAAAGTTATGGTTCCAAATTTGAATCCTTCAAGGATCAAGGAGGTATCAAAGGTAAATGTTAGTGGCATCAGTTTAAGACTAACTTCTGGTTATTGAAGCTAACAAAGTGTCTTTCTAGCTAACTTCAGGATGTCAGTCTTGCTTAAAAATCAATTTAAACCATAACTTCATTTAAAAACATGTTCCATCAGGCAAACACGTTTTGTGCAAACATGTTCCATCAGGCAAACGTGTTTCTGTGCAAACCCTAGAAGACTTGAGGTTGGAATCTCATTTGGAACTGGATGAGGAGGCTTGGATTAGATCCGTAGAAATTACTTGAACCACTCTGATAATGATATATGTATAAACCATTTTCAGAGTATGTTATAATGAGACTACATTGTGAGAAGAAGTGTCAAAGAATAGGAAGTTAGATGAGGAAAATTTCTGATTGTGATTTGACTTTGTATATTATAATTTTCTTGGTGCTGTAAGCCAGTGAAAAAAACAGGGTTATTGCATATTGCTCTCCTTGATTACTTCTCTTGGGTGAATGCAGTGAAGTGATCTTTCTCCACTAAAAATGCAGCAAATTTAGGTTTTTTTTGTACTTTACTTTCAGTGGCAGTATGTATGCTGTCTCTGAGTATATTAAAATTGCTGTGAGCTAGCAAATATGTTTGTCGTTCCTGTTATCTCATTCTGTAAATATGATTACTAACCCAAAAGCAAATAAAATTTCCATAATTTTAAAGAGCTTGTGAACAAAAGCATTTACTGGATTTGTGAACAGTATTTGTTTTCTGACTAAGTGTATATTTTCCTGGTGCTTACAAGACTCATACTTAAGAATAATTGTATGGGATAAAATTCCATATTTTTGATTCTCAGAGAGAAGCTGCAGCATGAACTTCATTTTCATCTCTACAGAGCACTGCTAGTCAGTTCAAAGGGGAGAAGGCAGTTTTACCTGTGAGCTGCAGTTGGAGTATTACTGGCTTTGTTGCTGTAGCAGGAAAACAGTGAGGGATAAGTAATAAAAAAGTTACAAAAGTTTGGTGTGGAACTTAAGATACATCTTTCATAACATTTCTGTGAATAATTTACACATTCTTCTAAGTTTTGTGTTGCATCTTAGAGGTCTCACTGAACAGTTCACTGCTTGATAGTGGGAATGTTGGACTTCCACTTATGGAGGACTTCGTGTAAATAAGTCACTGTCAGCTTCATAAAGGGTTTTATTAACTAACGCTTTTGTTGAAAAGAGGGGGAGGAGGAAAGTAAGAGACATAAGGCAGTGATGTGCCCAGTTTTCAAAGGTTGAGAGAAGCAAGAAGATTGTCTCATGTCCCAGTTCCTTATGCTGTAAATAGTGAGTGACTAAAAATACTCTTCACTGTTATTGAATACTGACAGAAATAGCACTGTGCCTTAAAGAAGCAGATAAATTGATTTTATTAAAGTTACTATTGCTGTTTTGTAGGAGTGATCTCTGTTGGAAGAGTAAATGGATCGTTTTGGGAACTGGAAAAAGTAATGTTGAAATTGGTTCTTACTAATGTCTTATAAAGTGAATGGGAGCAGGATATGTTGGGGTGATTTTAATTATTCAGGTATTAATATGTGGTATTGATATGGCGTACATCATTTTTCCTCTTGAATCTAGTGCATCAAAACCATGAGTTAGAAACAAAATCAAATTATCAGAGGGGATGGTCTAATCTATTCTGGTGAGGCACATAAAAGCAGCAGTACAGTATGGCTTCCAAGTTGCCAAGTGAGTGAACGTTGCTGCTTGCTCAGCAGGGTTGAAAATAGCCCATCCTGGAGCAAAGTCTAAGCAGCACTATTTAAAAACACATCACTCCTGTTGGTTGCTGCCAGTGCAGTCTGATGTGCCTGTGTTCTGATTGTATAGTATCACTTCAGTCATTAGGATCATAGATGCCTCTAGGATTTCTGTTGTCTAAAATATCTGGAATATACAACTGCTTCTGGCTCTTTCTGAAGAGTGTGTTTGAAGCTACATTATTTTTGTCTTTCATGAGACTATTTTTGCATTGAACTGCAGCGCCAAAAAACCTCAACAACTCAGAAAAGCTCAGCTTTGTAGTAGATTTGTTGTTAATTTGTTGTTACTGCTCTAATCTAAAGCTAGCTCTTGTAAAATAGAGTCAAACCACTACTGTCTTATGTAGGACAGAAGCAACAAAAATGATCACATTTCTGACTCGGGAGAAACTGAGGTAAAAAGTCATCTTTGCTTTAATTTGGGTATTTTTTGGTCACCCATGGTTCAGCCTTTTGAAACAATATGCTTTTTAGTGCTTTTCAGAAACCACAATGCAACATATGATTAGCATCTCAATGAGTTCTTTTTCAGTAGTTAAACAAAAGTTGTTTTGTAAATGGGGATTATATTGTCAACTTTATAAGGCAGCTTTTGTCTGTTACAGTGGATCTGGTGACCAGTGGAAGGCAGCCTTCTATTCAGGGCTTGAAACACAAGTTGAATGATTTTAGTTTCTAAACCAATCTTGATAAACTGTTTTATAATTTATGGTTAGAAATATGCAAATTGCTGTTTACATTGAGATATTTAGGAAACATTTCTTTAAGAATGAGGATATATTTACTTTATTTAAATCATATTTGCTTCAAGTGTATCCCTGAGTTCATACTGTAAAATACAAAACCAGTATTTCATCAGATCAAAAGTATACATGAAAATCCTGTTCAGACCTTCCAGAAAATTAACATGGCCATTTAATTGTCTTTATGATCTTGGAAGGGGCATACAACTGAGAACAGAAAGTGAAGTTGTTTGTAATTTTGCAAAACCCTATCTGCTGAGTAGTCTGACCATTGCAAACTGTGTTATTAATGAGAACCTGGTTTCTTTTTCATCTTTTTCATCACACTGTGATGACAGTTGTCATGGGAGCACAGCATCACAGAGTGCTGCAAATTAAATCTGTAACAAGCATTTTTTTTGTATCTGCTTACATTCGAGTTTTATTCTGCCATTATTGCTTTTGCTAGCATTGGGCAAATTGGGCTGTTAAAGAATTAAGTTTTCATCATTTGTAATGGACGTTTGATGTCATCCTTGCCCAAGATGCCTAAATTCAGTAATTATTAAGTGGCTAGCCTAAATGCTTAGCAGATCATACTATTAACTGATAATTAGAAGAAGAAAAACCAAATATTCAGGAATGTCTTTGTGGAAGGTAGTAGTGCATCTTCTTGAAAGGAAAAGTATCTTTTTTTATATCTGGAGTATATATCATTAAAATTACCTGCCATCTAGTTAGAATAAGATATTGTAGTCAGAAGGTATGCAATGATAAGATTTTGCAGGTGTTTTTTAGATTAATTGTTATTTTTTTCTAGTCTTTATTATTTCTTAACATTCTGCCAGTATGTACAAAACCTGAAAGTGGACAGTTCTGGAAAAGAGAAAGTTGGGGATTTTTCTGCCCAATGATTTTTTCTAGTTAAAGATTGAACCGGTTATTAACCTCTTCTACAACAGCTCTGTTGGAAAATATTCCTTTGTTATCTCAGCTCTGCATTCACTGTAAGCAATCATTTCATGGTGAAAGCATGTTTTTTTCCTTTTTGCTTCTCAGGGTTGTCGTAGGGATAGGCTAAGAAGCTCTTGATCCCAACGAGCTGGCAGAAGGCTGCACAGAAAGCTGGCACATATCAGAGCATTGAAAAGCTTCACAAGAGCATGGACCAGACCTGTGTCTTGTGGGTCAAAACTGGCCAAGTCATCTGGCACCATGTAGTTCTTGCTTAGCTTCAGATATTTAAACTGGAACTGCTGCAGGAAGTCTCAAAAGATGATGAGGGAACAGTGCTTTCACAGTTCAGCATTTAGCAAATAAAAACTTATATGCAACTTTCCCTGGAAGTTAGAAATGGTTCCAAAGTGCACTATCCTGTATTACCTGTCTCCATGATTAGCAGGGTGGTTTCAAATCTGCCTCTGGGGGCTTTGTCTTTTCCAGCACATGCAAAATCTCGGTAATTGCTGTTGCAGACTGTTTTGTGTTCATTTTTTTGTAATTTTAACTGTCATGGCTTTAAAGTGTTCCTTACTAGATTATTACGTCTGAAGTGAGAAATATCTGAATTGTAAGCAGTCAGTATAAAAAATGTGTTAAGGGATTTCCCAACATCTTTGGGAAACAAGGTAGAAAAGAGAGATCATTTTGTGTAATAAACTGAGCACATTTATTTCCAGTACTGTTCTGCCAGTTGTCATAATGGTTCAGAGTGGGGCTCCTGCAAGAGTTTCTTTCAGGGTACAGTGGTTTTCTGCAGGGGCAGTGTCAGGGGGAAAGACAGGATGGGCCATTGCTCCTGCCCCAGGGTAACCTGCTCTTGTTGCAGAGATAAACTGTTGGTGGTATGAAGTCAGGTTGTAAGAAATGAAAATTTGCATTAGACTAAATACAGTAGAATTTTTTATATAATAATGGGAGGAAAGAAGGGTGGTGGAGATGAAGGGAGGGATCATATCTACAGTCCTTTGCTCATAACTCCAATCTACTGATAGTAAACAGGATCCAAAAAATAGAAGGTGACTCCAACAGAGTGGTGCTTTTTGTTTAATATTAGCTGTAGCTAAGTCAGTGTTCCACTACCATACTGGAGCAAATTGTGTGAAGTGACTTGCAGTACAAGCATGTTTTTCTCTTTTTCTCTCCATTCTTCTGGCACTGTGCTAGGGCTAATTGTGCTGGAAGGAATGTGATGAGAGAGCAGTTCAAAAATGGTATTTGTGTGGTGGTGGAAATTGAAAGGAGGGATACCAGTATGTAGAAAGTAATTAAATGAACTTGTAAGGCAAGCTGTATATTTAAATAGTTCAGCAGTGTCATGCAGTATGACTGTAAGAAACAGCCATAAGAGTCAAAGATTAATAATGGCAGCTGTCCGATGAAACCATACAGAGCCCATACTCCAAGGGAATACATCTGCTATGCTCCAGCTACTGCCAAGCCTTGATTCCACAGCCCAGACTAGAGCTAGTCCAGGGCACAATCACCTGAAATGCATAGAATGTGGGCATCAGGTCCTTGGTGCCTAGGCTTTACAATTCTACTCTTACACAGCTGTTCTTTTACCTTTTGAATTTGGATCTCCACTCTTAAAAAAAAAAAAAACAACAAAATACCCCCTCACCAAACAAAACTAAAAAGACGAATGAACCAACAAATCCCAGAACACAACAAACTTTGGTAAAGTTTGTACATTTCTGACAAAAGTGGCACTCTGTTGAGATGGTGCTGAAACTGTCGTTTGTCCTATAGAAACTGACGTGTTAAGTATTCAAATCTGTGGCTACCATAACCTGTATTCTATTATTTCTTACCTGGGCACCAATTTATGATGGGGTTGAATCTGCAAAGAAATCAAAGGGGAAGTATTCAGTATTTCTCATCTTCAGAGGAAGCTTCTGCAAATAGAGGTTACAAATCTGCTATAGGTACTGACAGTAAAAGCTAAGCATGTGTGTCTGAAACACATTCCCTTGTGCAGAGAGGTCTGCACTGACAGCTATTGCAAGAGTTGGCCTTGTTAAACAGGATTTTTGATTGTGGATTGTCTCACTAGTTTGGTTCTCCAGCATTTTTAACTAACATGTGGTGGTTAACTAAACCATCATTCTATCCATTAGCATTTCCCTTCTAATGTCTTGGTAGTGAAGTAGCATAATGTAAAAACTTTAAAAAAATCTGTGGAAGATGAATAAAATAATAAAATCTTGTAAGAATGTTGGCAAGGTTTTTTAGTTTGTTTACCAAGTGGCATAAAAACCTTCTCTTACTCAAGCAGTCTTCAGTATACTTGATATCTAATAACTTTCCATTGTGATGTCATATTTTGAAGGCTGCTTTTAGCTGAAGTGGGTACAGATGTGTAAATAAAAGCTCTTGTTCTTATGTTAGGCACTGCTCATCATATTTTCTTGTGCTGCCTGAGAAAATAATGTTAAAAAGCAAATGTCAGTTTTGTTCTGTTTGCAAAACTAAGAATGTCTTAGTAGAATGTTTAATGAAAAAAAGCTGCATAGACCTTGCATCTTCTGCTGCTTCCCTCAAACCACATGCACAGTATTGGACACCAACTGAGTAAGTTGCACTGATGCAGCCATATTTTGAACTTGTACTTGGAATTTGAAAACTCAACCTGGCCTTCCTCTTTTTAGAATATCCACATAAATATGGACCACAAGGAGGTTGTGCAGATCATTCAGTATTTGAAAGAATGCAGAAGTACCAGATGACTGGTATAGAAGAACCAACAACAGAGGTACAACAAAGGCTAATGGATTATGTTGATCAGTACTTAGTGTGATAACTTCCTATTTCTTGTACGTTGTCTCTTTTTACTTTTGGTGAGCTATCATCCCTCCACATTGTGAGATACTTAAAAGTATTGCTGGAGGTTTCTTTTTATCATAATTTTTCTAAATTCTTTTTCTTATTGCTTCTGTAGCCCAGATGTGCTACCTACAGTCTTAATGAATCCTAAGTGATCTCAAAATTTTCAGCAGTTAGAATTTTAGATGGATGTGGAAATCAAGCTTGAAACGAGGAATATACTTTATTGCAAGTGAGGAGGAAGAGTTTCAAGATCCCTTGATATCCAAGTAATACATTGGTTCTAAAGAGTAATAACTTCTAGATTTTCAAGTTATGTTAATATAACCCACTAGGGATAGATGAGTGCTTTCAGTGGAAAAATAAGTGATATTGGTGGGAGGGTCTTCCTAACAACCCTGTAAGATTGTGGGGGTTACAGCATGTTGCAGATTGGCTGCTGCGAGAGGTAAGTGTCCTGTGGCAGGAACCTGTGTACCTGGTGGAGTCCCACAGTAGGCTGCACTCAGGTTTGCACCACATGTCACAAAATACTTTTTTTCCAGCAGCAAATTACTGGGTTTCTTTTAGACTTAGCTGTGTTCTGAGCTGTTCCAAGTCTTGGCATAATTGTGTGGTGTCAGCTAAATATATACCCAGAAAACTATGCAATATGGCTTGTTAAATAGCATCAGCAACTTAGTTTATTTATGTTGTGACTCCAGAAATTGTCAACATTAATGCACTTTTCAGCATTGGTAACAATAACATGCTCTCCCAGAACTGTGCTTGTAAAACTCTTGGTGAGAGAGGGCCATCAGCCAGTGAGTGCTGTAAGGCAACGTGCTACTGATGCCTTGAGAGGCTACCTGCAACAGAGGCTGGACAGTGTTAGAGGAATAAAGTAGGGATTTGTTAAAAGGCCTTTGAAGGATGTACCTGGGGCAGTACAAGAGCCTGGCTGTGGCTCTACCCAGGATGGACTCTGAGTCATAAAAGTTTTCACACTTTTCTAAGTTTTGGTCCATTTCCATATTGGGGTTAATTGTCCAATTACAGCTTCAGGTTATGAAGTCCCATCCTCTCCTCAGTTGCCCTCCTCAAGTCACTGTTGTTTATACTTTTTGGGTTTTGTATGACTAAACTGTGAAGAGAACTTGCTAACACTTTATATGAAGTTCAGAGTTACATACTAAAGCAGTACAGAATCTGGAAAATACAGAAGCTAAAACTTAAGGCATCCCTTCCAGATACCACTCTGCCTAACCAGTGTTCCTTTAACTTCTTGTTCAGTGCCCCATTTGTTCCATGCTGAAGTGCTTAAACATTTCTGTTTGCTGGGGTAGCTGACTAAGGTAAATACAGTTTGAAATAACTGGTGTTAGGGGAGGTGCAGTTTAGTCCCACCAGTGCTGATTTTTTTTTCCTAACCAACTGTTTGTTAATCTTAGAAAAGGAATATAAAGAAGAGAAATTCCAAAGATCACATAAATAAAAAAGAATCTATGTAATGTTGACTGGCTTTTGTGATATAAAATGAAGTGCAGCAAGAGCTTTTGCTGAGATTACATTCCAAGTATATGAAAACTGAGCATAATGTACTTAATTCAAGATTCATGAAACTTTGCAAATTAAAGAAAAAGAATGAAAACCTGTTTGTATTAGTGGAGTATGTTTAGAACTATTGTTATTTTTAGGTAATCTAGTGCAGCATGTGGAACTACAAAATTAATGTATTTCTTTCCTGTGCATGTGTAGAAACCTGTTGAAGAGCCTAAGAAGGATGATCCACAGCTTTTGAGAAAAAAGCGTGCCACTCAGGCTGAAAAAAATACGTGCCAGCTGTACATCCAGACTGATCATTTATTCTACAAGCATTATGGAACCAGGGAAGCTGTGATTGCACAGGTATTTCCAGTCCTTCTGTTTTCAATTACCTGCTTTTACTTTGGGTAGTCCTGATAAATTTCATGTAGCTTTTCTTTTTGCTTATTTACTCTATAATGGCTTGTTTCCTTCTTTAAAGTGGTCTTGACATAATTGAAACAGCATTTTTTATTTTGCTAAAAAGATGCTGTTTCTGTGACAGAAGTCCTGGGCACATGTGCCTCCTTTAATGGCAGCTGTGGTGTGGTTAGCACCACTGAGCAGGACTTGCAGTCTGACTGTTTTCACTTCTTACTCAGAAAAATTGTATTTCCTGAAGAATTCAGTCCTGTTTGACAGCCTGCCAAGCTTCTGTTTTAACACTTAGATAGGCTTCCCTTTGAAATTCTAGCTCAGAACACCGTGAGCTAATAATGCTGAGATCTATTCCTACACTGTCTAATATAGTGGATGGTAAAAAAAGCAGTGGCAGCTAAAGGTAGATGTGTTTCATTTGTCAATATACTATTAACTGGGAAAAGGGTTGATATGATTTAATGGTTTTGATGATAATTTGTTAAAAATACAGCTAGCATGTTAACATACTTCTGCTGAAGTCTGAAGTTTCAGTGCCATTGCAGGTCGGAATTTTACTATTTATTTATCACACTGTATGTAGGCAATTCAAGTAACATTTTTCAAAGATCTGAAGTTACCTTTTAGTCACCTTTTAGCTTTTTAGTGAGTTAGCCTTTCTCTGTGCTCTTAAAAAAGGTAAATTATTAGTTTTTCCTCATCTGTGTTCTATCAGAAATTAAAGAATAAATCTGCCACAAGTAAATTTTTTTCTCCAAAAAAGAATTACAGTGCTTTGAATACAAAGCAGTGATTAAGGGAATATTGCAAACAGCTACCTGAAAGTTGATAGAATTGTACATTTTTAAAAAATTGGATGGCAAAACCCTTTGGTGGTGTCTGGCAGAGTGATGATGCAGGTAGTGATTTATTTCCATTGTGAGTCATGATGTAATTCAAAAGGCCTCTTAGAAGTTCCTACAGCACAGTATCACATCTTGTAGGAGTGTAGGCATTGCAGCTATTGCTGTTAAGATAATCTGTAGTGTAGTACATGGATCTCTGAACTGTAGCTGCTTTTGTTTTCAACAGATTTCCAGCCATGTTAAAGCAATTGACACCATTTACCAGTCAACAGATTTTTCAGGGATCCGTAACATCAGCTTCATGGTGAAACGAATCCGAGTAAGTTGGGTTGGAAATGCTTTCAGCTTCACTGATGCTGCTTGCAGGTCTATTCTTCAAATCTGCTGGTGCTGTTCACTTGTACCCATGAATTGTTTTATAACAGTTCTTTAGCAGAAGTGTCTCTGCAATAAATGGTGCCCTAAACCAATTATTTGGTTATAGTGATTACTGTCAAAAGCCCACTACTGCTGTTACTAAGCTGTGGTCAGTTTTTCTATAGGAATCAATTTACTTTGTTTCAGCACCATTGTTGTGTGGTGAATAGACTATTGCTATTCTCCAATAACTTTAATACTAAAATGGCTATCCAGGTTGGGACTTCCTTGTAAAAGTGATAATTTAGGAGGATAAATACAAATTTTTGGGTACTGATGGAAAAACATAGAAGGAAATAGGAGAATGGGGGTTTACTATACAAATGCAATTCTTCATTTATTGTAACGCTTTGTTTTCCAAATGTTGGGGTGGTAATTTACAATCAAGGCTTTTAAATTTTAAACATCTTTAACTAGGTAACATAGCAAGGTACTGACAACAGTGAGCCTCTTAGCTGGCATGTGCAAGTGGAAATGAATCCTGTTTTACAGTTTGTTTCAATTTACTTTTAGATTAACACAACCGTCGATGAGAAGGACTCTTCCAATCCCTTTAGATTTCCTAACATTGGTGTGGAGAAGTTTCTGGAACTGAACTCAGAACAGAACCATGATGATTATTGCTTGGCCTATGTGTTTACAGACCGTGATTTTGATGATGGAGTCCTTGGTCTGGCTTGGGTTGGAGCCCCTTCAGGTAATTCTATACAAGCCTTCATTGCTATGAGTACTGTAGGTAGGCATTAGGAAAAAGGTAGAAGCCACCTTTTAAACTGACAGCAAATACACAAAAATCTAGCTTTTCACAGTTTTGGTTTGGTATGGTTTAATTTTATTTTTAGTATATTGTGCCATTTCAGTTAATCTTTATGTATTTCTGATAGGCAGCATATGAACAGTAAAGAAAAACATATTTATTTTCTTATACAAAGGTGATATTACTTGGATTGCTTTTTATATAGGGTAGGTGTGATGACCAGTAAAGTGACAGGTGGAACAAGTATCTGCTCTATATATAAACAGAGCTTACAACTATGAGAACTACACTGCAGAACCTTAGGTTTTCTAGGTAGTATTGAAGGAATTTTTTTTTTCCTACATCAGTGAGATCTTGTTCTGGGAGATAACAGAATAATTACTGCATGACTCTTCTTGAACTGCTTCTCATTAGTTTCAGTCTAGTTGTGTATTTTTGATCTAAAGTGTGTCCTTTGATGTAAAAAAAAAATCTCAATCAGTGAGACTTTAATGAGAACATAATTGAGAGCTTTAACAGAATTGAATAATGGTAGAAGAAACATGAAAGTGTTTGTATAAGGTGTAAGAGATCAACAGACCCGTGACTGCAGTTGATGTGTTAGAAGCACCTTGGTGACTGTGGAAGAACCATAGGAAATGTAATGCCCAGAAGGAGAATAGAAATGAGAAACTGCGTCTGTGATGACTGTTCTAGGGTATACACTGAGCATGGACAGGATGAATTGGAATGTGCAGTCCACAAACACTGCTTTCAAAACTGAATTTAATTGAGAAAAGCTAGGATCTTTGAGATTGTCATCCTTAACACACATAGTGACATAGATTAAATGGGATATGTCACTAAAACAAAATTCTTCTTGAGAAAGGAAAACTTCTTTAGACTGGTCTTTAGACACCATTTACATTAGCAATAGAATAGCTGGATTTTGGAACATTGTTAATGCTTCAGTAGAAACTCAAGTTATGGAAAATTTTGGGAATTTTCCAAACAGGAAGTATGATGCACTTAACTGCCAACCTTCTAAACATAGGTCTCATTAGCCAACACATCAAAAACATTTTCAGCTTTAGGGTTTTTTTCTGACAATTTATATATATATATATATATATATATATATATATATATATGTACTTATTCTGACAATGACATTTTATATAAATGCTCTTGCTGTGAGAGGATCTCCAGATTTCCCTTGTACTTTTTCACTTGGTGAAATCCAAATAAGTTGTAGATTGAGGCTGCTTCTGTTGGACATTGCACCCTGCTAGTCTTGTACAGGTATGAGGAAATAGGGGTTCATCCATTCAGGGAGTACTCAAAATAGCTCTCAAAAGCTATTCTAAACCAGCTGACTTCCTGTGTGAATGTATCCAATCAGTGTTGAGAGCATTTGTATGAATAATGTACCTTCAAGGCTGTGTTCATATTAATTATAGAGAGCTGTAAACCTGCAGAGGCAAACTGTTCGTTGCTCTGGATGTCAACAGACAAGTAACACAACACTTCTTTCCCTAAATGTGTGACTTGTACTTTTGTGTGAATGTAGGGAGCTCTGGTGGAATATGTGAGAAAAGCAAATTGTATTCGGATGGTAAGAAGAAGTCTCTGAACACTGGAATCATCACTGTGCAGAACTATGGCTCTCACGTGCCCCCCAAGGTTTCTCACATTACTTTTGCACATGAGGTTGGGCATAACTTTGGCTCCCCTGTAAGTATTACTGGTGATCTGCTAACTCACTCTCAGCCATTCACAGGGAGAGACTTACAAATGGAGGTTTTACTGCTTATAAACAAGGACAGCAGCATCCCGACTCCGTGAGCATATGTGCACATACATTGCATACAAACAAAGGGATGGCAGCTGAGCCCTTTCATGAGTATTTGACAACACTGGTGCAACAGTGCATTTTGTGAATTGGTTACTTATATTAGTGCAATCCCTTACAAAGATACATTATTTTTGTTCCCTAAATACTTCCCTGTCTTTATGAGGAGTAGGGTTATGCGCACCTTGTTAAATGTATTGTACTTTGTCTTGGAGAGGAGGAGGAAGCACTGCAAAATTGATGAAGATGACACTTTATTCAGCAAGTGGCTCATGTTTGTTAGATTATTTATACTTAAAAGTTCATCTCAGAAAATAGTGGAGGGAATTAGGATGCCAAGAAGAATGGTTTTGAGGAGAACTGTTTCAGAGACATTCAGGGATGTTTGTGGTAAGCTTGAAAGCATGAGACTTTTTGTTTTGCCAGTGTGTAATGCATTTCATTCCTCATGCTGGATATTGTAGATGTAGTCCCTGGTTGACAGACTCCTGCTCTGTTTTGAAGTTCTCTTTTTACCCTCCTCAAAGCAAACAAGAAGAATAGACTGTGGTTTCTGTTAACTCCTCTTGCCTTTATTCCACAGAATGCTGATTACCCTTTTGTGATCATAAAGCCACTCTTTTTAGGAGATGGCAGCTTGTCCAAGTCAGTGTTCATTCCAGGAGATGCATGTGGGGGTAAATTACCAAGAATGCATGTAAGATGAAACTTAAGAAATTAGATGCTTGCTACTGTTTTCTTGGTGGAAACAAAAACAACAGAACAAAGAGAACCCAAAATCAAACCCTGGGTTTACATATAGTTTTTGTATTGCAAAAAACCTGAGAGTGTAAGATGGTGGTTTATTTTTATTTTATTTATTCTGTGTTAAGGCTACCAAATCCAGGTTACTTTTGCACCTGCTGTGATTGAGATAGTTGTAAAATATTTGTTTTGCAGCATGATTCTGGAATGGAGTGCACTCCTGGAGAGTCCAAGAACTTGGGACAGAAGGAAAATGGCAATTACATCATGTATGCAAGAGCTACGTCTGGGGACAAACTTAACAACAATAAGTTCTCTATCTGTAGCATTCGAAATATCAGCCAAGTTCTTGAGAAAAAGAGAAATAATTGTTTTGTTGGTATGTATTTAATCCTCCTGTAAGCCGAATACCTAAAATATTACTGCAATGCTTAGTTTTAAAAAATTATTTATTTTTATTTATCATATTTTTTTTAATTTATGGAAAGATTCTGCAATTAAATAAATTGAATTTGAGATCTCCAGTACTCTGTCAAGTTTTGCACTGGCCAGCACAGAAGCAGCAGGATATACTGGAGTCAGTCCAGCAAAGGGCCACAAGGATTATTAAGGGATTGGAGCATCTGACATATGAGGAGAGTCCAAGAGAGCCTGTTTAGTGTGGAGCAGAGGAGGCTGGGGGAGGCTCTTCTCTGTCTTTGTAAATGCCTGGGGAGAGGGAGTAAACAAACAGGGTCAGGCTGGTTTCAGTCATGCTCATTGTGAAAGGACTGGAGGTAAGGAGCACATATTAAACCGCAGAGAAATCCTATTTAGACATGAGTTTTTGCATGAGTTTTTCTTTCTGGAGTCTGATATATGAGCTCTCACAAATTTTGGGAGCTTGTGCTCACATAGGTTTGCACATATATTCAGTAGGTTTGGATTTTGGAGTAGTTCACCCCAGTACCACCAGCCTTTGCCTCAAGGTTCTCTGACTGTTAAAGGAGTGTAGGAAAGGATGCAGCTCCCTGGGAGACTGAGCAGAAAGCTGGTTCTTACACTCCCACTCTTTATCAGCCAAAAGCTTTTACTCAGAGGCTTTAAATGCTATGAATTGTGGGAATGACTAAGCTGGGTGTCGAGCAGTAATGCAAGTTGACTGGAGCCCTAGTCTCAAGTCCTTGACTCTTTCAGGCTGGATGCTTGTTAAGGTTTATAAGTATTTGCATATTCTTTGTACATAAATATACTGGCATTTTTCAGAGTCTGGGCAGCCCATCTGTGGTAATGGACTGGTTGAACAAGGAGAACAGTGTGATTGTGGATACAGTGACCAGTGTAAAGATGACTGCTGTTATGATGCAAACCAACCAGAAGATAAAAAATGCAAGTTAAGACCAGGCAAAAACTGCAGGTATTGTGCATGTGTTACACTACACTTTAATTCTGGGCATTTAGTGGGAACTTTAATGGGAATTCCAGAATCTGAATCAGCTTACCTGCATTTTTACAAAAGTACTGGATTTGTTTAAAATGCTTTATACAATGAGTGAGAAGTACATAAGCATAATTATGCTATGGGGAAAATTATTTTCAAGTCACATTTGATTAGGACAAATCAGAAGTTGGAATGCTTGAGTAGGTTTCAGGGTGAATAGTTTGTTTGGAATGATTCATGCTTTTTCTTGGCATCCACAATCTGTGCTTGTTTGCAGCCCCAGCCAAGGCCCGTGCTGCACTGCCCAGTGCGATTTCAAATCGAGGACAGATAAGTGTCGGAATGATTCTGACTGTGCTAAGGAAGGAATGTGTAATGGTGTCAGTGCTCTCTGCCCAATATCTGAACCCAAAGAGAACTTCACAGTGTGCAACAGGAACACACAAGTTTGCATAAAGGGGGTATGGTTTTTACAGTCTTACATAACTGCTAATGTGGTTTATTGCAGGGCACTGTATTGTGAATTGATACTGGTTTTGTACTTACTGCACAGGAGTGCAAGCTCAGTCTCTTTTTCTGTATAGATGTTTGATTTATTGGTGTCAGGCAAAATAATAGTGAAAGTACACCAAGGATTAAGAAGTAGGTAACAAATTCCAAGGTAGCAATACTGTCTGAGAAGTTACACTTTTTGTAAAAATCAGGATTATGAAAGTGTTTTATTTACTAGTGCCATCTTTTCTCTTCAGTCTTGGTCAATAATTCTATTGCCTTAGAAAACTGGATATTCTGTCAGTAGAGGTTGAATTTGGTTTATTGACAATACATAATTTCTCCAAACATGTACATATAGCACTGATGTGCAAGCATATGGAATTAGAATGATTCTGAACTGCCATTAGTTTCCTGGGCTAAAGAGAACATGGCAGATGCCATTAAATACTGATGGGAAGTCTCTTATAAATTGATCTTTGTTTGATTGCAAGCAAACACAAAAATCATCCTCTTTAAGACCTGTAACTTCTTTTGCTTGTTTTCCACAGTCCGGGATTTTAATCCAGTACTGCTTGTAATATTTTTCAGCTAATTTATAGCTATATTAAAGATAGAGGAATTGTTTTCATATAGTTACTGATTTTGAAACAAAATTATAAACAAACTGAACTTGGAGTTTGAAGGATCCTCACACAGTGAAATTAAATACAGAAGTTTTTCTGCCATTAATTTTTTTTATTTTCCAAGAGCAATATTTGTGTATACATGTGTTGGATTTATTTTTCTAACCATGATTTTGAGTAGTCATGTTTCAGTGTGAACTGTGGTGCTGTGGGTGTTTTCCAGGGTACTCTCAGATTATAAAAGAAAATACTGTGTTAAAAAATAAAATGGTTAAATCACCTTTTAAAAAACTAGAAAATATGCCAAAATATTGGCATTGAATAACTGTAATAATTTTTTTAATAAGCTTTAGGAAAAAATTGAAGCAGTTGATTTATTGATAAGCATCTTTAGAGGTATAATTATGCTTTCAGATATTAATTGTTAATATCTTTCCTAATGTCAGTATGCTTAGAGTGAAATTGATTTTTGTGTTGCTGTGCTTTTGTCTCCCACAGCAATGTGCTGGCTCTATCTGTGAGAAGCATGGCTTGGAGGAATGTACCTGTGCTAGTTCAGATGGCAAGGATGATAGAGAGCTGTGCCATGTCTGCTGCATGAGAAAAAGTAAGATTTACCTCAATCATAAGTGTAAATAAGGGAGGAGAAGTCTGAGGAACTTGCTCATGGTGTTTGTACTTGAGATTTTGTTACCTTTGAGAGCATTTTGTTCAAATGTAATTTCAGACAGACATTGCATTGTACTGTGTAGGAAATCAACAATACATTCTGCATTTTTACAGATTTTACAGATTTTACAGAAAAGCATTTTGAACAATTAAACACTATGGTGGGTATTCATGCATGGATGTTTTAATACAATAATGGTTTGATTCATTTGTATTCACTTTTCAGTGGACCCAGCTACTTGTGCAAGCACAGGCTCGAGCCGATGGCAGGAATACTTCCATCTTGAAACCATTACTTTGCAACCTGGGTCTCCCTGTAATGATTTCAAAGGCTACTGTGATGTGTTCATGAGGTGTCGGCTAGTAGATGCTGATGGCCCTCTAGCTAGACTAAAGAAAGCAATTTTTAATCCAGAATTATATGAAAATATTGCAGAATGGATTGTGGTAAGTATATTTTTATATTACAAGTCTAATGTGAAATGTTCTTGGTAATCAAGATTCACAGTTGATAAGTGCTAATATGCAGACTGCTTCAGCATTCTTCAAAGTATAATTAGCCCTTGTTTCATTAGATTTTCTGTAAGCCCCCTGTGTGCAACAAAACAGTTTGCTAGATTGAATGGAATGGAAACAAACAAATAAATAGAATCTGTTAATACCTCTCTTCATTCACATTTTCAATTTACTGTTTTTTCATGTTTTGATTCTTCATACTTGAATGCTCTGACTTCTTTTAAGGAACTCAATATTTTGATCTTTAGCATTCATAATTTTTATTGTGCTAGATGTCACAATAATAATATACTGTAAGAGGAGCTAGAGTGAAACATCCTTGGAGAGCTGCACAGGCAATTTTGTGTAAGCTGTTGATTGTTTTCGGCTTGTACAGCTCTGCTGGAGTGTACTTCTGTGAAGTATCCTTCTGATACTAGAATGGAAGTATTGGGGCTTTTCTGTGGAAGAACTTTGGGAACATTTCTTTCAAATTTTTGGCTGGATATTCTTGGTGATGTTTCAGAAAGCTTTTTGATGACTTCGAAAACACAGTGAAAAGCTATATTCAATGTCCTCTGTCTCTTGTGCATGTGTGCCAGCCCCTACACAATCTTTTTGTTGTTGTTGTGGTTTTGTTTTTTAGGCTTATTGGTGGGCAGTGTTGCTTATGGGAATTGCATTGATCATGTTAATGGCTGGCTTCATTAAGATATGCAGTGTTCATACTCCAAGCAGTAATCCAAAGTTGCCTCCTCATAAACCACTTCCAGGTGAGTAATGCAGCTAATTTTAGAGATATGTTTTCTCCTAAGCTGTTCAGTTCTA
The DNA here is from genome assembly GCA_003676055.1 of Chloebia gouldiae. Taxonomy (NCBI): domain Eukaryota; kingdom Metazoa; phylum Chordata; class Aves; order Passeriformes; family Passeridae; genus Chloebia; species Chloebia gouldiae. The sequence goes on from QUSF01000015.1 coordinate 4,329,862, forward strand.
AAGAGAAATTTCAGGTGTTTCAACCTACGGTTCTTAGGCTGGCACTGTGAAACTACAAATGGAATTCATGCCAGTGAAACAATTAATGAAAAGCTAATTGTTGTCTTATTTTCCTATAACATAATATGCATATCAAAAAAAGAGCTTTGAAGACTTGTTTCAACATCAGAGTTCCTTTTATTTCCTATTCCATGCTACATTTTGTAAGAATTGGCCTGTTAAGGAAGTGCTGTTGAGATACTGAAATGTATTCTGTATGTCCTCCATGCAGTTACTCATCTAGTTAAAACTTTGCAGGTCTCCAAAACCTTCCAGAAGAAATAGTTGTATTTAATTTGCATGGCCAGGGCAACTCTTGTGGAAATAACTTGAGTTTTTTAAAAATTAATTTTAATAATGGCTACTTTTATTGAAACAGGCACTTTAAAAAGGAGGAGACCACCACAAACCACTCAGCCCCCACAGCGGCAAAGGCCCCGAGAGAGTTATCAGATGGGACATATGAGACGCTGACTGCAGCTTTTTGCCTTGGTTCTTCCTAGTGCCTACAATGGGAAAACTCACTCCAAAGAAAACCTGATAAGTCATTGTCCCCACTCTAACGCTCAAAAATTGAAGAGGAAAAAAAAAAAGCATGATATGCCCTCAAAACAAGTGGATGTGGTTAATTTTTAATGAGAGAATCTTCCAGCTCAAAAAGAAGAAAAGTGTTTTTCTTGAATATTTTTAATTTAGTGGCACAAAGTCCTAGCATATCATGATTCTTTCCCCCTTCTGTGCTCTTCATTGCTGCATTTTCTTCACTTGCAGGCAAATATGGCTGTAGTAAAACTTTTACTCAAGAATTGAGAAAAAGATCTATTTTTCAACTGCCAGACAAGGCTAGGAAGCTAGACCACCTCAGCATTGGAGACATTACTTGTCAATGTATATACATTGTTATATGCAGACATGTATTTCTAACGTACACCCGTACTTGTGTGCAATTGTAAACAAGAGAATTGCAATATGGATGTTTCTTTGTATTATAAAACTTTTCCGCTATTAATGAAGAAATTACTGTTTAATTGACATACTCAGGATAACAGAGGATGATGGTGTGTAGTGGTCAAGGGTCCTGTGATGCTTTACACAGCAATTTTGAATCCAGTCACACTTTTATCATTATCAAAGTTGTTTCAAGCACTCATTTCATCTTCATCCAAAAGCTGTTAAGATACAGCATACAAGCCTGGATGGTCTTAGACAGATTTAACAGGTGTTCTGCAAACTTTGCAAATGTCAGAATGTTTCAAAAATGTTTTATGTGTCTTCCTTGTAGCTCAGCGTAAATATTTTTAATTTGTCTGATTATTCAGTGAAATAATGAATAGTTAGATCAAATATTTCCATGCTTTATTAGAAAATTTTGCCTGTTATTCAACTTATTTTAAAAATTGCAACCACTTTATTTGGGCTGTTCAGATATTTTTACAGTTTGGTAATCAAGTTCATGTTCTAAGGGATGTGGAAAGAAAAAAAAGCTGTAATTTTTTATTTTCTATTTTAATTTATCAGGTGTTTGGATAACTTTTCAGCATGTTACTGTTGATTGATAACCACTAAAGTAGAGTGACTTGCCTGGCTACTGTGGCAGAGTTAAAACTGTAGTTGGGACTACCAGTTTTCCCACACTTATACCAGTAGTGAAGTTCAACAGCACAATGTCCCATTCCAGAGTTTTTATTACAAATGTAAATAATTGGCATTTTTGAAGATGAATAAAAGATGTCTTAAGGTGCTTACTGCTATGCAGGAGATGAAAGGGGGCATTACAAAATGTTTAAGCTTGTGATGTATTTATTACTTGTTTTCCAAAAGCACCAAGCTAATTAGAGATGCAAATGGCTATAATTTTCCTGGCTTTGCTTAGGAGAAAATTTACTAAGGGTTGGACAGGCTTCCTTTGTTTGTTTTTTTTTCTTTGTTTTGTTTTTAAGAGTATAAGGTTTACACAATCATTCTCATAATGTGACGCAAGCCAGCAAGGCCAAAAATGTTACAAATATAATGGGATCTCTTCCTTGTAAACTTGTACAGTATGTGGTAACTTTTTCAAAATACAGCTTTTTGTACATGGTTTAGAGACAAATTTTGTACATGAAACCCCAAGTCCAATAGACTATATAAATAATTCTAAATGATCTTAACTAGTTAGAAGTGTATGTAGTTGCTTTTAAGTCATTTTAAATACATTTGTTTTAAGACTGTGCAAAGATTGGAAGTGGGTTTGCATTTCTAAAATGGTGACTTTTATTCAGCAAGAGTTCTTAGTAACTTCTTGAGTGTGGTAGACTTTGGAACATGTAAATTTTTTGCCTGTAATGTTATCCTGTGGTAGGATTTTGGCAGACAAATGCTGCCCTATTTTATTTTGAGTCTAAGTTAAATGTTTTTTGAAAACAGAAATGTGCACTGAACTCTCCACTGCAAGTCAAGATGTGGTAAAGCCGAAAGGAAGTTCAAGACAATGAAACAGAAATACTACTGTCGATTTCATGTCCACTGTGTTTTATACAGTCTCTTTTTTGTTCACTTTGGAAATTTTTACTAAAAAAATGCAAAAAATAAAGTATTGTGCAAAGATATGTAAGGTTTTTTGAAACTTGAAATGCATTAATAAATAGACTTGATGAAATCATCTTCTGAAGATCCATTTACTTGTTGAGCCCTGAAAGCAAAGAGGAATACACAGATTCCACTTTGCTTGAGTTTTGGCTTTTACTGTCATGTCAAAATGTAGTTGTACTTTCTCTGTCAAACTGTTCCTCTCAGTTTTAACATCCTGCAGTTATATATAAGAATAAATGTGTTTGTGTAACCTGTTTAGGGAAAACCATGAAATTAATTTTCAATTACTTACATAATCACAGGAATAAAACTTTTCTTACCTCCAAAATGAAAAACTAGTTGCTGGTGGGATGTTCAAGCCTGGCATCATTGTTCCTGATGTATACCTTTGGAAATCTATTTGGAGAGGCATATTGGAATTAATAGGCAATACTCTGAACACAGTTGGTGGATGAGACTTACAGAGGGAGCAAATGTGCTTTTTGCAAGGCGTTTTACAACTGCTAAGCCAGCTCTCTGGGTTTTTGTGTGTGTTGCATGGTTGATACAAGTGATAAGACAGCTTTTCAAAGCCAGGTCCTGCCAGTGAGTCTTCCATTCTTAGGGCTGTTTGTTGAGAGTGGCCTGCTTGGACATTTGTTTCCCGAAGTGAGCGGGGTGGACTTTGATCTAATCAGAGCATACTCAGAGTTCCTTCCTCACAGTGCTCCCCCCACCACCCCCATGACTTTTTATAGAAGTGCTTCTCCCTGTAGCTAAACAGCACTGTCTGTGCAAAAGGCATTAAAAGAAAATCCCTTGGAGCAGAGCCCTTCTGCAAATCCTCATAGAGGTGGTGGTGGTTGTTTAAATCTCTGTAAGAACACAGACCAGAGGGGTGGAATAATGCCTAAGCAGCTCAAATAGAAGTTTCATGTATATTTTGAAGTATAAGTGAAACATAGCAGTACATAATTTTTCTAGCTAATGTTTGACATAATCTTATTTGTACATATTAATTTATTCATCTTGCATTTTGTAACGTTATTAAATGTATACATTCACCTCATGTAGAAACATATATAGGATAGTCAGAATGGTGTGAGCATGACAAAGGCATCACAGTTCTCTTAAGCAATGAAACTTTATACCATACCATTGATGGTTTTTAATTAGTGTTCCAATATTTCTTTCAGGAAAAACACAAAAAGGAAGGAAGAGGCTTTTATTTCTGAACACTGGAGGTTCATTATTGCAGAGAGGTGATGAAAAGCACAGGAGCCATTCTGTCACTCTGAGCTGTGGGTACTCTGACTGACAGGAGTAAGTGCCTGGCGGCTTCCAAGGTCTCAAGTCAGCTGTATGGAGTGAGGCAGGAGTAATTCCAATGAGCATAGAGTAAGGCACCACCTTAGGCACTTGAGACTGTAGGTATGACTTCAATTTTATGTTCAGGCATGGTGACACTGAATGTATTATAGCTTGGCTTTATTCCACTTTTATATCAGAAATTGATGTAATGGCTGTCAAAACAGGGACAGAATTTGGGTATATGATTTGTGAGAAATGGCATCAGAAGAAGTATCTTTGTATCTGCAAGAGTTCACATACTGTTCTTTCAATTTTCATACTTGGCTTTTTAAAACCTTTCAAATTGTCTTATCTGAGGATATACCATCTTCACTTAGTTGAGAACTGGAGAATGTTTTTTCACAAACACTAGAAGTCATCAAACGCCCGTTTCTCAAGTTTCAGCACTATGTAGACACCTCTGACCCTTGTTCCACCTGCTTTTCCTGAAGTAATGCCTGTTTCTCCTGAACTTTAGATCCCTTTATCAGCCTGCTTACCAAGAAAGTGATAGTAATTTGCAAGAAATGCCCATTTTGATGTAGGAAATGTTTCTAAGAGTGTAGTTTCTCTACTATTGGAGTAGAGCCTAATTCTTTTTAGCCTTTATCTCTTGCTCTGTCATCCTTCAACTTCTTCTGAAAAAATTTTTTTTTGGAGGAGTAGGGGTAGGATTTGGTTCAGGAAGCTTAGAAAATTCATAGCTTAGAAAGTTGGTGATAACTGATGTAAATGCAATTTCAGTGACAGTATTAAATTCTCTAAATAGACAAGTATTTTATGAAAAAAGGAAACCCTGAAACAGAAGTATGAGGCAGCTCTTTAGTAGCTTTTTGCAGAAGCAACAATTTAATTCTAGAAACAATCTAGAGAGATGCCTAATTTGAGTTAGCCACACATACTTCTCTGTTTACTTTCATTTTCCATTGTGCTTTGGAACACTAAAATGGCCACATTGTTATTTGTTCTTGCCTGTCATTCTGCAGGATGTGCTTTATTGTAACTTCATGCCCCTAAAAATGCTCTCACTGGGTCTAGCAACTGAGTCCCTCCAGTGGATTATAGCTACTGCAAATGTAAAAAATCAACCAAACAAAAGGCCTTGGTGCTTATCTAACTCTCTCACATACTTCTGGCTGAAATTTCCTTCTGTGTATGTTCCTGGTTTGACTCAGCTACTGTACTTAAACAGTTTATTCTTACACAAACATGGAACAGAGCTCTCATAAAATAATTGTGTTGCAAAATTTAAATATATATAAAGCCCACTTTATTCCTAATAACATCTGGATATTTTGATTGAAAATTCCCTGCAATATCTTGGTATTAAAAAGTATTTGCATCAATTCTTAGCACTTTCTTCCACCTTTTTATACCACTTAGAGAACATTTAGCACAAATTACATTCAAAATTCAGAGTTCAAGAAACTTTAATTTTTAATTGATCTTGTGCTCAGCATTAAAATGATAAATGAATACATATATATTGGTTTTTGTTTCAGTACACAAAACCATACAATAAAAGCAATCTGAGATGCTTTTAACAACAAAATGCTCCTTTTTGTTGTTTATATTCTGACATAGGAAACAAGGGAATTGTGTATGTTTGACCTTACAAAGTTTGTTTTTATGCTCTGAAGTTGTGTGAAGGTTTAGCCATTTTCATTTATTCTGGCAGTTTCAAGTCATACCAAAATCTGGTATACAGTTTTTTAGAATCTAAAAAACTCAGACCTTATCTGAATGGCTAAATATGATTTAAATGCAAAAAAAATTAACTGAACTCAGTTGTGCTAGAATTTTGTGTAGTATACTAAACATCATTAAAAAAATTAAATTGCTAGCAATTTAACTCAGTTCTTTAATTAAAATAGATAGCAAAGCATTTTCAGAGAAAAAGATTTATGATAGAATTTTTAGATGATAGAATTATTGAGGTTTTCATATGGTTATTACAGCTCAAGCATTTTATATTTTTGTATCTATTTGGTAGTATTTTATGAACTATGTAACTCTCTTCATTAGGAAATAATTTAGCAAAATTTTAACTGATAGTCATAGCTATTAATATTTCAATGTATTTACCATGAAATGAAGTTTCTTTTTTTGCCTTAAATCCAACAAAATTAAGTTTTTCAAAGGCTTATGACAATGATTTTGTCAAATAATATTTTTATTTCTGGTGAGCAGATGTTTTTTCAGATTTTAAACAGTTTTCTTGATGAAGCTGCTCACTGATCATTTTCAGAGTATGCTTCTAGATGGACAAGAGCATATTTAGCTTACTGTTGGATGACAAAAACAAAATATCTTAATGTATTTTTTCACCACCTCTGAAACTGCTAGGATATTTGATGCAGCTGTGAATTTTTAAAACACTTTACCAGATGTATTGTATTTTGAATATTTTGGCGAGGAGTTCCCTTTTTGTGTTCCTGCTCATTTTCTGTTTTGTCTCTGGAAGAGATCTTCACACCTCACAAATGTCTTCTCTTGGGATGGATGAAGGTGAATGTTGTCAATGCTTTGGGGGCAAAATGTGTTTCTGGAAAGAAAAGACAACATGTGAGTACAATGTTGGTTAGAAAGCATAACGTTAGTTAGTTAGTCTCCCATTCTTTAGCCAGTTTTTAGGCTGTGTTTTACAGGAAGGTAGCTTTCTATTTTATAGGCCTGTGAGGAAAGAGTTGTGTCTGCCTGCCAGACCATAGGTACAGAGGAGAAGAGCAGCAGGCAGCTCCTGGGTTCTGAGTGCACTGTGCCTTTGTCTCCCTGGTGGCACTGTGCATGTTTGTCACAGCACACCCTCACAGTCACTTGGGCTTTACTGGCAGTGGGGCACTGCTATTGTTCCAGCTCTCACCAGCATGGGTGCCCTGTTTGGGCTGCTGGAATACTGGTACTTAGCTGGGAGGTTGCTGAAAATCAGCTATGTGGGATGCTAACATCAGCAACTGCATATGCTACAGAAATATTTGAAACCAAATACTGGAATCGGGTACTTTATGGTCTGTTTGTTAACTGCTTTTTAAGTTTATGCTTCAAGTCTTTGCCATTAGATAATCTAATAAAGGAACTTTCATCATGTGTACAAAGATCACAAACATCTAGAGGTAGAGATAACCCAGAGATAAAATATTGTCAACTGTTCAAATGCTTAAGAAACCACAAGAGAAGTCAAAATACATTTCATGTTTACTGCCTTTTTTAATTATTGAATTTCCAAAATTGCTAATTCTGCAATACATGATGTTTGGCATTCTGAGGAAGGCAGAACTCTACATAACTTTTTTTTCTTTGAGGAAAATACTTTTCCTTGAGGTCCTTTGTTTATGCTTTTAGAACCACCTAATAATCTCTCCCCCTCTAAACATTAATGCAGCATTTCAATGATAACTGAATGTCACTGTCCAGATTGCAAAGAACAAAACCCAGCACATAATCAGTGTCTACTAAAGCTTGGCAAAAACTGCTTCCACTTGCAGCAAAAAAAAAAAAAAAACAAACCAAAACCAACCAACAACTTCTAAGTAGCATTAGTACCTGAACATACCAGCATTATTTTTTGTCAGTATAAGTGCCCCCCTCACTTAATAATTTGCTAGATAAGGGAAGTTGTACATCAGCAGTAATTAGCTTGTGCCAGGTTACTGGCACAGCTGCATTGGATAAGAGCTTCCTGGTTAGGAAAATGACTCCTTCCTACCTTTTATCTCAAGGTACAGGACCCTGCACCTAAACAGAGCTCCCTAGTTTGCAATGTATACTTTGCTTTAATTTGCTTTGCCAGCTAGGTAGGTACTGATTTTGGGTTCTGGCTTTTAAAATAGCAGGAGATGTTAGAGAAACTCCTTTGATTTTAATGGCAGGAGCACATTCAAAGTGCCAAGTTAGGAACACACCTCCAAAATACATTTTTAGAAGGATTCAACCTAGGAGTATATGATCCTTCCTCTGCCCCACAGCACACACAGATTGTGTTATGAAATGGCTCTTTAAATTGTCATATTTGTTTTTTGTGTCAATATTAAGGAGATGCAGCTCTGCCAGTAAGAGTTGTTCTGCAGGAAGTCTGCACCAGTTGTGGTGGTAAGAAAGGGAATGTACCAAGGAAAAATTGCCTTCTAGGACTGAGCCTCAGTTACAAGGTAAGGTGTGTTTCTCATTAACTTGAATTAAACTGCTCAGTTAACATTTCTCAAAGGATTAAAGCAGTGAGAATCATTATAAGTTTTTTTATTCTGTCTTCTGACTGAAATTTCTCTGTACAACTGTGCAGTTTCAGATGTGTTGTTAGCATTGCTATGTGTAGAGAACAAGGCTGCTCAGATGTGGTGATCCAGTTTCAAAGCAATAAACAGGGGAAAGAAGAACACAAAAATAATCAGAGGACTGCATAGTACAGCACATGATCCTTCTAATTAGTATTTTCAAGAATGGTGATGCGGAGTTTCTCTAGGAAATAAGTATTGAAAGACAAATAATTAAGACTTGGCATATTTTTTGTAAGTAGGACTCTGAGTATTTCACAGTGTTAATGTTGGAATCATTATTTATCTTGCATAGTACCTTGTTTCATTGGAATTTCATCTGGTCCTTATGGAGTAAGGTAATTACATTCATTGGTGTGACTGCTGGGGCTCGGATGCTTGTGTTTGAACTGGGATAACCTGGGTGCCAAACACCTGTGGAGTTACTGAGTGCTCTCATTACACTTACTTTTGCTGTGTTTCCCCTGCTTTCACTCTTATGTCCTTCACTATAAGTCCTGGCCGACGGGTGCCTTTTGTCCATGGTATTATGGTTTGAAATGTGTTCCAGATATTTCCCCAAAGTGGAGGTACTTCCCATTTGAACGTGATCATTATGAGGTCACCGATATCAGTGTCCAGGGTGATGAGAAAGGAGTAGGTTTTATTCCCAGTAATACCTTCAACTCTACAGAAAACAATAGAGAATAATGTTTTCTTAATTATTATGTATTAAAGTGAAAAAGACAGGATTTTTTTTTCTTCTGAAAACCAGAGAAAGAACTATGTTTGCTTCTCCAAGACAAAACATTAATGTCTTAGGAATGTTCTTCCTCCAAGTGCAAAAAAGTGATGAAGTATGACAACATGCTAGGAAAGAAGCAGAAATGGCAGAAGTTTGAACACCTGATGAAGCAGTAGTGGTTTCTGACAGCAAAATAAAAGGTGTCCCATAATAGCATCTATGTTACGCCTACTGCCTGCTAGAGCAAATGCTGAGCCACACTCTTGCCTTTGCTTTCATTAATACAGATAGTGTCCATTGTGATAAATATCCAAAATGCTTTATCTTAATTACAGCTGGTTTTTTCATTTGTGTTTTAACTGATTATACCTCCCTGTCTTAGCTATGGAATGGAACAAAGTAAGTGGACAGAAAAATTTCCAAATTTACTGTTTGTATTTTGACAATTTTCTTCTGCACAAACTGCATCATCATTATAAGAACTTTTGACTTTCAGGGAGTATGAGTGACAAGAGGACAATTTCCAGCTCATGTTCACTTAGCTATCCTAAACCATTTCCCTCATAGCATGATTATCAACGTGGTATGATATTACAAATTGTCAGATGCACAATTACATGTGATACAACACTCACAGTGGGATGTGCAGGCCTTTAGCATCCGCCTTAGTCCCTGCCAGAGACATGGTGAAAGCTGGGTCTGTCGGCTTGCCTTGGATTTCATTGATGATGTGGATCTTGAACTGATAATGATACACTGTAGGAAGGAAGAATTGGCAAAAAGTGGCAAAATGAATGGTCAAAGAATCAATAGATTTCTTAGGCAAAAGAATTTTGAAAGTTGATGGCTATTCCATTTTATTTTTCAAACTAATTTGTTGAAATTAAAATATTGTCATTTTTTCTGGTTGTTGCTGTACTGTGTAATCTGTTAGCATTTGTGGCCCTGTTGCTTCATTTAAAGGACAGAGAAAAAGGTAATCAGTGTTGAGTTTCTTTTTGGGATAAAACATTCTTCCATGGGAAATATTTCAGCTTTTCTGGAGTTCAGTTGTCAGGATTTCTGGAAAGCCCTCTATCTAGTGACCAGGCAAATCCTTGTGACTGGGCATGACTAGAGATGTATGATACAGATCAAAGACCTTATGCAATGTGGTCAGGCTGTTTCTCTGATCAGCTGGAAAATTGCCCTGCAAAACAGATGACTCACAAACTTTCCTTGACTGCATAATGATATGTTGTGCTTAACACACATCTGTTAACAACATCATTAATGCTTCACGGTCTGGGCACTTTCTAGAACACTGTTTAGGAAAGTCTGAACTGAGTATTGTCAGCATGAAAGATGCCTAAGAAGTCATCAGTTTGATATTTTGAACATTATGAAGAAGAAAACCCCAACAACATAGATTGCAAAACCAGTTCTAACCATAAAAATGGAACAAGTTTTATTGAAATCAAAGCTAATATTGTCAGCTACATTTGAATGTCCAGAATTCTTCTATCTGGTCATTCTTTCAGCAACTTTCTGGACCAAACTGATAGATTTATATATGAAGGAACAGTATTCTATGCTAGTTTTTGAGAAGAGCCTCTTTACCCACTTCAGTCTTCACTACATCTGAGAATGGGTCCCCATACCACTAATGGAATCATCTTTTTATGCACATGCACAGATAGATTTTTTTTTTTTTGTGCAGCTCAGAGTGTTCATGATGGAAAGTATTTGCTGGAGCAGCTGTATCCTTTTATTGTTTATAGTTGTTGTATGTCAGTGAACAATGTATTTTCTTTTGAAAATGTGTCCCTCAGTAGAAAACAAAATGGCTGATTCCGTGCCACGAACATGATGAGGACCAAGGCAGAGAGGGTTGTTTACAGATCACTTACATAACTAATCTTTCTCTGGGTTTTCTCTCTATGCAAAAACTGATTTTTTCAGTATATGATCAGACACGGCCTAAGGTTTTGCGTGATTATGGTGCTTACTTTTTGGAAAAGTCATATAAAAACTCCCACACATCACAGCTTCATTATAAATACACTCCCACTCTCATCACAGCTTCATTATAAATGTTAACTTCCGTGGAACAAACTGGGGGTTTTGTTTGAGCTGGACTGATGTATACTCCAGAATATAATGTCATTAACTTGAAAATTAAATGTTAGATTTTGTGAAGACACAGGGAAGACACAGAGAATTGTGAAGTGTAATGTTGAGTTTGTCACACTTCTTCTGTTTGTGCTTCTCACATGATCTGCAAACTTTTTTTTTTAGAGCAATACAAAGATGACTTTGTAAGCACCTTGCCACAGTTGCTGCTTTGTTTGGGAATTTTTGTGAAAGGAGATCATTGTCTGGGGTACTTTATCCACATATGTGCCAAGGATGGTTTTTTATGCAAAACCAGTTCTAAGCATAAAAATGGAACAAATTTAATTGAAATCAAAGCTAATGGGATGGAGATATTTTATCCCAATCTGAAACTAGCTCCATATCCAGAGAGAAACACAACACAGTGATCACATCTCTGTGACCAGATGTGGGAGCATCCCCAGAGCTTGTCATTCTCTGATTGTGATGAGGACCTGACCCTGACTGTGCTGGAGCAAGATAACATCAGGAACTAGACACAGCCTCTGGAGTTTTAAAATCTACTCCGAAGTATTAAGAAGAAATTCAGCAGGTTCAGCTGCTCTGAGTATCATTCAGGGCTCTGCAGAACCTTCCTCTGGAGTCATCACGGAATATATTCACAGCAGTGCTAGTGAAGGACTTCCAGAATTATTTTAGAAGGACCTGAATTTTTGTTGGGTTTTGGTTTGGTGGTTTTGTTTTTTGTTTGTTGGTTTTTTTTTTTTTAATTGGTTTTGTTGTTGTTGGTTTGGTTTGGTTTTGGGCTTGTTTTTTTTTGGTTTTTTTTGTTTTTTTTTTTAATCTATGATAATGCATCTGAGTAAGCAGGCACTGTGGGGAGACCAGCGATACAATGCGAGCAGCCTTTTAAACCTTTCTCCTCATGCCGTGAGTGTCCATGCCGGGCTGCCGAGCACGCCAAGCGCTGCCCAGCCCCAAGGCCCGGGGCGAGGGGCAGCGCCCTCAGCAGCGGAGGCTGTCCCGGCCCAGCCGCGGCAGCCGGAGCGCGGCTGTGAGGGCAGCGCCTGGGGCTGTGAGGGCAGCGCCCGGAGCTGTGAGGGCAGCGCCTGGGGCTGTGAGGGCAGCGCCCGCGGCTGTGAGAGGGCAGCGCCCGGGGCTGTGAGGGCAGCGCCCGGAGCTGTGAGAGGGCAGCGCCCGGGGCTGCGAGGGCAGCGCCCGGAGCTGTGAG
>QUSF01000015.1:4342520-4413320 GCA_003676055.1 Chloebia gouldiae
GAGGGCAGCGCCCGGGGCTGTGAGAGGGCAGCGCCCGGGGCTGTGAGGGCAGCGCCCGCGGCTGTGAGAGGGCAGCGCCCGCGGCTGTGAGAGGGCAGCGCTCGGGGCTGTGAGGGCAGCGCCCGGGGCTGTGAGGGCAGCGCCCCGGCCTACGGTGATCCCCGCGCTCTGTGCGCGCCTGTGCCGCGGGCCGCGCCGCGCCGCTGCTCCCCGCCCGCCTCAGGGCAGCCGGGCAGAGCCGGGCGCCAGCGGCCCCTGCACCGACAGCCCCTCGGAAGAGGGCTGCCCACATCGTCCTGCTTGTTCTCACTTTGAAATGTACGCGAACCTTTCGAGTGGCGAGGGAACGATGCCCAACAGCAGCAGTGGGCTCTGGCGGCTGAGTGCAAGGGAGGCTGGTAGGAAGGGCCTGCGCCCCCTGGCAGGCCGTGGCCCCTCTGTCTGATCACAGCCAAAAATCCACACTGACTCCACAAAGTAACGTAGTAGAGCTAAAACAGCAGTGCCAGCCTTAATTTTAGTGCTACAGTTCAGCATTGTAAAAGTCCATGCTATTCTGTTCTCTGTCCATTGTTTGGAAAGTAGTAATTTGTATGTCATTTCATAGTCTAATTGCAGATAAAATTTGGGCAAACGCGGAACAGGATGTTTTACAGGCCTCCCAGAGTAATTATGCAGCTTTTTTTGGCTTGGCTCTATGCCTGCATATGTTACAACAAACCTGCACAATCCAGTTGTAGGGAAATCCTGCCGATGAGGAGCCTGGGCATCTGCGAGCCCTCAGCTCCACAGCTCGCCTGGGGCAAGCAGGAGCGCTTTTTCCCACAGAAATATGAGAGCCAGGATCTTGATGAAAGGGCATGAAGATGGCCCACTGGGATTCTCAGTTGTCTCAGCAAATTGATTATTCTCACAGTTTTATAAGCTTTAATGAATGAGTAAATAGGATCACAAAGCTTAGGCTTAGACTTCACTTTGTGATCAGTCTGGAAACTGTAAAAAGTATTCCCACAAACCTTTGAAGGGCATATGAGCTCTTGTTTTCAGAAAGAGTCGTCTGCTTTTGGGCAGCCTTTCCTCCCTGATGTTGTAGCCCAGGGTGTTACACCGGTTCTTCTTACAGCTGAGGCACAGTCCTTTGTTGAAAGTGTTGATGTCGTTGCACCAGTAAGCTGTGCTTTGCTTGTCCTTGTGCAGCAGAGAGTCAATGAACAAATGAACTGACCTCTCATGGGCACATTTCACAGTTTGAGTGATGCCTGAAAAAATGCAACGACAAAATTTTACATGGCCTTGTTTCTTATTACCATTTCAACTGCAGAGAAGTACCATAGCCAACTATAAACTGTAAACATGATATTGTTTCCCCCTACGCAGCCCTACCCTTTGCATCATAGTTTTGCCTCAGAAATCATACATCCTAGCAATTTTACTTTTATGATTATTCAAAAATAGAATGGCTGAACTTCCATGACAATAAGTAATTTTCTGCTTTAACTTCTCTAGCCTGACTGTATCAGACTGTTAATATGAGCCTTGATTTCATTGTTCTGGTTGTTTTTGTAAATAGAGAATACAGCCTGAGTTGATGTGCAGTCTTTCAGATCATGCCACATTAAAGACAGCAGTCTTATTTGGAATTGCTGAATACTCTTGGACTTGGATGCTTAGGCAGCAATGCCGTATTTTATCTTTATTAGATTTACACATTCTTATGTTGAATTTTTCTTGCAGTTACTGCTTGGAAAAAAGGAGCAAAAGTTTTATTAACCACAATAAAAATACTCAATAGGTCTGACATTATGAGAAGTATCTTTTTTTCTTTATGTGCTGTCAAATTACAAAAATTATTTTGTACAAATAGGATGTATCATGATGGACTGCTTTATGTCTCTATTGATAAGCTTCGAGCTGATGCTTAGTTTCACATTTGTTATGATTTATCTTCTAACAAGTAAGGCCCAAATTTAGGGCCAAATACAATTGTAGAAGATAATTGAGAAATACTTCTGCAATGCTATGTGCTGGCTGAGCAGGGCTCACTGGGGTTTTCAGTCAACACTTCTAGTTGTCACTGCACATCAGGACCTTTTTCACTATCTTGCATCAGTTTCTCTATAGGTTTATGTTTAGGTACATTGAAAATAAGCTTCTATAAATAAAAGCTAGTCTGGAACACTGGCACTCGGGTCCTAGAGAGAGCATCATCTGTGCTGCCGAAGGACATGGAGTTGGGAAAAGGTGAGCTAAGGAGGTGAGTCGTACAGACATGTGTTTTACTTGATTTGAAATAATTAATGGCACACTAGACAAATCTGGCTTAATTAGAATAAATTTTCTCATCTCTCCTACTGCTGAAACAAATACCATTAAATTATTCAGAGGTGCTTGACAGCAGGATGCTCATGGCCTCATTTTCAGGAGTGCTAGGCAGCTCAATTCCTTGCTGGAGTCAGTAAAACCAATATGAGCTCAAGACATGTGAAAATCAGATAATTCATCTCTAAATAAGAAAATACTTTGTATGTAAGGGGTGATAATAATAATCCCTAGATGCTGTTTAAGACCACTGTTACATAGTTTCCCCAGACAGACTCACCATCCCTCTGCCTCCCACTGTGTGCCATTGGTTCTTACCAGCAATCCCCAGTTGTGCAATGTGGTTGTACACGTGCAGGATGTGACAGCCAGGCTGGAAGGTGCCTCCATTGGGATAAAAGTCAAAATGAGCCACAGGCTGCTTGATGCCAACACTGAGGCCCATGTGCTGTTTAGTGAAGGTATGAATGGCATCCACAAAGTTTGCATCATCTGGAGATAAACGGTCTGTTGGTGACATTCCTTCAAACAAGGGACCAGCAGGGTCAAGGCCTACAATAAAGCAAATAATCCCATTGTCATATAGTGCAGAAGGACTGTTCTAAGTCTGTGAGAAATGTCTGAAAACAGGCAGCACCTGGTACTCTACAAGGTCTTTCTCTGATGGAAACAATAAGAGCGCTTGTCCCACAGAGGGTAGATGGTTACACCTAAAGCAAACACAGGCACTGTAACAAACACTAACTGGGACCTGCACAAGGACACAGGCCCAGAGCCAGACGTGTTTGTCAGAGACAAACTGTGCCTGCTGCCAGTGCCGCTTGAGGGACCTTGACATAATTTTGTTCTTTCAAATTCTAGAGGTTGTGTGTTTCAGAGGCCCTTTGGAAGTCACCAGTCCCACAGCAACATTGACTTTTAGCTCACATGTGGGACCTAAAACTTTATGAACCTAAGTTATTGTTTAAAACCCCTGTATGCCTGCTAGATTTTATTAATAATAATTCTTCAGTTTAAAAACCTCCAGGGCAGATTATTACAGTATTCAGAGAAATAACACTCCACTTAGAGAGTCTTGATGATTTTTGTTTTCTGGACTTTTTTGCACCATGGTCTTCTTTGTTGGGAATTGATTTAGGAAGAGAACTTTTTGCTTAGTTTAAAGTTGCATTTAGCTTTGAGGACAAGCTTCTAAATTTGATATTCTTCAGTTGGTATTGTGGAATAATATTGTTGCATAGATATAACCAGACAAGACTAGTAACACAGGCAGCAAGTAGGGAAGTCCCACAAAGGCCCACATTCTTTTGGGCTTCAATAACTTTTATCACTATCCATTTCTGGAACTTATTGTTACAAATCTGAAAAGCTTTTGCTGAAGAATGCATATAGCTGTTACAGTCAATAATGTGCTCTAAGTTTTTTTTTTTTTTTTGCTTGTCCATTTTCAAGGTGTTATGTTCCCATAAGGTTTGAGTGAGCAGTGCTGGGGAGCTGAAGTCTTTCAGTGCATACACTGGTGTAATATCATGGCACATCTTGTAAAATCAGCTTCTTGGCATGCAGGCACTGCCTCAAGAACTGATTGTGTAAGAGACTGTGGTATGTGGCAATGAATCCAAGATCAAAATGGTGACTTCAAAGTACAGCCGTGAGTATTTGCCTCACTCCTAAGTCTGATTAAAGTAAAATGTTTTCTCTGATAAATTAAAGGTAGCTGATGTGGGTCTTGTGTAAAATACACTTCTGTTTTCATTTTGTTTGGGTTTTTTTAAGCTCTCACTGTGTATTCGATGTATATAGTGTATCAATAATATTATAAATATATTTTCAATACACTCATAATTAGTTACAGTTACAGTTACAAAACATTACAGAAGGTTCAGAATGTCACTAGTTAATCAAGTGTTAGGGTTAACTTTGCTTACTTTAAGCATCTATAGGGGTACTCCAATGATATTCTTCTTGTAAAATGTAATCCAGAGCTCTCATTTTTGCCACAGGAGAACTGTTTGGAATTCACTATATGGGCACTGTCCCACAACTGAAAGCTCAAGCACAGTCAGACAATTTCCTTAATATATTTTTTTAATTACTCCCTAACAATGAACAGTATTTTAATGACTTTGGGTCAAGACAGTGGCTACAGATCCAGGGTTAGTGGATAACATTTAGTTTAAAGTGTTACTGGGAATGGATAAGAACTAAATTTAAGCAACCTGCAGCTTGAGTCTTTGATTTATGATTTCTAGTCTCCATGCTTTTGTATTCTGTTTGTCATAATTGGACTGATCAAAAGATCAAAGGAAAGATCAAAGATAGAAATACTATGAGACCTAATTTTCAAAATTATTTTAATTAAGTTTTTAAAATCTAATTTCTAAACCAAAAAGATGAAAATTCTAAACTGTGCTGAATATTGCTATTCAACAGCTAATTGTTGATATGACATTGATATGTCAAATACCTTCATAACTTGATTCAGTTGACTGTTACTTTTCTTAAAGGTGTAAGTCTTTTACCTGTAATTCTTCCAATCTTTTTTGTACCATTGATAAAACTTCCAGCAAATCCTGAAACGTGAGCTCCCAGACTGTATCCAATTAGATGAGCATTGCTTCTGGAAAATTGAATGGATTCCTGGAAGGTAGTGGAAACTTGATTTAGATGAAGAAATGTGAAAAGTAAACAGTGAAATATCTATTACATGCTAGGAATACTGTGAATTATAACACAAGAAATTTGTATGTTGATGGTGGTCATATGAGGTGCATGAATCATTCAGTAAATTTCTATTACCTGAGTGTTATTTCTTTCTTATTTTTCATGCAGCAGGAAAATGCCACACATTTGGGCACTGTCTCTTATCTTCTAGCACAGGAAAACCATCAACACAGTGGAATTTTTCTTGTTTGTTGTCAGCCATTAGATGCAGACGTTCACTGCCTTTTGTCAGCAGCACTTGGCTTTCCTATGCTTATAAAATCGATATCTGTTATTTAAATTCAGGGTAAACTAATCCCCTGTAAAAGGTACCTTGTTTTTTTTGCCTGACATACCAGTACAAGCCAAACTATAGGGATCAAAATATTGATCAGACATGTTAAATGATACAGTAATGGTATTTCTTGTACAAAGATGTGTGTCTGATTTGTAACAAACCTATTGAGGCAGAATTTCCCTTCTTTCTACCTAATCAGTGCTATGTACATCTTAAGCATTTCATCTGAGCTGCAAGGTTCAAAGTTTATCTGACTTGAAAAGAAAAATGTGGCATATTTTTCTTGCAGGAAAGGCAGCCCTCACTTTTAATTTCTTTGTGGATGTTGCCTGTCCCAGTGGAGTGGCTGTGCAGGCTCAATACCAATTGCTTCTGAAGATGAGGTGAAACTTTGCAGACTTCTTCTGAGAGAGACAGCTCTTCAAAATCACAAGATCTGACCTTTTTTCTTGTCAGGTGATGCTGAAATGGATGCTATTGAGGCTGATACTGATCATGCTCTATTAATTCTTGGAATAAGAGCACTAATATTTACTTATTGTTTATTCTTTATTAAAATGTTGTGTGGCACTGCAGGTTTTGTTACATCCATTGAGAATCTTTGAAATAATTATCTGCCTGTAAGCAGACAGAAGCATAGCAGAAAGATAGTTGTGGCAGTTGGAATAAAGGGGTTTAAACTTTTAAACTCTGGAGGGGTTCTTCTCAATATGAGGAATATTTACTGGTTAGAGACAGTCAATGCTGTGAAAATTTATGGTATATTTAAATTCTGGAACACATCACAGTACAAAAATAACTACCAAGAATACTAGAGCAAGGAGTAATTTATTCAAGCCTTGTTTTGTTTGTTGACACTAGGAAATCACAGAATGTCTTTATTGTTGACAATGTGATATGTCATCCTGGGAACTGATCAAAGTCCACCATTTGATTCATTGAATAATTAAACAGCTTCAAAAAATTACTTTAGGCTCCAGCAAATTAAACCATATTTGACCAAGAGCTGAGGTTTCTTCTAATATCACAATGAAAAATAATGACTCTGACTTTCCTGCCTTCTCGTTTGTGCCTCTTGTCCCTAGCTGGGTGTGGTATCTGACACCTTCTTCTAGCCCTGCCATTCCTGCTTAGGCCTTTAATGGTATTTGCTACAAAATTTTCAGCCTTGCAGTAAATTTCTCTTCAACCTTACGCTTCACCATATTTAAAGTAATGTATTCAAAAATTCATTGTTACCTATAGAAATATAATTTCATTTCAAATTAAGTAGCTTAATGTTAGAGATTGATACAATAAGAGTTGCTTAGAGTTCCTGGTTTGTATGAGTGACTCTCATTCTGCTGTTTGCTTTCTGCCTTTTCTTAAATTGTGCTGTGCAGTGATCCTCTGCAGCCTCGGCTGCAGCCTTTTCAATCCAGCCATGGCCACTGCTCCCCATGCAGCAGGAGTTTTGTGAAATAGTCACTGCATTAGTGTGGGGCTGTACTCACTGCTGCCTCCATGTCATCTGCTTTGTGAAGCATGTCTGTCCTCTTGAAAGGTCTCCCTTTACATTCTGGATCTCCAAGCCATTATTTTATCCTAATCTTTGGGAAACTGCAGCAAAAATCAGACGCAGTGTCGGGATTGAATTCTGCATTAAAAGCAGAAGTTGAGCACAGATGATAAACTCATTTTCCTGTACTTATGTCTTGCAAATGATGATGTCTGCCTGTTTGCTACGTATGGAACAGTGTCAGCTGCCTACACACATGCTAATAGAAAAGTCAATGTAGCAGGAAACTATCTCACCTCTAAAGATACATTAAAATATTTTCATAAACAAGACCACTTACTTTGACCTCCTGCATGACAAAAGTTTTATGAAGTCATATGAAAGTTTATGGAAGAAAAATGTGCACTTCGTAAAAAAAATGTGAATGATGGAAAAGAAAGCATTAGCAAGCATGTTATTTCAGAAAGGTTGTGGAAGTATAAGAATAAGTAAATACATCTTTTCCAGAGAAACAGGCTGGTCTGGCAGTTCTCACCTCCAGCCACTCCAGGAACCGTGCGATCTCTTGTCCTGTGGTGCGTGTGTTCTGTACGGCAATGGGATAGTGCTGGTGAGCCAGTGTGAGCCAGTCTGCAATGATCACGTTCACTGGCTTGTGATGAGACTTCAGAGCTGCTGCCATTTTCCAGATCCAGCTTTCTAATATCCCATCCACCTGTCACAGTTGAAAAAAAGTAAAACCCCAAACAGTAAGAAAACTATTGCTATAGGAAAGCAGTCTCTGCCAAATATTTGTTGAGAAAAACATAAGGAAACAAAAACCATAGTATGAACAGGGAGGGAATAATGCTGAGAACTAGATTTTAGGGTGAGAATCTTTAGGTGAATCTTTTTGCTTTGGTGGAGGGAAAAAAAAAGTAATATAATAAGGGTATAATAGTCTATGTTTTGTAATAGGAACTCTTGCAAGTCAAAATGATGTCCCCAAACACTTTAACTGATCTGGAGATAACTGTTAAAAAGTAGTGGTTAAAAAACAGACAGAAATGCCCATCATTTGAGGAGGGTGTAGGTTTTGAACAATTTTTTTTTTTTTGTGAGGCTTGGCTTTTATTTTCTAAGGGAGTTAAATGTATCTCTCTAATTTGTTAAGGGAGTTATGTGCATCACAGGGGGTGTTCAAAGTTCCTCTGCATATTTGCAGATGTGCAAGAAAGATCCATTGTGCCATCTTATGTGATTCCATTGGTTCTATGAGAATTTAAGGATCTCTTAAAATTACTTTGTTTTTTATCCTGTCTTTTCTTTTGTTTCTTTGCCAGCTGAGAAGCTGATGAAAAGTTACTCTTATGCTTTTTAGAAAGCTTTTTTTTATGGTGACTTGGTTTTTTACAGTTGAACTGGAAGCAGTTCAGTAATAATTAATTTATGTTGAAGGCTTTGCTTTAAATTTAAGGGCCTTGTGGAGAAGTTCTTTTTAAAGGTGTATCTGTGAGAAAGATGTGGGGATATTGTGGCTACTTTTCAAGAAGTCTGTAAATATCTGGCAGTGAACATATCAGAGAAATGAAACTGGTGTTCTTCTCTCCAGGGCATAGCACATTAATTCAGCTACTTGTTCAAGCTCTGCTGGATCTAAACTAGGGCTGAATTAAATCCTTGGCATGGGAGTCCCATGTGAAAAATTGCTCACAGACTGTTCCTTCAGAATCTGTTGGGAATATCCATTTTGTATTTTTTCTAGCCACGATAGGTACCAGTGAAATCTATCATCTTTGTATCACAACCTTACTTCTGAAGTTGCTTCTGTAGCATGAGGAGAAGGAAAATATATCAAATCAGATGTAGTAAGAATTAAAAATAAAATGGGAATTCATACCGACCAGCCATGGACTATCATCACCAGAGGAAGAGAGGCATTGAAACGGCATTTGTCAAGAGTCTCCAACTGATTAACAAAAATCTGGCAGCTGCCTTCAGCTCTATCTGTATAGAGTCGAAATCTGGTTTCTAATTTTTGCTGATCTTTGTTTCTTGTAGTGTATCCACTCCATGATCCCAGTACGTCTGAAATGAAATCTGTGACAACAATCTTAATAGGATGGAATTGAAAACCTGAAGAAGTTACTAGTGCAACACAGTTTGTAAAACAGTAAATGAGTAAGCTTGAAACTCTTCCTGTATATAATTGTTGCTTGTTCCAGCTGGGCCTAAGCTGTACATTTTGGGTCAAAAAAGTGATCTCTTTCAAAGTCTGAGATATTCTAGATGTGCCCCTGAGTCCCTCTGTGTGAACAGTAACAGTTACTTAGGAATGATCTGATTGCTATGGGCCTTTATAAATGCACAAGGATTGTAAGATCACAGTGCAGGTGTTACAACTTGACCATGGAGGGCATGCACAGACAGGAACATTCAGAGGCTCTTATCTCTGCAGAGCATTTCTGCTAATGTGCATTTGCTAGTAGTTTCTGAGCAAGCATCATTACACTAAACTAACCATTTTATTCAGGATTATAACTGCTTAGAGACCTAGGTGACTGCTTAAAACTATTAGACCACATAATACTTCCTTTTTTTTCCTCTGAAAAGGCAAGATGAATTTTTTTTTTTTTTAGTTGTAATATTTTTGATTATTTTGTTTTTAGGTAAAATAGCTTGGTGCATTTAGGACAGCATTTTCAGAATTGTCTGTTAAGTAAGAAAGTGAGGGCAGCATGAACTGTAGTCTTAAAACATCATAAACTTAGAAGGAAAACACATTAAATATAGAGCAATTGCAGAAAAATAGAGTAAAATAAAGCAGAAGCTTACAAAAAGCACCTTGTGACATGCAAGCCTTTCTAGTGAGACTTCAGCGTATTTATTTAGCTGAAAAAACTCCATATAATAAATATCACTTAAGCTAGAAAAAATGGGGATTAGTAGAAGAGAAGGTGTGATGAACTAGGTAAGAAAGAGGTTACTGCTTCTAGTATTGGAGAGGCAACATTTAGATTAGAGAGGTTTTACTAATGGAGTTCTTTTGGGACAGTTCTTTGGCTAATCTTGTTTTAATATTTCCATTAAAGATGCAGCAGGAAGGGTACAAGACTGACAAGACATGAGAGGTCCTTGCTAATACTGTGAATACCAAGCCATTAAACATTAAGAGCTAGATGACAGCTTGAAAATACAGCAAGTGAAACTGGAAGAAATTTCTTACTATGAAGTGCAGGGTCATATAATTGACAGGAATTTCTCTATAGATGGGACTCATAAACTGGAAGTGACACAAAGATAAAACTTGACTGAAGTAATCAATAACAAAACTGACCATAAGTCACTGCTATCATTTGACTGTGAGAAAGGAAAATATAATTCCAAGATGCATTAAGGTAGATGGTTTTGGTAGGAAGAGAGGATGTCAGCTGCAAGTAAAAGCAGTTGTTAACCACATCCAGAACAGTGTGCATAGTTCTTGTTGCCAGGCACATCTGTGAGAAAGATGTGGGGAGATTGTGGGCACTTTTCAAGAAGTCTGTAAATATTTGGCAGGGAATATATCAGAGAAATGATACTGGTAGTTTCATTTCAAATGAAATTTATGGTTCAGGTGTTACCAATTCCAGCAATTCCAGCTGCTCACCAGCACCACTGAGGTGGTCAGGGAGGAGGCTTTTTTTTTTAATTAGACCCAACAAGAAATGAAATATTACTGGAGGTGAAATCAAATATTTTATTCAATGAGAAGTTAAAATTATTTTTGTTGCAGCAGCACTGAAATTAGTTAAATTTCAGTTCTTATTTTTGTTGCCTAGAAGTTCCTTAATAAAACATTAATATCGGAAAGATTTTATTTTGTTTTCTAAGGCAACACATTTTTTTTTTTGTACATTGAAACTCTTACTGTAGATGTTTTCAGAAAATACCTAAAATCATAGGCTATTAATTTCTGTATTGTATCTGCAACTCTATCCTGGGGTTCTGTGATGTTGTTGTATTGATGAGATTTTGGTAGTTTACAAGAACTTGTGATTCATTTACAGGGGAGTCTTTATCCTGCAAATGTGTGTTGTGACATGAGCCTCTCGTGTTTAAATACGTGCAGTAGTAGCATCTTGTGATGCACAATGCAAATAACCCCAGTGTGGAAGTGTTCTGGGTCTAGGTCAGACTGTGGTTTTGCCACATCAGTTCTGTTACAGACATTATTCAATGTTTAATTTCAGTGTAATGATAAGACATGGTAGAACAGCATATTTCATTTGTTTAAGTGCATAGCAATTCTGGCAAGAAAACTCCTAAACTGACCTGCACTGAATGTGCACTGTTTTCTGTTGCTAATTATTGTTCATTCCAAAGAACAGGCAATGTTATGTTTCACAGCTGGGAAACATTATTGAAGAAATCTATTCAGCCTTGCACAAGAGTTGGAATTTAAAAAGCTTCAAAGTTACAGAAGGTTTGGTTGATAAAATCTGTAGCTTCAGTGTCTAACATTTTCTTTTCGGTACACTTTTAACTGCCAGAGGCTAAGTCTGCTCGCTTCTCTCTACAATGTCCACTTTAAAAAACTTCTGTTGAATTTTTTTTTCCTCATGCAGAGGACTTAGTTTCTGAAGTAAGTAATATCAGGAAAGGGTGAATCTACATAACTGAAAATTAGAAAGAGCTTTAATGATGTTGATATTTGGTTTGTTCAGCCTTTGGTGAGTAGTCTCTACACAAAAATAAGCATTGTGTTCTATTTTTAGCACAAAAGGAACACAAACAAAAAGTAGCTTGTGCCTGTTCCATTGTACACATCCTTTCTTTGTTTAATGCCTTGTTTTCATTTTCTTTTTGCTCTCTCAGTGTTTGTGCAATGCAAAGGCACTTTGTCGCTCTGTACTGTTTGCACATAGTACAGAAAACAAGTCTGATAAGAAGATGTTTTCTTTAGACACTGGCTGGAAAGTGCTGTGGTGCTTTAGTGGCTGAGCGTTGTTTTGCTGGTAAATCTGGAGAGAGGATTAAAAATACTTGTTGAACTTCTTATTGACTGCCAAAAGTTAGAAGTTCATATAGGATTGGATGTGTTATTCAACAAAGAGCTGCTTCGATCTGTTAATTTGTGTAATGACTTGGAGAAGGAAATGGTGTCTGAAGAGCCTGGCTTCCACAACAGACTTGCTGAAAATGTCATGCCAGTGACTCAGTGACATGGCCGCAGGGAAGTGGGAACTTTCATAGGTCAGTTTGCAAAAACAACACAATTCAACTGCTAAAGATTTCTTCATGGTATTACAGTTTAGCATGCAGGGATCTCTCTGAGCCACCAGAGAGTTCTGCTTTGGAAAAATACAGGTGAGCAGGTTGCTAATTAATTTCCTTTTTCTCAGAAGATCCTACTCTGACATGAATTCTTTCAGCAAAGGCACTGCAGTGTGGCCACACTGATCTATGTGCTTCTATAAATTACCTTCCCACAGAATCACAAGTGAGAAAGGCTATTGTCAATTCTTCACATCCCAAAGTAGGTTCAGCCCTTTACCTTTACTTTGTATTAACAATACTTCTGTGACATGCACTACAGACTGAAGGCTGGGTTTGTAAACATCACTTCATTGCAACATAGCAGATTCTTGTAAGATGTTTTGGGAGTTAGTTTTGGGCAGACAAACCAGAGCATTTTTACATTTGACCTGAGATAATAGTGTTTTTTTATTGAAAAGTAAAATGAAGAAAGATTCTCAGTTGAACAAAATAAGCAGATTAATCCAGCAGACTGACTTGGATTGAATCACCCCATAAGATAAGAAGGTGTTCCTAAATATAGAATTTTGGAGTCCCTTCTGAAATTTCGAGATGTGATAGCACCGCTTTAAACTTGTTAATGAAAACTCTACCAGAAACTAGACAAAGGTCTAGATGCTGCCCAGGGTCTGAAACTATAAATATCCTATACTTTTCTGGGGGAGAGATCCACAATCAAAATATATTTATGTATCATGTCTGATCAGGTATAAAAATACAGCTACAAAATATCTGCTTCATAGCAGAAAAATTGCCTAAACATTTAAAGTAATGAGGATGAAGTATAGTAGAACTATCTAATGTTAAGAGCAAAACTTTAGTATTTGCTAAGTCATACACTATAAATTCATCTTACAGTACAGCATAAAAATTTTGAGTAAAATTGGCATTTCCAAGTAAGGAAAGTAGCTTTTCTGCTTAAGAAAAATAACGTTGAGCATCCTTCTTCCTCTCATGCAACTTGGGTTGAAGACGATATTTCAGTGGCTCTCCTAATCCTTAGACAATTGAAAAATTAATTAAGTAAATCTGAACAGAAGTTGAAATTTGGGCTGTCGGTGTGTTAAGGATACATAAAAATCACACAAGTTAGCATGTGAACACACGCTGCTATTTCCAGGTCCTGGCTCCCTGTGACCCCAGCAGCAGCTTCCCTTCATGGTCAGGAGTGGATTTTTCTGAGCCCTGATAAACCTCCTGCATCTTTTGGGTGGCTTTTCCTGCTTACAGGGAAATGTTTCCAAGAGTACTTATGTATTGTAATCATATTTCAGTGTCACCAGTATCCAGCATATTTCAGAAACAAGTGATGCAACAATTCCCCAGAACCAGAGAATTCTGTTGTGAAATTGAGCAAAGGCAGTAATGTGTTAATAAGTTTTGTTTGTGCCATGAAAAGTGGAGTATATCACAGATCTCCTCATTTCCAATAGCAAGATTTTTTTTTTTATATCACTTAAAAGAAGAGCTAATGTCTTGTCAGTATTCAAATGTCTCAATTTGACAAATACTTCTTGTGGAGCTTTTCTCTTTAGTTGATTTTTATTGTTCCTGTCACTTCAAGGTTTTTGGATGTCATAAACATTTGTATGTCATTGGTTGATAATTCCATCTCATGTAGTTCTTAGGGGAGAAACTCTATAACATGTAATTTTCTTTTTGGGGTGGTATGGGGAGAGGGGATCCTAGGCCTTTTTTAGGATTGCTCCTCAGTCCCAGTCAAAACTAAGGTTGTTGTGCTTAAATTTTTTCATATCCTCATATAATTCCTTTGTGTTTTCACTCTCCTTAACTATCTTTCATTTCTCACCTTGCCAAATGAAAAGTAGGTATCACTTAGGAAAGAATGAATGGGAAAAAAGTAAGAAAGCAAGAAAAAGCTTTGACAATTGGATTAAACATTAGCAGGTCTGTTTAGGAAAAAGATGTTTTGGAAAAAGCTTCCCTTTCTCTTCAAGTTTAAATGGATGATGAGATTAGATATGGATAGGTATTAGATGAGTAATTAGATTCTCTGTCTGAAAAGTATGCTGAGCTGTCATTTCTTGTTTCTCTTGTCCTATGCATTCATGCAGGTATGCCAAAGGTGAGTTAAACTCACCATGAGTGTAGTTTGTACCCAAACAACCACAGAGGGAGAGTAGAGATGATTACCTAACTGTTGTTAGCCCTCTGGTAACACACTTTTAACCCTCTGTTGGGAAATCCAAGAGGAGAGCACATAAAATTGCACCTTTCGTACTGAATGTCTTCTCTCTGTGTGTCCTGGCTTTCAAACCATCCAGGCAGTGCTACTGGGAGGTGGCATTAGTGAGTCTTGACACTGGGGAAAGATGTGTCTGGAAAGGGGCCTGTCCAGAATTCACTGGAGCTGGTACTGAGGTTTTGTTAGTGAGGCAATGGCACCTTCAGGGGAGGTGTGTGAGATGCTGGTCAGAAATCAGCTCTGTGCTTGTCAGGGATGATTCTGGCTGTCTGTGATTCTTTACCATGACAGTGCAGAAGATTTTCTTTGAAAATCAGACCCATCCAATGTCTACCAGAAGCCAGATTTTGAATTCTTTACTAAAAGATGATTAACACTGGCAAATTTTCTGGTGTCTAAATACTGCTGATCTTTCACAAAGTCCTTATTATCAGGCACTTCTCTCATGTTTTGAAGCATAGTGGTCTGAGAAAATCTGTAAAAACTCATCCCACTATTGAACAAAGGAAGGGTTGTTCTGTTCTGCTCTTCCTGGAACTCCCAGGTCTGTGTTCTATATTTAACTGGACTGTTTGTAGGAGGGGTAGGGAATATGGAAATTTGTCTGTAGATGTGAATATCAGCCTCCTTGTTATAACTGTCAGCAGAGAACCATACCCCTATCACTTTCTGGTTACTTTTATTCAGAATTAATTTCTGGTTGCATGGAATTGGAGAAAGAGGATTTGATGTTTTGATCAGTAATAGCAGAACCATCTTTTTAAAGAAGTTGTTAAAATGTTAATAAGGAGTAGACCTAGATGATATTTCTCTCTCTTTTTTAAAAAATTAGGATGCTTCCTAAAGGAAAGGTCATTTGAAAAAAAATACCCAGTATTGTGTTCATAGCATATACAAGAACTGTAAAATATATTCAGAGTATTTAGTACAGATCATTGTTTAGTACAATTTGTTTGCTTGATGGTCTAAAATATAAAGGAGTGCAATCTACTTTCAGAAATTGTTTATATCAAAATATTTGGTAAAAGAACCTTGTCAGTTAATTTTGATTTCTCTGCTTATGTAGCTTGTGCTGCTGTTTATTTGAAATCGCCTCTCCTGGATGCATTTAGTCAGGTGGTGGAGGCAAGAGCTATTTCAGTTCCTTGGTGCCTTAAGTTGGGAGTATTTGGGGATCTGGAGAATAAAATGAGAACATCAAACAAAAGTCTTGCTAGAAAACCTTGAAAAAGATGGCAAACCAGATCAAATAGCATGTTTTGGTTTCCACTTGCTGTTGTGTCTCAGCTATTTAGAGATATATCTCAAGTCACTTATGATTAAAATAATCCATTTCTATGTAATGCCTTCAAAAGAGGGAGAAATAAAATGCAGTGTAACATGTCCTTTAAGAGAAAAAAATAGCAGGTTTTCCTTTTGCTTTCCTCGGATTTATCTATTTATTATTTATTAGAGCTTGTATTTTTTTCCTCCTTCCTGAATTTGTTTTCCCGTCATTGGTTTTGAACACTGGGTTGTTTCGAAATTGTCTAAAGAGCTGCCTCTTTTTGATTCCTGTGCCATACTGCTTTACTCTTTCTCTTCCCTGTAAAACCCCACTTCCTATGTGAAATTCCAAAACTTATTTTTCACATATCTTTTATTTGGAATCAGGTATTGAAGTGAAGGTTAGAATAGAAGGCAAAGAAATAACACCCACCCTCCAAACTCTTAACTGTTCTTTTCTCTTTATATATCAGGTGAAAACTTCATGGAAGAATGCTGATTCTCAAAAGTATTTTATTGTCTGATTAAATTAGATCAATACATTTTCCTCTTTTCTATCCTTCATTGTGACATAATTTATAAATATAATTTAAATCTCCACTAAAAACATGAGTTTAAATACAATAATCAATAAACTTGTGAGATTGTTGTTGCAAGGAACAGGGAAACCAGTGGTCAATGAACGCAGTAGTGCCCCTTGAGAGCTCAGGTCTGTCCCAGCAGGAAAATGCATCCAAATGTCTCTCCTCTCTTGAAAAGTGTGCAGGAGGAGGCACCAGCCACAGAACTCACATTGTTTGTGGGATGACAGACACACGGTCCTCTTAATTGTCTTATCCAAAGCCAAATGCTTCTAAATACGAGCCTTTAAGTGCTATTTGTATAATGCAGAATTCCTAAATTGAAGTTAGTGCACCAGTGCTTTAATCTGAATTTCTTAACCAAAATCCTGGATGATGAAGTGATTCTCCTTGAGACATGTAGTCAATCTGTGGAATTCCTCACTGGGTGTGATGTGGGAATGAAGCATTTGTGTAAAGCTGCTTGGAAACTGGAAGTGCCTAAGAGAAATTCAGTGAGGATTACTGAGCACATCAACAGCTCTGCTTTATCTGGAGATCTGGGAGCTGGGAATGGTTGTTGTCCTGGGGGAAGTGCTGTGTGTATAAACTCTTCCTGCTGAGTGTGCACCTACTTTTGGCAGCCACTCTTGAGGGTTGAACCCAGGCAGGGCCTGGGTTTTATCACATCAGCTACTCTTATGTTTGATGCAGAACTCTACCTGGCATTAATTTTGACTTACATTTTGGCTGGTTCTTAAACAACTTGTGAAAAATAACAGCTTTTAGAAAATGTGTCTCTTGTAACTTTTTACTTCTTTTTCACATGCAGATTATCTGTGTTAATATTTGCTGTTCACAATTATTAATTATCTGGAACTAGTTTTTAATTTCAAGTAACTAAAAATAATGCTGAAATCAGAATTGACCAACAGCATATTTAGGCTAATTTATGTTGAAATCTCTGAAGTTTTAATTTGCAATTTTGTTGCTGTTAAATTTTTGGCTTTTTATATAGTTTGGGCCAGAAAATGTTCTTGGGATATGAAAATATTATCTTGCTCAGATCTTAAAAAGTCGAGTCAACTTTTACCCTGGAAGAGATGGACAAGAGGTAAACAGGAAATCTAGATCAAAGGATTCAAAACTGTGTGTATTTGCTTATAACATCATCATTTAGAACGTTGTTTTTCTCAATTTCATTTCCATGGGACCAGGAGAACACCTCTATTACTTATGTGCATAGCCCTTGGAACCATTTCCCATATGCTGATACTCTCATGACAGGTGCAAATTTTGATTTTAAAAAATAGACTGTCTTGCAATAGGTAAGACAGTTTTTGAGTTGTATTTTAGGGTAGCTATCCTGGAAGTGGGAGTTCATTTTCTTCCTATGGCCTTACTTTTTGTATTGTGATCTTGCAGTGAACTCACTTTCCTGGTGCCAGCTTGCTGTGTCAGAAATTCAGCATGACTTCTGGATCACAGCATTCCATACTATGAGGAGAAGTTAAATACATGCACCAAGAACATGTGTTTGAAGTTCAGAAAAACACAAAACCAGAAGAATGAGAAGAGAGAAACATCAGCATCTTTAGAATATCAGCATTGATGAGTAAAACTCACTTATTGGGCAATAGGACAGCCCTGCAGGGCAGACTGCTGGATAGTAGATTTATTCCCTGGAAGTCTGAGCTGAGGGGGGTGGGTGTGCAATAGTCACATGTACAACCAACCTTGTCAGCACAAAGTTAGTGAACTGTGGGTTGATTTACTTATTGTTTGGTTTTCGTTTATGAATTTTTGGTATTGGCTATTCCACCAAACTCTCCTTGTGAATATTTATTCTTGGCAGCCTTCTGGTACTCAGAAAGAGGCAAATGACTGTCTCAGTTTGTAGAAAGGCAGGGGAGAAAATGAGAGGTCAGTAGGGCCTGGAAGATGATTGAGTATTGCAGTGGAAAGGAGGTAGGAAAAAAGAGAAAGTGGATACTCAAGCCTTGTTAAGTGGGGGAATCTGACTGGGTTGAGTATAATGAAATCTCAGGCTACCAAAGTGGTCTTTGTTCTATTCAGGGAATAGGACTAAGCATCCAAAAATCTCAGTCAGAGTGGAGACTTGTCATCTGGTCCCTTAAAATTTTTCTTCTTCCAAGAAACCTGTGTCTTAGAGGAAATATTGGGAGAATTTTAAAGGATATGTTCTATTTTGCTTTAATCTCCCTCTCCTCCCATTCTTCTTGTCTCCGTTTCTCTTGCCTCTCCAATAAGTTCCTGGTTTTTTCCATTATGTCCTTTGATTGTTTTAATAATTATTTTTTTAAATAATAGAATTGTTTTCTTTTGCTGTTTTTGTCTGAAAGCCTTAGTTAAACCAAAGTAACTGAGGGGAAATCCTGTTTTTGCAGCAGATAAAAACTTTTTGTTTTGACAAGCACTAGGTGTGTTCATCTAAGCAAGAGTTTGATGATTTCACTGATACAGTATTAAAAGGCTTTGATCATTTTAAGTGTATCCTGAATTTCTCCAAACTGATCTTTTACAGTAGATTCCTGTAGATATTTCTTCTAAAACCTCTGCAGTGCAGACTGTTTACAAAAGTTATTTCCATGCAATTCTGTCTAGCAATTAGACTTTTTATCAAATACTGAATGAATTTGTTTTCAATGAATGAATTTGGTTTTCTTACTTTAAGAGGAAGAGGAATTTACGAGGGATGTATTTTAAATACGTTCTGTGTACAGAACTGTCATGCTGTCATACATTACTGTCATGCAATTTTTGTTACTATTTTCCTTGCATAGATGAGCCCAGAGTATAAAAATTGCCATCACTTGAGCCATAGTTTACAAGGAATTTCTCAAGTACATTTGTTTAGTGCTCTAGTACAGCTCTCTCTTCTGATAGAAGGGGCCTCACAATGGTGTCCTACAAAGATTTGTCTCTGTAAGTTTGGGGTGAGCCATTATTAAAATGGGCAAAGTTGTTGCTGAGCTCTGCAGGCCTTTCCAGGAGTCCTGTGAAAACTAGTATAGAAGATACTATTTTGTGGAATACTTGATACTATCTGCATAGTACAATGCAAAGTGCTACTGAAAATGTATTAACAGTACAGAAGACTTTTAATAGAAGTTTTATCCCTTTTACCCATAACACTGGATACCTTTGTACATTGTGATTCCAGTCATAGGGAAAATATGTATAAAATGATAAAAACTGCTTTTAAAAAGTCATGATGCTAAGGTTCAGTGAGTTAGATTGCCAGACGTGTGATTTGTGTCTCACTCAAAGCCTTAAATCTCAATTTCAAGCGAAATAAAGCTGCCTCTTGGCAGCACTGCAAGGGCACACAGTGCTGCAATTTAACCTATTACTGCTGTGACAGGGAGAATTGAGTTTCTGGGCCTCTGGCAGTATTTGAGGTTTGGGTGCAGAATTCCAAATTTGAGAAGGGCAGAGAAAAAAAAAATTGTTTCATTTTGTTTCCTGGTAACTTCAAAATTTGTAGGTTTTAAAGGTGTTCTGGGACCAAAATTCTGGAAATGAGTAGAAGTAAATATGTATTAGAGGGTAGCAAAGTAGTGCTATGTAATAGTATAATGCTGTGTCAGAGTATAATTTGTAAGATAATTATATAAATTACATAGCTATAATGGACAATTATGAACAGTTGTGTAAAGTGCATACACACATAGAAAGTGTATATTTTAAAATTTGTATACACAGTTGTTAAATGCTGTTTATAAATACTACAATGTTTACATGCACTTGATAAAGCATATGACATTTCCCTCTTTATTACAGCATTTAATGTGAATGAAACCTTACATTGGGCATTTGTCTTAGAAGATTCAAGTGTTTAATATTCAGAGACCGTATACATAAAATATCCAATTTCTAAATCTTTGCTGTGCATCTGTGCATTGCTGAGCACTTTTTCCAGGCCCAGAGCATGGTTCTTAATGCAGATGAAGGACATGTGAGCCAAACAGCTGCAGGAGGCTGGATAACCTTCAAAATGCTTCAAGATATATTTAAATTTTCAAGATATATTTAATTTTTTTTTCTGGACCATTCAGTATTGATATATCTCTGACCAGATTTTAGGGTGTCTCTGGTTAGATCTGCTATTTCAGTTCCTGTAGTCCTAGGTATTTGAATTTTACAATAGTATGTCCCATTGAATGAAATTTTTAATATTACTTTTCAATTGAATTATTTTTTATTTGTATGGGGTTTTTTTAGCAGTTGTAGACTGACATGAAACAAACTGAGAAGATTTAAGTTGGTCTCCACATTTTGAACACAAAGAAATTGATGAACAAAATCACGATGTTCCAAAGTGAACAACAGGATTGTTAATGTATTTGATTTTTAGGATATCTGAAAGCACACATAACTAAACCTATTGTGTTAAACCTATTGCCAAATATTTGGGAAAATCAGTGTATGATCTGCAAGTATTATTTAGAAATTTGGAATTCTTGTTCCAAAAAGTATCTCCCAGTAATTTGCACTAAGCAGGAGTGCAGAATAAGTGAAAGCCAGGAACAGACAAAGGGTTCTGCAGGGGTAGAATAACCCAGGGGTGCTTCTGTTTATGCTGGTTTTAATCTGTGAATAGGAAATGTCAGTCTCCCAGTCAGTCAAACCCTTTTTGTGAACAAAGTATTCCTGATGCTAAATACTATAGTTCAAGCAAAAATACATATTCTCCCCCCATTTGATTTGTTTTTCTACTTGGGATGAGGTTTCATTTTACAACTAGTTTCCATACTTTCTTATTTCATCAGCTGCCCTTGCTCATTCTCTTTAGACTTTCCACCTTCACAAGTTTATGAATATCAGAAGAGAAATCATTCCCTGGAGTTTCTTTGATCTCTGCATGTGATGTCTTGTTGATGAGAAATTTATCATAAAGTAGCTGAACTATGAATGAGTTGTTGAAACTTTTCACACATTAGATTTACTGGTGGATGTTTAATGAAGCAGCCTTGTGTTCTGTCACCAGGAGCTGTTCAACAGAATTTTTGCTTTGCTTTGCAAAGCAAAATGGATATGCTTTAGTGGAAAAAAAATCAACAAGCATGGGCAATGTTAAATTTTACTATAAGCTTGTGGTGGTTTTAAATTTGAAGTATTAAACCTTTCCAAAAAGAGTGTCTGTTTTGCTAAGTGAGGCCTTATCTTCTAGGAGTAGAGATTTTGATTGTGATATTTGATGGGATTAAATCAGAACAATCGTCTATAAACTTAAAAATGAGGATGGAATCATTAAACAATGGATATATAAAATCTGAAAGCTTGGAAAACATAGGCAAAGTCAAGAATTCAGTTGCCAGGTGCTGCAAGGGAAGATGCTCAGAACTGATCTTGCAAGAGTAACAAAAAGCCTGCAAATTTCTCTCTGAAGAGATTAATTTAAAATATTGTGACCAATGTGAAGAAGAAATTGATGTGTTTATGCTACCTTGTTCTTCCTAAGTGTTAATTTTTAGATTGAGCCTATCTATATTCTACTTGTGTTTTAAGATATTCATTTAACAAGACTTTCTGGACTAATATAAATAATCCATGTAATGTACATATTAGTACAGCAGAGTAATTCCCCTAAATCCAGAGAGTTGTTATTTGCATTCTAGTTGTACCTAGAGGCCTGTTCAGGATAGGAGTCCCATTGGGCAAATACTACCAACCATCCAAGATTAGGGGATCAGTTTTTGTTTCCCTGGGAATCAAAATGATTTAGCAGATTTTTTT
The DNA here is from genome assembly GCA_003676055.1 of Chloebia gouldiae. NCBI lineage: Eukaryota > Metazoa > Chordata > Aves > Passeriformes > Passeridae > Chloebia > Chloebia gouldiae. The sequence continues at coordinate 4,364,408 of QUSF01000015.1, forward strand.
ATGAATCTGACTTGTGTAATTTTCCATGTCCTTAAACTTCAGTTCTGGGGTCTTTAGGTATGCATTCATCTAAATCAAGTTTATATTCTTAACTCTTAAACTTTATAATCTTACATCTTTAAGATAACCTTATGTGTTAGGCTGCCATATTGGGGCTAATTTAAAATGAGGATGTGAGGATGTGAGACTCAGACCTCAGTGGGAGCAGGCACACAGGGCTGAGTGGAGGCATTCACAGTGAGCCTCTGCTGTTCCTCAGCGTGCTGTGGGTGCTGCAGCTTTCCAGGGGCTGAGGGGCCCTGCTGAGCTTTGCTGTGCAGGGAAGCTGTGCTGCCTCTTGTAGGCTGCTGTGACACCAAGCCTTGCCAGGCCCTGCGCTGTCAGACCGTGCTCTGTAAGCACACGAGACTCAGGAAGATTTTGCTGGTGAGGGAGGAGCCCCAGCTCTCAAGGCAGGGCCGGCCCGGTCCCAGGGGTTGTATATCCATGGAGGTGATAATGAGAAATTCAGAGGACCCAATTCCCCATACCTGAGCAGTTCTGCCATGATTCTTGCACTCATTGCATTCAGTCCACTCAGCCAACATGTGAAAATGAATTTTTCTTTCTATTGGGTTAGTTTGCTGTTGGTTAGCAAGCTAAAAAGACTCCTGCAGAAACTGCATAAGTCAGCGTAAGGAATAAGAAAAGAGATCACAGAAGTGATCAGGCAAATTCTTGCAAAACCTCCAAATGTGAAAATCAAATGGAAGCAGGGTGCATCCAAAGACTTAAGCAAAAGCTTTGTCACCCAAAAGCAACGACTGTAGAAAAATTTACATTTTAATTTACTTGAGATTGTTCTGAAAAATATCACAGCCCACTTAAACCTTTTCTTATTTTTCTATTAGCATAAGAAAAGGTATCTTTGAAAGTACCTGGAAAGTTGGTTTTATAATCCCTGTATTCATTTGCCTAGCACAGATTATGTAGCCTCAGAAGTTAAAAATTCTCCAAATAGTTACAGACCAATTTTATTTGGGCAACAATGTGAAACTTCTATGAAGTGTCTGAGAAAACCTAATGAGACATTCCTCTGTAATGCTTGAGAGCACAGCACAGCCAAAAAGCCTCATGAATGCAGTGTGGGGGAAAGGAGCAGTTTGTTCTCAATCCAGAAATGGCCATCTCACGTGCACCAGCCCAGGAGAGAGATCAGTGGCTCAGCTGAACAGCCAGAGAGCCAATTTTGCTGCTTGGTGAGCAGCTGCCCTTGCTGAACACAGCAAACCTCCAAAAAGCACCAGGGCCATGTCAGAATGGCAGATTTTCCAGCCCTTCTCTGCAAAGTATGGATGTGATGTGTAAGGGTGTCAAGTAGCTGCATTAGGGCCCACAGTAGGAAGGGACAAGGCTGAACTGGGGGCTTGTGCCTGTGCCTGTGGGCAGAGACACTCCACAGGGTGCAGCAGCAGCTGGGTACCACTGCAGGTCAAACTATTGGAACTCTGGTTCTCTGGGAATGGGGGGAGACAGCAATAACTGGGGAGCCAGAAACCCGAGTGCACAAACATGGAGATTACCTTTCTGCATTGTTCTCTTAGCTACTCGAGTTTGTCAAAAGCTGCTTTACCATATTGTGCATAGGTGGTGCACATAACACCAGAGCTCATATTTCTGACTTTGGTTGGCATGTTTTATCTAGAATCTGTCATATTTTGTAATGCAAAGAAAGTGGAACTGCTATTCATATGCAAAGAATTAAAAACAAAATGGGAGGGAGTCTTGTGTAAAACAGTAGTTAAAGGTTCTTCCTTTAACTACTACAGAAGGCTTCTTTTTTTTACTATATATAAATTCACTTTTCAGTTTAAAAACATCTCTTTTTTCTCTTTAAAAAAAAACAACCTTTTGTAACAATAGAAACAAAACTATTTGGATGCAGACTTTGTAAGATGTAAGAACTTAAATGTGCTTTAGAGTGTATTCAGATTACAGCACTGGCATCCTTGTCTGCATCCATCTGTATCAGCAAAGAGGTTACCACCTCCAGCTTTTTGTCACCTCCCACTTGCCAGAAATTGCCACCCTTACTGTTCTGTTGTCAATGCTCCAATGTTGCCCATTTGCTGCAAGGAAAATCGGCTAGGTTACCTTACATCACCTGTTTTAACAGTTTAAACTGGTCTAATTTATATTGCTTGAAGAAATCTGGGCATGTTTATGTGAACTGATCTCCTACAGAAGTTGGATAAAAGTGGTAGCTGGAAATGATAAAAGTGGATGGAATGCTACCAGCAGTAATCCCTGACTGACCAAGGATGTTTGTTCATGGTCATAAATGCCATCAGTTGCTAACTTTGGGAAAACTGCCTTCCTTATAGTTATTCTTCATTCCTTACACTTTCAAATGGAGATCAGGTGTATTGGCTTGTGTGTGATGCTCACTCAGTTTTACTGTGGACATTAGAATCTTTTCACTATAGCATAAATATACAGAAATTAGCTATAATAGAGAGAACCCATGCATTTTATTGTCATCTTCTAGCAAGCAGTAATATCAATTTACCAAATTTTTGTGCCCACTTTAAACAACAGAAAGCTCTCTAATTATCCCAAGGCTTTCTTTCATCTCTAAGCCATTATTTTGTTCGTCTCTAGTGACCAACCTGATAGTACAGTCAGAAGATAAACAGCACAGATAAACAGAATTATTTGCCTCTTCATATCATGCCTGGAACACCAAGTAGGTAAATTTATCAGCCTTGTTATTTGGTACTACATTTGAGTTCAACCTAGAATTCTCAGAGCTAAGTTTTTACATAAAAACAAAGCTATAATAGTCATAGTTTATGTGGCTAAGTCACAGAAGGTGAAAATGTATTATACACTGCCAGAACATTTTGTTTTCCATGTCTCCTCTCTCCAGTTCATTGCATAATTTCCTTTTCCCTCTGGTCCATCCCTTCAAAGCTCTGATAATATCCAGTAAACATTCATATCAGATCCTAATTTTTAAAAACACATTGTGTTTAATATTTGCTTTAGAAAATATAGCCTCCTATTGCATTGTGCTGTTTATATGGACTGAGAAAATCTGTATGCCCAGATAGACAATTCAAATCTTCCCTGCCATATAGCAAAGCAACTAAATACAGCACAGTGACATGTGTCATGCTGCACATGGGACATTCATCCTGTCCTCAGAGCAAGTTCTAGAACTGGAGACTCTCCAGTCTCTCTGAATGTCTTCGTCACTTGACACTGAAAAACCAAAGCAAACCAAATCCATTGTCACCTCTGCTAACTTTGTCAGTAAAGATCTGCATGATGCAAGGAGTGATCTCAGAGTGGATACTGCTTTTTAGGCTGGAATAATGTGAACAGTTCTGTGCCAGCTGCCAGCACTGCCTTTGTCCACAGCAGAGTCAGCTCCAGCCAAGTTTGTTGTCGTTCATGTCTGCATCCTGGCTGGAGAATGACGTTTCTGGTAAAAAATAGGAAATAAGCTGAGCATCACCAGCATACTAATGAACCCCAAATTCCCTTGCAGCTGCTTGTAAGCCAGTGATTCATGCTGAATGAACCCCACAGCACTGTGAAAAGGGGGTATGTGCCACAGTCCTCACCATCCAGTTCTCAGGCTCTCCTGGGAGAGCTCTGTTGAAAAACACAGACAAAAAAATCTACAGGAAAAGCCATTTATTCCAACAGGGCAACCATTTTCTTGGGCTTATCAAAGGCTCATAAGTGTAACAAAACCAGCATGGACAGTTGGATACACAATTTTTAGTTAAGGAAATGTGCAAGAACTGCATTCTGAGCTTTAGTGACAAGGAATAAAGGTAACGTAAATATTCTGTGTCAATTCACTGTTCTTGTGCACTTTGTATAGCCACGAGGAGAGGGATAATGTGCATCCATACTGATATCTGGCACAATGTGGGAATTAATGATAACAGGGAGGCAAAGGTCTGTGCATCCACATCCCCTGGCACAGCACGTCAGACTCTTGCCTGTGCTGCTGAGTTTTTCCTCTCAAAGATGCACGTCATGCACCTCAGTTGCAATAACTGTAACTATTTTCCTTCTATTCTGTAATGAGAAAAGAAATGAATGCAGGATGATTTTTAGCCAGGCACTTATGGATGTTGTTTTGTTCTCCTTAAAAGCTAACACAGTATATTTAATTTAAGAAAAACTGTTGTTCAAGATCAATAAAATGTAAAATTTTATGTAAATATTTCTCAATAGCAGTTGAGAAATTATGTTTCTTTTCCTGTGAATGAAGTGCTTCTGTATTTCTCCCAAGATGTTAGAAAGGTACTAAATTAGTAATTTCTGTAATTATTTATTCTGTAGACCCTTAGTGATTAAAGTGACTTTACCTTAACCTAAAGAAAGAAAGAAAAATCAATAACTTCAATCAACCACTGAGGGTGTGATAAGCCAGTGGAAGGTACCAGAAGACGATTTAGGATAATTTAATTATAGAAAGAAACCCCCAGTTTAGACTGAGCTAATTGATGAAAGGAAAGTCAAAGAAAACTTTAAAGGAAAAAAACTAAAACACCCCCCCCAACACCACCAGTCCATCCCAATTTTAGTTCAGTGCCATGATTGTTGTCCTGCCTGTTTTGAGTGTTCCTGGTGCAACCTGGACAACACAAAAGGAGAATTTCGAACCAGATTCAATGTGGGGCACACTTTGGCTGCTGTCTTTCACAGCAATGGGCAGCTACCTCTGTTCTGCACTTTTCAGGCATCATGTCTAATATTGCTGATGGGACATTGTTGTGATTGCATTTAATGATTAAATTGACATTTTAGACTTTGCTGTTTGTCAGATTGGTGTGGCATTTCAGGGTTTTTTGGGGTTTTTGGTGGTGGTGGTGGTTTTTTGGTTTTTTTTTTTTTTTGGCCAATTGAGTTACCTTGTGGGGTTTTGTTTTGCTTTATTTTTTGAAACATGTCTCTCTGATAATAGATAATCCATATGCAACTATGCTGATAGCTGGTGTATATTATTGCTTCTCAGGCCCTGTATCTATCAGCTGGAGATACATCACATGTTTTCCATGGGGACTGGCTCAGTTAGAAATGAAAGTGAAGGTCTTTGTTGCCTTTCTTATTAATTTTGTTTGCAGCACTGTCATAGGTTTTGTTCAGATTTATGGGAGACTGCCTAGACTAAACTACTTCCACTGCAAGCAGCAAAAGTCATATTCTATTCAGTTCATTTTGAATTAGAACCATCTATTACCCCTCTACAGTGATTTTAATAACTCCCATATTTTTCTGCTATAGATTCACATAAAGGGCACGTTATTTTTAAAAGATAAATACATGTTCTTCTACCTGGACCTGACAAATCTATTAGTCAAACCTTCCATTAACAGAAGAAAGAGCTTCCTTTATTTTGCACAGGTTCTTTCCTAACCTTTAAGGTAATTAGCTGTAATTATGCTTCTATGTAATGACAGGCTGATATTCCAAGTATTCTGAATTTTAACTTTAAGCAGCACTTATTCTAATTTCTGTGGTGCTGTGCAGACCCAAGGTAGTGCTCTGTGTTGTAGCCACCTTTGGGGTTACATTTGTTGAAATATGGGGAGAATTATTCTTTAAAATGGATATTCATTTTGTCCTAATCATAGTTCTTAGTCCCTCAGCTTTATTGCTTCTTTTATTAGCAGCTTTACAATTTACTAAATCGTGGACAAGGGCTTTTTGGGAATGGAAGTAGCGATGTTTTGGCTTTTATTAACAAACCTAATACTCTTAGCCTGGTATAAGATTGTTTTTGAGGACAGGCTCTGCTCCACATGTGTTTTGTAGCTGCCACCCTATCTGGACAGAGCTCTTCAGGACAAGTAGAATAATTGGGTAACATAAAATTGCAGTTGTTTGTACAACCTCTGTCATAGTGGCTCATTTTATAAAACTGTCCTGAGAGATCCTTAGCCACCCTTGTCAGCTGAACTTTGCTAGGCTGCCACACTTAACTGAGTTGCAATTTTCACATCAAAATATTTTTATGTGTATTTCCTGCTGTATCAGACTGAACTTTAGAACATGCTGGAAGCATCCCAAAAATCATAAGAGAGGTCACAAGGGCAAGGCAGTATTTCTCACAGTGCTTCAGTATGTTTGTAGTTCCAACTAGAATCGAGTGGAAATCTAGTAACAATAAATTTATCAAAAATTTGTGAGATTTAAATTTGTTTTAATTGTTTTTTAAATTAAATTAATTTTAATTTTAATATTAATTTTAATTGTTTTAATTGTTCTTTATCTGTTAAGAGTCTATTCAGTGATTTGCAGAATGGCCTATGTTTCTTTCATATATGCAGAATAATTCATTTATTCCAAACAGAGTTTTCTGAGCTCAGCTTTTCCTGGCAAATACAGATAATAAAATGTTAATAATATATTTATCTGAAATATATGCCTGAGATACACATGGAAGAGAAAATAAATACAGTTTAAATATTTGCCTTCAAATTCTTCAAACTAGAATTAAATTATTCCTTCTTATTAGAGAAGTGGAGAATAGAAGGACTATAAACATGCCATGAGAAAAACTTTTAGTCCACATTCACTTATCTCTTTTGTCCCTGACATAAAGTTGAGAGAAACAATCCTTGTATTAGGTCAAAAGTTCCCTCTGGAGTTCTGATCATCCATTTATATTTCTGCCATTCTGAAATCCAGGTGGAAACAGTATGGTCCAAAGTTGGTTCATCATTTTTTAAAGGCATATTATTATCTACTGTAATAAAGAAGAGTCCCCAGGCCAATCCTAGCTGTGTCTGGAATGGAAGTTGATGGGGGAAAACTATGAAAAAATCTTCATAGATTCCTCATTCTTTTTCTCAAATAGGTTATTAATAAAATCTTAAAACTGTCAGAGTCATAATTTGCTATTGTTCTGTTGGAGTGTATATTTCTCTGGACACAAAGCATGGTCCATGGTGTGTCTGCAAAATCGTCCCAAAGGGCAGAGACAGCCTAGGGTGAGGTGTGGGACAGCAGCAGCCACCAGCTCTTACTAATTCCTCTATTCCTTCAGTCAGGGTGTTCTGTTCAGTGTAGTTTGGCAGTAAAACATACAGAGCTTACAGTGGCATCCCAGCCTAGGGCAGAGAGCTGCTCCCTGGCACTGAGGCACCCTAAACCTCCCAGGCAAGAGATTCGAGTTGAGTCAGCCTTCTTCATCTTGTCCGTGGCTCTGCAGGATGGGGATGTGTCAGCAAATCGGGACTTTGGCCAGCGTGCAGGGAACATGCCCAGACAATGGGACACACTTTGCATTTCCACTGGATGTGCTGGAGGTGTGCAAACACCGATTCCATCAGAGCAGCTGCCCTGCACCACCTCCTTCCTTCCCACGCCTACCAGGCTTGGGACTTTGCTGCTGTGCTTTGCTCTCTGCAGTTGGGAAAGATAACTCTGTCTGGAGGCAGAAATTAAAAGTCAGTGTAGCTTTGAGATATGTGTAAGTCTTTATGAGTTCAAATCCTGCTGCTAGTTTGGGACTAGACTTGCCCAGGGCATGTTCTCTGAACATCATTTGTTTGAACAAGAGGCTGTAGTGGTTGTGCATGTGATACTAAAAGTCAGTATTTAAGAAAGATGTTGCTGACTCATAGACCTGTCAGATAAAAGCAGTATTCAGAGAGCACACAGTAGCTGACCTTTTCCCAGCTTGAATATAAAGTTAACTTTCAGTAGGACTGTGCAGACTGTACTGATAAGGAGGGCAGAGTACCTTGTGGAGAAAGAAATATGAAGTCTGGAGACAGAGACAAGCTTTAAGTGACTTATGGGATCTCTGATAAAACTATTGCTCAGCAAATAAGGACTTTGTTTGGAGGATTCTCTATTTGTATTGTTCTGTTTGTCTTTTAATCTATCTGCAAATTCTAAAAATTGTGGATGAAATGTATTAGTACACAGAGCAATTTGCCACACAGCACAGGAATTGTTAGCTGAGGCCCATAGTCTTTGTGGTGGAGGGGAAAACAACAGCTTGGCCAAGAAGAGAAAGAGAGCTGGAATCTGAGTCAATGTTATTGCAAAATGAGAGAATAAACCTTTCTTCAAGCACCATACCTTATGGAGGATGCCTAAAATTTGTCTAGGTGGCTGGGCCTTCCTCTTAAAGCTGTCTTGCAACAAATTAATTAAAGGAGACAAGTTTCATAGAATCACAGAATATGCTGAGTTGGAAGGGACCCCGCAGGATCATTGAGTCCAGCTTCTGCCCCTGCATGGGACCTCCAAGAATGCCACATTGTCCCTGAGAGCATTGTCCAAATGCTTCAATGCTTCTTGAACTCAGACAAGTTTGGTATCTTTTTTTTTTTTGTTGTTTATGCTCTGGAGACAAACCATTCTCTTTGTAACAGCTTCTGAAGTTCCAGACAGCCATTATGACAGGATGAAATACTTCTCTGTATTTAATTATCAAGTTTTTAATTTGAATTTATCAGGAGATTGGTTGAGTAGAGTCTGCAAAATTGTCAGGCAAAGGAATCTTCTAAAAATATAATGTTTTTAGCAAGATGCTCAGCATGCATAAGATGAAGAAATTTATAAATAGATTTGGGAAGAATTGAGCTCATTATAAAATAAATTGAAGATAGATTTTTAGGGATATAGCCACTTTTCAAAGTTATTTTAAAGGAGCCTAAATCTCTACTGTGGAGATTTTGTCTCATTCTTTCTCTGGCACCAGGTATTCTCCAGCCCTGCAAAGAAAGGCAATGAAAAGAGAGAGCCTGTGTGGTAGGAGACAGGCACAGAGCTGTCTGCAGCAGCAATCAAGGGATCTCATTATTAATGAGCTTTTATCTCCTCCCTCCTTCTTTTTGTTGTTGTTGTTTTTTTTGTGGTGGTGGGTTTTTTTAATCAGAAGTGTCATAAGTGTCGTAAGTAGCCTCCCTGGAAAGAAAAGTGCATCCATCAGTGGGGGTGGCTCCCAGGAATCTGCTGGCTGGTTTGTGGTTCAGAGGAGGAAGGTTTTGCAATGCAGGCTGCAGTGGGAGCTGTGCCTGGTGTGGGAACAAGGAGGGGCAAAAAGATGGAATTGATGTGAAACCATTCAGGTTTGTGAGAGCTCTGCTACATTTACTCAAACAAAAATTTACCTTCAAGGAGATGGAAGGGATTCTTTATAAAAAAAAATTTCCAGACATAGCAGCAAGGGAAAGAATAAAGGAAATAAGTTGTACAAATTATTGTTAGGAAAAATATTTTTTTTTTCTGTTAATGATAGTTTTTCAAATAATCTCACAGTGCTGTGTAACTGTATTGCATCCAATTACTTGCTGCTTGTTATATGTTTTAGCCACAGTGTAAAATTTATACATTGTAAAAAACATTTAAAAAAACCAAAATTTTGAAGATTTGACATATATTATGCTTTTAAAAGTGGAAGACCTGCTCAGCCTGGCAGTTAGCCATTCATCTTAGCAATGAGACCTTTGAAAGTTGCTTTTGAATGAAAATATATCTGGAAATAAAATTATTATCTAAATTTAATTGCATTATTTCAATTTCCATTCCAAGACTCGTGATTTACTAATTTCTCATAAATGGACCGATAAGCCTTATTCTTAAGTTCTCGAGCCAATTAGATTGAAAGAGCAAGTGCCTGGGCAAACAGTTTGTCTGTGTCATGAGAGGGGAACAGAGACATTTGGCTCAAATGGAAGTACAAGTGAGGTGCAGCTGTGAAAGGTTTTTGTCCAGCCCCAGGATGAGTGAACTCTCCAGGAGTGCACTTCAAAGCAGCCCCCGATCTCCCCATGCTTGGTTTGTACTGGAGAGTGATCTGGGCACACAAAGCAGCCTCCTAAAATCTGATCCACACCAAAGCCTTTGCTTTCAGAGTGCAGCTGCTGTGCTCCAGCTTCCCATGAATCCTCATCCCCAGAAGGAGAGCAGAACCAGCCCAGAGTGATTCCCAGCACTCGCTGCCACGGAGGCCTCTGTGGGCTCACCTTGGTGCCTTACACAATGTCTCACTGCTCAGACCTGCTCTTATTGCACTGCAGGACATCTTGCAGTGGCATGATCTAAATGTGGTGAACTATGTAGTTATAATCTATATCAAGATTAATAGCTGCCAGTATAGAAAAAATAGTAGTTAGAGCAAATGCAAAATCTTTTAAAGAAGATACAATAGATTAAATAAAACATACTTCTGCTGTCTTTCTTATACACCACTATTCTTTTAGTATTTAACTTCATATTCTCTTGGAAGCTGAGGGAGGCCGTGGATTAAATACAAAATTCTTTGTTCTGTTTTCATATTTGGTCACAATACTGCATTGGAGTGTGCACCAAAGCAGAAAGAAAATGTGGTTTTATTAATTGAATTTTGGGGCCCTTTTCTTGGTTATCATATTTGGGGAACTTATTTTCAGTCTCAAGTGAGATATTTAATAAAAATTAGTTTTAAATCCAGTGAAGAAGTAAGAGTGTAGCTTGATTTCAGGGGCTTAATCTTCATGTAATAATATGTTCAAGAATTATCTTTCTGCTTTCTGATTTCCTGGTCACAACTGGAGATTGTAGGGAATGCCTGTATTTTAAAAACCACCTAAATTTCAATCTCTTGAACAAATCTCTTTGTCTCCTTTCTCTGATGGGATTATTGTCTTTACAGGAACAAACCTGATAGTTGCTGAAGTTTGGATTACATGTGCTTTTTATGGAATGGAGCAAACTGCCAAAAATCACTGGGTTTAAGCAGATTCAGAAAACCAGAGTGGTCACATAAGATTCACGAATGTAAATTTTTATGTAAACTTTTATCTGCTGCTCTTGAATGCTTTTCTTCTGACTGTGGAAAGATCCTTGTTAAGGTAAAGATTGTTGTAATTTATCAAGCAATTTGTTTTTGTGGAACTCCTAATAAGGAAACTGAAAGTGGTCAGAGGGGAACATTATTTTTGGTTTGAAAAGTAAGGAATTGGAACATTTGGTTTTAGTAATAGTGGAAACTGCAAACAATTCTTGCCCTTTAGGATCCTGTTCACCATTTTATTCCATGATGAGTGGATAATGATCAGTGTCATTTCTTTGTGTGGTGGCTCATATGTGCACAGTAGATTACAATATGGGTCAATGCTGATGAAAACAGAAAACTGATTTTTCTAACAGAAAATGTCACTAAGAGCAGATAAGATTATATTCTTCTGATACAGGAGAGAGATTTTAAAGCATTAATTTAAACGTTGCTACCTCAGCATTGTTTTCCTCAATTTTGCATAGGTGATAAAGAAGACAAGCTGGTTATCTATCTTGACTTTAGAGATTAAGTATGAAAAGCAAAGTCTGAAGTTCTTTAATTGTATTTTTTTCTATGTACTTTATAATGCCCTGGTTTTTACCATTGCTCTTACTATGCTGACCCTCCCAGATCACCAGGAGATGTACTGGCTGCCTGGAAATGTCGGGCCAACAGCAAAGTGTGCCAAAGCAGATTCTTATAGGGTCAGATTCCTCCTCTGAGATGGCAGCAGTTGAACTAAAGTATATTTTAAGTCTTAAACATTTGAACTGTTATATGCTAAAAGGTATGGGAAAAGTTCAAATATACAGCAGCAACACATGGCTCTCAAAGTGAATAATCCTTATTAAGTGAAATTGTGAGTGAAATACCAATGCTCATACACAACTTAGCCGAGTTTGGTTGCTTATAAATATGCATTTTACATTTGATTACTTCACTTTTAAGGTTCTTCAATGAGCACGGTGGTATACATGCCTTCTAATCCTGAGATACCAGAATCACGATCCCTCATGTCAAAACAACAGAGATTTTTGTTTTCAGTTCTCTAATTTTGCACAACTTTTTTGTTGAAACAGGGTGGAAAACATATATAATGTTTCCTAAAATAAGCACTGCCCTCATTCTTTGAATGTGTCCATCTCCTGTTTATTTGGCAAACAGAATCTCTACATGGATATCCAAGGCATCCCAGGACCCTGGTATACTATCAGTGCTCAGCAACCTTTACTTGACTTTGCAACCTTATAAAGGATTTGTCAATAAGCCAACTGGGTTAGAATCATCACAAAGAGATAGAAAATTATTCTCTTTTCCTTTCTGAGAGTTAACTATGAGTTAGTAGTGCTTGTTTCTGTAGAGAGGTTTGTCTCTGTGAGGTAAAGTGGTCCTTGTACATTTGACATTGATTTCTGTCATAGCATTTAAAACACTTGATTTTACTCAGATGTCCAGAGATTTAGTTCCAGAATTCCCATTATCCTAATTAGTTCAGCAGAATGAAACTACTCAATGCACTTCCAGGCAATTATCTTACCCTTCAGCTGCTGGCATGATACTAAAAGAAATAGATCACGTCATTTATGCATTCCCAAAAATACACCTTGTTAGTTGTGCCCTGGAGTCAGGAAATCAAGTGTCTAAATAATGAAAATGTTACAAATGTGCATTGTTGAAAATTATGAAAAAGGACTGATACTCTGTTGCCAGCGTCATGTCTCAGTTTGTGGCACTTCCTTTTCAAGACAAATAAAAATGCAGTGACCTTGATTCATCTTAATGGTACTATCACTGAGCAAGTGCAGGTGAGAATTTTGATGCTGTTTGTATATTAGTTTTAGAGGAAATGCATTGCTTTCTTTAGTGTGACAAAGAAAGTTATTCAGGAGGCTAAAAACGATTCCAGTTGTCACACTGAATGCACTCATAGTAGCTAGAGGCTGGGGGGTTTTAGTGTCAAATTGAAAGCATAGGTAGTAATACTGATCATGCTAAAATTGTGATCATTGGTGTTACTGGTGTCTCAGAATTGTAGAGTTGTTTGTTAAAATATTGAGTGCTACCTTAAGGACGGTATAAAAACCAAAGGAGCTGGCTGACCAGTGCAGCCACAAAGCTGATGTGTTGTGTCATGTGGGAGGGACTGATGCATATCCTAGGGCCTTATTCCCAGCTCTGTCAGCTGACATTTGGCTGAATGAAAATGGGTTAGAGAGCATTGCCAAGTGGAGCTGGTGGGGAAGCTGCAGCCTCTGTGACAGACACAAACTTGAACACAGCTCAGAGTGACACAGGCAGCCCCAGTTTGGGTGACATTGTCAGCTTTCAGCTGGTGGGTTGCATGTCCAGCTGCTGAAGAGCTGCCACTTGTCTGTCTGCACTGGGCTGGGCTCTGGATTTTTTTAAAGCAGTGTTTGTTCTGTGTTTCTCACTCTCTGCTTTTCACTTTGAAAGGATTGGTAGCTGGAGACACATCTTGCCTATTGTCTTTTAAGGCTTCCAGTTGTTTCCAGCTTCTTGCCTTAGAGAGGATAGTGACTTGTTTCTGGAAGTGAATACTTCACGTGCCTGGTTCCCACATAGGAAGTTCTATAATAAATATTTGCTAGTTTTATTTTGGATTATATGTTATTCTTTTGACTCCTGCTACAATTTTGCTTACTCTTTGTAGCAAATGTATCTCTAAAGGTCATACTGGCAGTTATATCATAGACCCAAAATAGCTGATTTTAACACATTTCTTTCTGCCCTCTTCCAAATAAATCCTGCAACTGCTCTGAAGCAGTGCTTTTGACTAATGAGAGCTATTGCCAGGCTTCCCTGTTATGACACATTGTTAGAAATGTGCCTAACATACAAAAGTGATGGCTCACTGGGCTTTCATCACTTCTTAGCCACTGTCACAATTAGGATCAGTGTTTTATTCAGAACTCAGTGATTCAGTTCAGATCTCTCCAGTTCTCAAGGGAGGCTGTCCACAAGGACAAAAATTCAGTTTTCACACAGACATGTCTTCAAAGTCCTCCATAAAACACTACATTAAAAGAATGGCAATGTAACTGAGTGGGGTATGAATTGTCTGTAACCTGGTAGAAAGGTAAAATATAGCACCACTACATTAAGTAAGACCAGATATCTTCCTTTTCTGACTAAGGATCTGTTTAGACATGTGTAGAATTCCTTTGTTTTGGAACAGTTTCATCATATCTCCCCTTCTGTAGATAATTTGGTACATGGATCAGATACAATTTTATCAAAGGCCTATTCACATGCAATAGAGCAGTATCATGTTTCTAAAGAGGAGCAAGTTCTCTGATTCTTTCAAAGATGAGAGCAAATTCTGCACCATATTGAGTGCCCTTTGGCTGCAGGTGAAGAATTCAACAGCTTGTGGGAGTGCTAATTAGTGCTAATAATAACTTCAATGACCTGCCTTGGCTTTAAAATGCCTGACAGAAATTGCCCTGTCCTTGAAGGACAGAGATTTTATTTCTGTGTATGTCTGATTAGGGACACTCATGCCTACAAGTTTCTGTGTTTAGTGATCACACACAATTACCAAGTGAGTGCTTGCATGTGAATAAAAAAGAAGTGGGTGGTGTGGGAAAATCAAGAGGGAAAAAAGGCAAAGAGACCTCCCAAAAATACTACACCAGAATTCCATTATTAAAGGGATTTCTCTTGTAGTCTAAATAGCCGTATTAAAACTAGAAATAGTAATAGGAAAGCATTAGATTAGGAAAGAGATTATTCAAAATTAAACCTTGTCTCTCTAATTTTGGTACTTTTTCTGTGGTTACTCTGCTGAAATATGTATGGAAGGTCTGAGGAAAATGAAAGCTGTAATTTGAGCAAGTACACAAAAAGCTCCAAAGTATGAAATTTTTATTTAATCTGGATAATAGGTTGCTGATGGTGCAGAAAACAATTGTATTTTCAAGGATATTGCCCTAGACCTTTTTAATATAAATTTTATTATCACTAGCCAGAAAAATGAATTACTTTATGAGCTGGAATGATAAATTAGGGGGTTTTCTGACTTCCCTTTCTTTTGCTAAAGTGATTTTTGAATTCAAGGCAAGTTTATTAGAATTAGAATTCTCTTATTAGAGAATTTATTAGTCTTTAAAATACTAATAGGGGCTTAATTGGATGGTGGAAACATTGGTAAGGTAGCAGATTGATTTATTTTATTTAATTGAGGATAAAAATTTGAAGTTAAAAAATATGTGTAATCAGTGTTTAGTTCCTAACTAGACATTTGGCTTCAGTGCTGCCCAAGCAACTCTAAGCAGACTTTTCCCTATTCTGCTGCCACCCACTCACTCCTGACCTCCTGTAGTCCCATCACTGCCCCAGCACAACTGGTCCCTTAGCTGCAGAGTGAACAAAATCGGGGAGCTTATCCAGCTATAAAATAGGATTGTTTTTCAGCTGATGAGTTTCCACGCTGATTGGCTGCAAGAGGAATTGTGAATCCCTGGGTGGCTCCAGGGAGCTGTGCTGGCACAGGGGGGTGTGCCAGAGGCTCCAGTGCAGTGGCCAGAGGGAGGGGCTGCTGAAGCTGTTAATGTCACCACGTGGCTCATGAACTCCAGTCCTTCACTTTACATTAAGATGTCTGCCATCACTGCTCACTGGTGAAGTACAAAGCACAAATTGAAGTATTTGAGGCCTTGCTTTTCCCCAGAGCTGCAAAGGTGCTGAATGTCTTTAGTCTCATTTTGATTACTGTTAAAGAGTATCCTAGAAATCAAAGAGCAAAGAATATTCACATTTGATTGCCTTATTACAGTCAATTTAGCTTAGTCAGGAACACGTGTATTGAGGGACTAACTTACTGCACAGCAAGAGGGAAAATATTGGTTTACTACATTTTCCAACTACCCACACCACCCCAGATAGTGCAATATACAATCAGTGTGGAAACAGTCAAGGCAGTGTCAGCTCACAGAAAGTCTGTGGGGAAAGCTATTACATTTTAATGAAATAAAGAGATATGTGAAACAAGCAGCCTTCCATCTGGAGATTCTGGGTATCCAGAGTGTTCTGTAGTACAACAGTTCAGTTGTGTGGCTATGTTGAATTTGAAAAGCAGAAACACAGGTAGCCAGTAGCCAAATTATGACAAAGTAGATTACAAGATCCTTGTAATCACTTGTTATAGACACAAGAGTCATCTGTTTGGATTGCTCTGGACTTGGTCCAGAATGTCTGAAAGGGTGATCAGAAGCAATGAAGTGCTGGGTTTGCAAGGTGCTAAGTGCTGCTCTGATGCCTCTACTGTGAGAAATCCTTCTGAGCTCAGAGTACCCAGGCCCTGAGCAGATGTCTGAGAATTTGGTTTCCTCCTGCACATCAAGATTATCATATTCAAAGTATCCAAAGTGATTTGTTTTCTAAAGCCAGTTTGGGAACTAGCATTGATACTGCATATATGGAAAATAACTAATAATTTAAATATTTTTGGTAGGCCCATAAATATCAGCTCTTTGATGGTATTTAGGGGAGTAACATTTTATTGAAATGAATGGCAAGAGACATTTTAAGGCCAAGCAGTTATCATCAGTGGAATTAATTGACTAGCACTTAATGTTCTGTAAAGTAGAGCATTTAAAATAAATATACATAATCTGCATAACCTAGAATAGAGTAGAAATGGGCATGGGATGATAAGAGAAATTCTAACCCAAGGTCTAAATTCTATGAATTTACTATAATTCCAGAGATGGGTTTGGGAGAGGGGATGTGCAAAAATTCCTCTCAGATGGAATAGTACATCATACTCCTGGTTTTATTTTTATTCTCTAAGAATCTCAGTGGTAGTTTTGCTAATTTGTGCTACTCTGAAATTTCGGATAGAACACAATGAAAACCAGAAGAGTAACTTCAGTACTTCTCACTGAAATGGTTTATGTGGGAACTTTTCAGAGCTTCATTGGGATTTCTGATCAAAACACCTCATTAGTACCTTAACTCTCATGACCATTTGATGTCATCTACTAAGAAAACAATGATTTATGATGCTCCTTACAAAAAACCTGTTAGCAATTAAAAGAACAAGCTCTACTTTCTATTCCTGGGTAAGCAGAAGGTAAGCATGATGGATAGAGACCACAGTAGATTTTCAGATGATGTGCCAGCTGGCTTTCTGTGTAGTTTCTAATGCTGCAGAGATCCACTCACTAATGCTTTATGCTGGTAGCTGCGTTTTTTATATTTGAGTATCCTCCATTCCCTTCTTCCTTCCTTTTAGGTCTAGACTCTAATTCTACAGTCCACTCTGCTCATTTCATTACTGACTCTAGATCAGGGCAGAGAATTAGCTTTAATCCAGTCACAGTTCTATTTGCTCTCTTTCTTGAAAATATGCAGAAACTGCATTGGAGTTATTTTCAAATGTTCAGAGAAGACTCTAATTGTCTCCTGTTTGCTGTTGGTCCTTAATTTGAAAAGCAGATTTGGGGAATCCTGCAGAGATACAGCCTGTGAAAGTCTCGTTCTTGAGGGTGAACCTCTGCTCTGGGTCATCCTGCTTACTCTCATTTGCACAAACACATTAAATGCAATTAGGGCTGTCAGGTTTCCTTGCAGCTTAGCTAAGCACTGTGGTGTAGGTGGCAATTTATACGTTGTCATAAACAAGCTATTTTAGTCAGGATCAGTTAAGAAATTGTTCAGATATTTGAAAGGTCTTTAAGGTGCTGGCTCTAGTGACTCCCAGAAGAGTGATATTGAAACATTAATAGCGACTGAAGTCTAGGATCAGACATTAAAAAGGAGTTCAAGTAGATACTAAGGACTTGAAGTTTTGGGGCATTTTTATGTAATGTAATTCAGTAAAAAAAGATTAATGGTTTATAGAGAAGATGTTTTATAGAGATGCTTTACAGAGATGTATTTGGCACAATAAACTGGAGGTTAAGTAGTGTCTAAGAGGAGTACTAATTCATATTGTTTTTCTTCCTAACGTTTCAGGCACTGAAAGTAATATTCTGCTTCCGTAAATAGTAACCAGTTTCAGAAATGCAGTAACTTTCATGTCTTTCTAAAAATAATGATAAGGGTTTTAATAGTATCCAGCATTCTTAAAAATTCAACTTCTAAAACAATTTTTGAAGATTGCAAGCTCTCTAGTGAAAGCATTACCTGGAAAATACCACTTGAAATATTTTTTGTAGTGAATAAAAGTTGCCCAAACATTTCCTCCTCAAAAAGAAAATCAGAGCTTCTTCCATGTCCCTTCCCTTCCTAGTGTCAAACCCTAAAAAGCAAACCTTGGAGGCATTTGTACTATCATCCTAAGTCAAAGTACAAGTGACATAAATATGAAAACTAGTAGTACTATTTCACGACAACAGAAAAAAAAATTGAATGGAAATATAACAAACCAAAACACTAAACTCTTCAGTATGTATATAATTTTCTAACTTGTTTTTTTGTCAGAAAGTCCACATAATTTAATTTTTTGTATTTTTGTAACAACTCATAGAATTCCAGTCAAAGGTAGTCAAAGGTAGGTTCTGGACAAGTTTTAGTCTCAAGACATGATAATTACCTGGACAGTATATTAATTATACAGTAATTTGCCTGGTAAATAAATTAGAATGTATTTTGACAGTGTGTATATGTGTATATATATATTAATATAACTAAGGAACACACACACCCCAGTTTGACAGAATCTCTAATTTGAGTGACTTTTGGAAATGCAGGTTGGCAAACATGGAGTTAAACCTTAACTGATGTCCTCCAACATCCCTTATGATCCATTGCTGGTGAAAGGGAGAAGAGTGGTGCTTGAAAGAGTAAGTAAATTCTTCACTCTGACACTACAGATTACTTTGAGCCTGAGATGCATGAAGTAGAGCACAAGTGATCTAATATAGACAAGACTTTAAAATGAAAAATTTCCTCTCAGCAGTGTTTCTATCTAATGGTTTACAGTGTTAGCATTAAGATATGGGAGAACATGCCAGTGTAGTAGTATTTTAGGGCAGTTTGTCAATTCCAGACACAAAGCCAAATCAAACATATGTGTATGTTTTTATTTTTGTCCTTGGACTTCCTCTGTTATCATTTCCTCCATGGTTGAGTGCCTCCCTCTATAAGCAATATACAAATTTAGAAAATGCTTTTTGGATCAAATATTTAAAATCAGCAGAACTTCAGAGGTTTGTCGCATAAAATTTGGGTTTTCAGATAGAATATGCTGGTTTAATTCCAGAGAGAATTATGCGTATAAACACCTTGTTTCCTCATATTCAGTATTTCTATATCTCTTTTTTTGTCATTTGTTGCACTTGGAGCAACACCAGGAATTCTGGAGGCCAAATAGGAACCCAAATATAAACAGTATTATTGGTAAAAGATTCAAAAGATTTTACTAGACCGGGCAAGCAAACCAGAGAATTTCTGTAATTTTAGCCAGCAACTCCTGTTTGTGTGATCATCTTGTTTTAGAAGCATTTCAGCACCATCAAAAGCTTTTGCTGGCTGATTATAATGGGTATGTGGAAGGGTATGCAGTCCTATGCAGTTAATGCTTTCTGAGGATATTAGCAGCTGCAGCAATTTTTTAAATATTGAAAGGAACAAACAAGAAAGGTATCATAGTAATACAACTTTAAAACCAGTATATTTTTCTAGAAGAAAGGCTACAAAGTGTGAAAGAGGTCATTTTAACTTGGAGCATAGACATTAAACAATTTTTTTTGCAAGAATCATAATTCACATTTGGCCTATGGCCAAAGCAGTGAACTTTATCACCCAGCCTTGGCACATGCAGATAGATGGTCCCTTCTGTCTCTTTTGCCAGTTATCGCTCATGTTGCCAGGAAATCTTAATCATGCTGCTTGGAAGTGGCTGCTGGCCCATCCCCCTGCTGCCAAGCTATTCCACTGAGTAAGGAGCCCAACTCAGCTTCAGCAAACAGACTCTTAGCTCCATCTAACATAGGAAAAAAGGTCACTGTGCTAAGGCCACTCAAGGGGACCATATGGTGGTAGGACTTACATCATCACGATTGCACTGCTGTTGATGCAACCCTATTAATAACCCTGAAGTTCACAAGGATTTGGCATAACTAGGTTTTCTAAAAGGAAATGTGTAATATGAACCTAGAGTGAACTGCAAAACAAGAAGAAAAGAAAAATGCTCTCTTTAATAATGAGTCATAGAACGGTTAGAGTTGGAAGGGAGCTAAACATATCATCTAGTTCCAACTCTCCTTTCATGGCCAGGGAGGGCCCTCATAGGTCAGGCAGCTCAGGGCCTCATCCAGCCGGGTCTTGAACTCTTCCAGGGATCAGGCATCAACTAGGCAACCTCTTCCAGTGGCTCACCACCCTCTGAATAAAGGATTTATTCCTACTATCTAATGTAAAAGTATCCTCTTACAGTTTAAAACCACTGCTCCTTGTCCTGTCACTATCTGCCCATATAAAAAGTTTCTCTCCCTCCATTTTATAAGTCCTCTTAAGGTACTGAAAAGCTGCAATGAAGTCTCCCTAGAGCTGTCTCCAGGTCAAACAACCCCAACTCTCTCAGCCTGTCTTCACAGGAGAGGTGCTCCACCCCTCTGATAGTCTTTGTGGCCTCTGGACCCACTCTAGAGGTCCACATCTTTCCTGTGCTGAGCTTAATGCAGTATGTTTTTATTGATACTTATTTTCCATTGAAACTATGTATTTGTATTTAAAACTTATTCTAGCCTTCTCTAGTTTGAGAAAAAGGAAGACAATCAGTTAAGCAGTTCAACTGCAGTTCCACATTACTGAGAACTGTTCTGTATGTTCAGGTTTTTCTAGTGTCACATGCAAGCACTGTTCACCCAGCAATAGTCAGAATAATGGAATGCTCAAGTCATACAAATTGCAATCCACTGGTGAATTTAAGCTCTTCATTAAGATGTTCAGTCACTTGCTTTGGTAGAAATATCGAAAGTTGTTTTGTGCATGGGTAGCTCCTTTGTCAGTTAGGCTCCTGTTGTTATCTCTTTTCATGGAAAAGCAAAGGACCTTCTGTTAGTTAAACTGTAATTATATTTTACATCCTGTAGTGAAAATTTATGTCTGAAATTGTATTCATAGATTCTTCTAGGTGACAAAAGGAAAAATAACTTGTTTAGATCATAGAAATTTTGGTAGAATTCTAAGACTCTTGGGAGCAGTGCAAATTTTAAACACAGCCAGTCAGAAATAGTTTTGCAGAACTTTTCCTGAGACTATCAGAACACAGATCATTAGTGTAACTGGTATCTGAATTTCCAATTTCAGGACTTCTTGGACCATTATTTTTGTATGTCACAAAATTTAGTTCCTGAATGCCTGTTTAAGTGATCTAAGAAGTGATGTGAATTTAAACTTCAGAGGTGATCAGTAAGTCCACTGAAGTAAATAAGAAATACTAATGGTTTTCAGACTTGTTTCTATGGGCTCATTTTATTTCTCTATCTCTACAGTTTAAATGGCTTTTGAATTTTCTATGCTTTTTGTGTTTCTAATAGTTTTTCCTTTAGCTTCAGGTAGAAATTGTTATTTTGGTAGGTTTTGGGATCTGATAGGGTATACCCCACACACTGCATTTTGCTGAGGATTTTTATATAGACTTTGCTATAAATATGCTATACCAAACATCTCTTGCATCTGTAATCCATTTGGGGAATGAAGAAAACATAACAGCTATTCAGATTTTTGTACAGTCCATTCCTATGGTTTGTGTGTAATACTAAGGTGATGATAGCACTGCAGTACTTAAAACATAGCAGAATTGGATGACAGCTAAGATGTTACCTTCTCTTTTGGGCAAAAAAAAGTGCAGCTCAACTGCCAGGTATGGGACTGTCAAGTAAGAAATGGTAGCTCAACAACATGCATTTTCATGTCAGCTACTATATAACTCTGCTCTGCACAAGGAAGTGGAATAATGGAAAATATTCCCACCTACTTTTTATGTTTACAGGAGAAGAATCAAAATAAATAAGAGCTTAAGTATTTTTTCACATGCTTGTAGAAAGAATCATCTTGGCTCAGTTTTATGGATGTTATTTTTAGGTGCTTATTTTTCGTTCTGGGATTCTGCTTTTAGATAGTGAACCTTTGCCAAAAATGCCAAACTTCTTTCCTGCTATATAAATGTACAAGAAAACCATGGCATTTCAGAAACCCTCTGTGGTTTTTTTAAGAATAACCCTCTGTGTGTTTTAAATTTGGTGTTGTCTTTGGTAATGCACTCCATCTTGTTTTACATAATTAAGTATAAAATAAGAATATTTTTGTACATAACTTGATAAAAAATATTTACAAACACTCATCTAAATTGATTTACCTGCTGCAATCTAATTCCTTTAAGTTCTGATTTTGTAATGTGATTTCTTTTACTGTGTAGGTGGATACAATGATACAGAAAAAAAAATTGAAGCAGTTGTTTATTTTCTGGATACAAATGAATGAGTAGGACTTTTGATTGTTCTGTTAGAGAACAGCTCTTTCATAGCTAATTGCTTGTGCTAGAATTATGTACCAGACACTCATCCCTGAGGAGGCTTTGCACTCCTGACAGTTGTGCTCTTCTATGCTGCAGTTCCTGCTAAAACAAGAACAAGCGAGCTCCAAGGTAGAAGGATCTCCAGGTAAAATAGAAGCAACGCTCATGGAAAGCTGTCTCCACTTCACAGCATTAAAAGGCCTCTTATGCAGAGCTAAAAGCTTTGCTTCCTTCCTTGGTGTGAGGTGATGCCTTAATGTAATTTGCATCTGCCATTGTGGCAAACGAATCTGCCTCACTGAGGCATGTAATAAGGAAAATGACTCCCTGAGGTTACACAGAGAACAAGCAGAGCTTTGCTGACAAGTGAAATGGTTACAGAAATAAGGCAAGGTTTTGTGAACTGGGAATTACGTTATGTTCTGGCCAAGGTTGCTGTGGCTGAGGTTGGATAGGAGAAGGATACCAAGGGAGTGAAAGATTTAGAAATACTCATTCATGCAAATGGACAACTGGAATTGGAATTGGACTGATTTAAAAGTGACGAGAGATGAGGGTCTTAGTTCAACATAATGGAATACCAGGGTCTTAAGCCTTGTAACTACCCACTGTAGCAGATCTAGTTGGGCTGTGGGGAGCCTCTGGAAGAAAATACAGTAAGTTTTTTTTCATTTTTAGAAATAAACCTTCTCTGCTTCTGAAGTCAGTCCCTTGCCTCAACATACTATGAGTTGGGCATATCTGCTAGTGCCAATATGACATGTGACCTGTTGTTTGTGGGCCACGAGTAAGGTTTTAAATTGCAGAAGCAATGAGCAAACAAGTGAAGTCCATGATACAGGAGTCCTAGGTCATGAGGGGAAAGGGGATGGAGAGAGTGAAGGGACGGACCTCACTATAACTGGTGCCACAGGTCGTGGGGGTGGGAGAATGTGAGCTGCATGAGGCAGGACCTGCGACTGTGAAAGAACGGGGGGACAGTGACTTCCTCTCTCTGCCTTGTGTATCTCTGGGGAACTAAACTTTGACCATACAGTGGAATTTGAATAGTTCTGATAAAAAAAATGATGGGAGAAGCCTCAAAATAAAGTTAGTGCTCTTATTTTAAGTTCTCTCAAAAATACAGAATTGGTCAACTTTTCTAAATAGCTTTCTAAGGTTCAGTGACTGTGAAGGATGTGCAGGCCTTCTTTGGTAAACCAGGCCAGATTATGGCATTAATTGAAGTTTTTCACAGTGTTTTAATTCAGGGATTTTATATTGTTCAAAGTTAAACACAAGGGGAAATTTAATGTGCAGGATCAAAGGTGGTCCTGCCTCCTGTAGATTGAAATCACTATGCCTATTGCATATAAAGAATTTGCGTAGCAAATGGTTTCTAAAACTATTAATATAAACTAACAAAAATACAAAACAGCTGCTGTAAAGGGCCATACTTTTGTGAATGTGTATATCTTCCTTTATTTGCATCCAAGGAGAAAACTTTGTTTATTCCCTCCAGACTTAGAGTATTAGAAATGCAGTTAGATAAGAAGGAAAACTAATGCTTGCTTTGTATACATCAATACTGAGGTCAAGCATGGCATTGTCTTTGTCAATCACATTGGAGAGGTTTGAAATGCTGTTGTTTGATGTCCTGTCTTGCTCAACAGTCACACAGATACTGACAGAATGTGCAACATCACAAATGCATAGGAAATGGCTGTATAACCATGCCAGAGATAAAGACCCTTCACAGTACTGCTCAGCAAAACCTACTGCAGATGGATCTCTTTCACTCAAAAATATTCATCCACTTGAGATGAAAGGCAGTCTGCATAAGACAACTCAGCAAATGAAAGCTTAAACACTGTCAGGTAGCTGGGAATTTTGATTCATAGTAGGAGACTAATCTGTCACACAGAATAAGTCCAGCCCAAGAAGATTATAACAAGAACAATTATCAATTCAGTAAATATTTTCAAATTAATACATTTTAAAATTAGCATCATCAGAAGTTTTGTTGAAGGTCAGATTACCTTAATTCTGTAGCTTCAACATGTATGGGTTCCCCCTGAGAAATATTTGTGGCAATTATAAGCAACTACATTTTCCAGTAATACAGAGAGCTATAAATGCCATATTTTAGGGAACATAGTACCCAAACCCAACATCCTAATGACCAGACAGTCAACATGATCAAATTTTTATAGCATAAACATTTTTAAAAAATTATGATCAGTATTTATATTTAACAGTATATTACCTTTTTTCTTTCCTTCATATGTATTTGCTGAGATGATGATACAAGACAGCAATAAAAATGAAAGTCGCAAACTTCTCATTTTTTGTTTCTTTGAATGAAAGTTCTGCTAAATTCTGCCAAGAGATGGGAAAAGGAAAGAATTAGCAAAGCTTTGCAAGAAATTCTTTCCCATTAATCATTAACCTTGATTTCGTCTGTCCCCTGCTCCGGTTTGTCCTTTTATGGAAGGGAAATTGGAATTTGTCTATTTCCAACCTCTTCATTTTTATTTTATGCCACATGTGGGAGAAATAATTTGGATCCTCTTACCTTGCTCAACAGTGCTCAGCTCTGAACACAGACTTGAGGGCATTTATTCTCTGAAATACTGCTAAAGGCCAGGGTAACCAGCTTGAATTCAGCTGGTCGACAGCTCAGTCTGAGCACATTGCAAAATAAGGGCAAGAGCTGAAGGTTCATCTAAATATTTCATTAGCATAGACAAATCCCAGCAAGGCAATCATCAAAATTTTTATATATATTAAACACTTCTCTTATTTCAGTGATTCAATCAGTACCAGATTTTGGACAATCACAGTCTTTCTTTTCAAATCAAGTGAACAATTTTTAATGCATAAGATATTAACTAATACATCACAATTAACTAACATATCTCCACTTCCAATAAAAGAATCACAAGAAACAGTAGGTCCTAAATGTAGGAGTCATTTCAGAGGAAAGGTTTCTACTAAATTAGTATGTTTAAATAGTAAAATAGTATGGTTTATACTGGAAATCAGAGGAGAATTTTAATTACAGCACTGTGTGTATGTATGCATGAGTAGGTACATATTGCAAAGCGTGAGAGGACAAAAATTCCTCTTGGAGAGGCAGCAGGGATCACACCAGCTCGAGCTCCCACATGAGCAGGACACCACGCTGGCCTCTCCTGTGGTAGCATCAGTCTGCAGCATCACAGATTTCCCACACCACTCAGTGGTGTTGAGAATGCTCTGGCTCATTTTAAAGGAACAAAGTGCCAGCTAGGACACAGCCATGGCAGCACAGGCCTTAGCATGGGCTGCAAATCCACCTGCATTTCCATGGGTCACTGGATTGTCAGTTTATGTGGGGTAATGCTGCAAACCTCCTTGGCTACCTGCACACCTGAGCTAAGGCACAGTTAGCCAGATCGGTGTATCTCACTTACATGCTTTGCACCATTGTGGAATTTTTGTTAGAAATAGGCACAGGAAACTTTCTCCTACACTCTGAATCATTAAGAAGCTCTCATGCACAAGAATGGGTGATAGTGTAAATTCTTTCCTAAACTTAGTTTATTATGGATTTGCTATTAGTAATAGCAAACGGAGACAATTTTTTAAGAACTCTAGTTCTTTGTCAAATGACTGAAACACAGCTTATAAAGTTGAAAAAAGTATCTTTTGAGCATTCAGTGAACCCCAGCTTCTTTATGAAGCCTCTTATGTTAATTACTAAATCTAGAATACAATAAATTATAGCCATACCATTCCAGCCTGAGGAATTTTCAAAATTTTATGTTGTTTTTATAATCAACTATTTTAAACTGTCCCAGATAAAAGTTTTCTCTTCTCTAAAGACTATATCTCATATGACCAATATGCTATAGCAGAATTGACATGTTAGACAGGAAAAAAAAAGTATTCTCAGCAGGGAAATTCTGCTGTCTTGGGTGATGCATTGTTCAGGCATATGAGAGCATGCTTTTGGGGAGGGGTCCATACTGCTGGATGCTGCATGAAGGCAGGAGAAAAGTGCAGATCACTTTCTTTCCTTGCTCATTCCAAGCAGCTGTGAGTCCAGGATACAGCAGACAGCTGGAAAACCCTCAAGCAATCTCTAAGGTCAGAACACTCACTGCAGCTGGCAGTGATCTTGGCACAGTAACATCTGAAGCACTGTCAACACTGATTGATTATGTGTGTGTGTGAAAGTATACTGGAAAAGAGGACATACAGAAAAAGGGGGTGATAGGATCAAATTACTCTTGATAAATGAAAAATACTGATCACAGCAGTATTTTTAGTGCGGAAGAAAAGGAGACAGAAGATAGAACTTGGACAAGAATTTAGACTTTTATGCTGGATAGGAAATTCTGTATTTTAGTGAAGTTAAGACTGGTGGAAATTCCTAGTGTGATTTAGCACAGCCTTGCAGTGAACTTAGCCAATAATGTTGGCTGAAGATTATGTGAAGATGACAGGTCTGACTGACTGATTGAATGGTGACACCAGGCACAGTAATCAAGAAAATAGAGAGTATTTTGAGGAGAAAGATTGCAAGTTTCACTTTCTGCAGACAGGAATTGTTCTGGAACAAGGTGGTAGATCTGTCAGGGACAGAACTGGCTGTTGGATCTTTGTGAAGAGATTGCCTGAAAATAAAGTCTATAGGGATCAATGTTTGGATTTACTTCTCATTATGGAACCCATGTAGGAATCCAGGATGACATTATGAGAATTTTATGAAGGATTGCTTAAACTGGTAAAAGGAAAACTGGGAAAAAAAGATGGAAGAACCTGCCTTCCTTTGGCAGGTTTTACTTCATTTAGCAATTCCGTATCAGTTATTGCTGGTATTTATTTGTCTTTCCAGTAGTCATAGAATGTCAGCAATAATGATAAAAACATTAAGCAGTGTTGTGGGAATAATTGTACAGCATTTGAATGAGAGGTTTCACAGTGCATGTTGAGGATGAGTTTATGTAGCACTGAATTGCCTGCTATGGCACATTAGTCTGCAGAGAGCAGATGTGATTGTGTTCCAGAGGAAGAAGCTGCTCTGATGGCCTTGACAGCATTGTCACACAATGTGTTTTCAGAGTGTATGTTTGGGTTTCCTTTTCTTCTCCATTTGATTTACATGAGTAATTCCAATTACCTTTATTATCTGCTCAAAGAGAAAAGAATGGGTGTTCTGCAAATATAATGATCATTAGAGGTAGAAAACTCCTGGCAAATAATTTACCTGTGAATCCAAATATTTAAATTATAACCTTTGCCATTTTCAACCTGTTTATCTGGTCACTTGATAACTACTTTGCTGCTTTGCTTGATATGCTCTTAGGTGGGTTAATTGTCATTTGTATTATTATTGCATATATAATATTCTATGAATATATAACCTAAATTATTTTAGGAATTAGTTACCCTAATGCAAAAAGCATAACAAGAAAGAGACTGGCACATTATGAAGATAGAAAAAGTGGAGCCAGGTATTTACCAGAAGCAACTGTGAAATTGCTACTCAGAGTTACTGGCAGCATGTTGCATCACTCACTAAAATGGCTTTTTTCAGACACATTTGAATCTGCATGAGATGTAGTGAGTGGGAGCTGCAATATTTCAGGTGAAAATCACTGCAGAAAAAAGAGGATGCTCTGGATCTTTATATTACTCCACTGTTTGATCATAAGAATAGTGCCTTAAGAATGGTGAAACTCAATACCCCTGAGACACTCCCAGTGTTCTGCCAGAGCCTTATGAACTGTAAGGCTGCTCTGCTGCAGTCCTGCACCACTGGCAGTGACAAAATGTACAACACGGGTACCAGGAAATCAGGGAACAGACATCTCAGGGACTGTAAAAAAGGCTGGGAGGCTGATGTAGGAAAATAACACCTGGAATATGCAAGCTGCACTGTGTCCTGATGTTACTTTCAAGAGTGAGTGGAAAGTTTAGGATTGGATATGTTTGCTACTCATGCTCTGGATAAGGAAAGTGGATAATTTGGTATTTGCAAAAATCCTGATTCTTAAAAAATGGCTGAAATTAATTTGTTTAAATTTAAGATTTAAATATGGTTATGGTTAAATATGTTAATCTTAAAATTTAAGGATCCATTTTAAAAAAATTCTGTAGATACGGTCTCTCTTTTCCATAACACCCAGCATTTGCAATTATTTCATTTTCTGCATTGAAATCACTCATACCTACTGCAGTGATCTGGATTCCAAAGTTAGAAACAGATATTCCAAACTGCTCTATGAAACAGACAGAACACATTTCATATTGCACGGAGGCTACT
Source organism: Chloebia gouldiae (assembly GCA_003676055.1). Classification (NCBI taxonomy): domain Eukaryota; kingdom Metazoa; phylum Chordata; class Aves; order Passeriformes; family Passeridae; genus Chloebia; species Chloebia gouldiae. Next base: position 4,392,968 of record QUSF01000015.1, read on the forward strand.
GCTTTGCCAACTTCACGTGAAATAGAATCTTTTCTTAAACACACAGTGGTCAACCCAAATGTGTAGCTTATGTCAATGTGTTTATATGTAGTTTGCATGCACTGTAAGGGGGCTTGATAACCTTCTCTCTTCTGCTGAGCTGCTGCTTGTACAACATATACCCAGGAGGTAGACTCTCAATCACAGTCCCCATCTGCTTCCTGGCTAATGTTCCAGTTACAGTTAGACCTCTTGCACATATTCACATCTAAATAAAATTGATGGTTCACTATTGGAAGCAGCGTGTGACTAATGATGCATTGTACCAGGCAAGTTTTTGCTTGAATATATCTTTCTAATCAAGTTAAAAAAGAGAACACAGAGCAGAAATTTGTTAGGCATACAGTCCTGCTTTTTTTCTGAAACCACATTGTTCATCAAGATGCTTTTCAATCACCTGAAGACCTGTTATATTGTAGTACAAGATGTTCTTTCAGGTTTGGAAGAGATTTTATGGGCCAGAACTTCAGCTAGCATAAATTGGCTTCTGTGCTGCTCTAATGATTTTCACCAGCTGAGGATCCACCCTGTGTTCCTATAATAACCCTAGCATCTGAAAAAAGAGTCATGTGATGGTTATGCTAATACATCTGAGGTTATAGAGCAAGAAAATTTTTATGTGGTTGAATTTTTAATGCACTTTTTAAATCCAAAATTTATTCTGCCTGTTTGATCTTTTCTATGATTTTTTAATATCAAATAACTCTGAAGAGACATTTTTAGATGGACTTTTGTGTGTAGATTCATGGTCTATGTCAAACATACAGCAGCTGCACATGAGTCTGAATCTTCTTTTACAGTAGTAGCTATAGAGTCATCACACTTTTCAGTATTAAATTCAAAACTAAATAATTGATCAGCAAACTTTGTTTTCTGATATGAAAGAAAACCACTAATTTGCAGGAGCATAGTGTTGTAAAATATGAATTTCTCATACAAGATGCATTTCATACTCTGTATCCCCTGATAAGGTAGTCTTTTTCCATGACTCATCACCCAGAATATGATCTGACTTGGAAACACATTTGGGACTAGGAATGGAATTCTTTCAGTTTCAAGTTTTCCCTCAAGTCTAGAAGATTTTGTATATTTATGCTTTTCAATAATATTTGCAATGTGGTTCACTGAGTAATTCTTATTATAAACAGCTGTAAACAAAGAAGAGAACCCAAATACAATTGCCAAGTATAAATATAATTGTATAATAAGTGGGTCATCTACATCTACTTCAAACTTTAAAAAAAGGCACTTTTTGTTTACTTCAATGTTCATGGAGTGCTTTTCATAACAAAGCATTACTTGTTTAATTGCCTTAGAAGAATGCTGTTTCTTCTGGGTCTGTCTGTCTTTCTCATGTGTACTCTGTGTTCATATGGGGCATGTCTCTGATAGATTGACAAATTAGAAAAGCGCAGAACTGATGAACCAAATAAAAGGGAGAACAAATCCCAATACATCTGGACTGCCCATGCTCTTCCATTATGTGGAGAATATTGGGTGTTTGCATATTACCCCTGCCTTAAAACAGGCTGGGATCTGGCCTAATCCCTGCCTCCTGTTACAATTAGTTCTGTTCTTCAGCAGACAGGACTAAATTTTTGTATGATTATGCACTACTGGAAGGGGTAGTGCAGCTGCAGATCTTTTATCCACCTGGATTCTGTCTTGTTTTGGATATTTGTTATTGTCAGTGTCCTGTTTCAGGGATGATTGAATTTTTTGTTATTAAAGCAGCTTTTACACAGAGCTGTAACACATAGGAAACTTTCCCGAATCAGCACTGGGGTGTCAATAGATGTAACTGTGAAGAGCAGATGTGCTTTTGGAAACCTCAGTGTGCCTGCCCAGGGCATTTTCCTTCACTGGTCTGTGTAAGAAACAGCCAAACATATGCAACAAAGCTCCTTGGAATACTGAGACCCAGCCCAGCCTCCCTCCCCCTTGGGGACTGAGCTTTATGGTTTTAAGCAAAACCAACACAAGAGCAATGCCTTTTGAAGCTGCCTTGCTTGTTCACCTCCTCACATCAAACAGAAGCATATCTGAAACAGATGAATACAGAGGAAAACCAATAGTGCTCTCTCCCTTGCTTTTGAACTACTGTATTTAGGAGGGAGAATTTGTAACAACAAATAGAAAGCAGACTTGTTTCAGATATTGATTGATGGCTCTTAGGGATAAAGAAGGCAGCAAGAACAAGACAACCAGGGCTTCTTGTAGGTAACATATTTGAAGAGGATACACATGAAGGCACTTAAACAAAAGGCAAAGACCCATGCCAAAGTAAAGAAACTTGAAAGACACTAAACATTCGAAGGCTGATTGATGATGTCTCTTAGAACTTAACATGATCACAGGACCAAAACCCAGATCTCTGTGTACCTGCTGTCATTAAAATTGAGTTTTCATGAAAAGAGAAGAACAACCAGACATGAAATCCAAAGGAGAAGAATTGGATTAATATATACAGAGTAGATGAGGCGGCAGCAGACTGTTTGAGGTGGTTAATTATCAACCCTAAAAGTTTTGTTTGTTCCAGGACCTGAAAAAGCTCTTGCTAGTCCTAGCAGAACTTAGATACTGGGGTGGATAGACCCTTGAATCTGATGTATTGTGGGAGTTCCTACATTACTAAAAGATTAGAGATTATGAGAGAGAAAATTGGCTTAGTTGAGGGATGAAGAAGCCTTAAATACTTTAAGCATCAGTTAGGATAAACATGCATTTAAAATCTTCTCCAAACATTCTGAAAATCTGGTCCGAGAAACTGCCTGAAAATGTTACAGATTGGTAAAAGAATTGTGGACTTTGTTCACAAAAATAGAAATGAATGTAGCCTACTAGAAAGAATTGAAATAGTTGTTTCAGTGTTAGTTCTGGAACTGCAAATCTTTGATGTCTGGATATACCATAGGATAATTGATTAAATACATTGGTATTCCAAAATCCATAGTTGTTGAAATGATTCAGAGCAACAAAACAGTCAGTATTAGGTTTGAAGTGACTGTGACCATGAGTTCAAACAATTTCTTGGTAGTGTCTTGTAAATACTGACGTCCCACAGCTGAAATGGGAAAAGATACTAAACACTGTATTTAGCACAGATGTTTCCTGTTATAACAGTTCAGTAAAATTTCAGTGTTCAGTGGGCCTTTAACACCCACCCTCCATCTGTGGTATTCATTTTTAGCATTGTGGAATAGGCAAAAAGAACAGGCATATAATTAAAAAGAAACCCCATCAGGGTGTTTTCTCTAGCTCCACTTTCTTTTTTTTTTCCTAGACATGTTCCTTCATTTGTGTGTGGAAACATTTCATGGGTGGCAACATAGGTAAGACAAAGCTAGTTCTCCACCTGATTGCAGCCAAGTGTACTCAATCAAGCCCTGGAGCACATGCTGCATCCATGAGTGCTGACTGAGGAAGGCTGATTACGTCAGCTGGGTAAGAATAATATTCTTTGCCAAATGACCAGTTTGTGCTTGTGGCTTCTAAGTAGCTGTGGTTCACCAAAGTGCTTGAGAAGTGCCTTTACTTTGAAGAGGGAGTTGAGGGAAGGGCTGGAGGCAAGCAGTGCTGAGGGACCGGAGGAGCACTGTGGGAGTAACAAAGTCAATAATGATGGTAAAGCTCGTTTTTGAGTTACTTGCTTGGGAGACAAAAAATGAGAAGGAAGCAAGCATTAAAGTGACTCTGACCATAACATGCATTGCAAAAACATTGAAAATTTACAGTGTATACCAACTTCTCAAGTTTCCTTCATGTGTGTTTATTCCAGGTTGAATGTTCCAAAACCTTAACGTGTGGCATGTTATTTGTTGATTAACCTGTGAGACAGAGCACGGGTGTCAGTCTAGTGAATTTTCAAGTTAACTCCTACGTTTGTGGTGACTGGGGAATAAGTAAGGAGTCTAAAATGTATTTACTATGGGAGAAGAGCAGTGCCATTGCAAGGGCCTCATCCGAGGGATGCAAACCTTGCTAAGTCTGCACTGCCTGTGGCACGTGGACCTGTACCTCCTTATCTGTGTGTCTTCCTTCACTCTGCACTGTGGCATGAATCCAGGGCAGCCACCACTGGCCTGCACTACCCTCACACCACCCTTAGGAAGAGCATAGAAGCAGGCAGCTGGCCTTTCCATGGAGATTTAATAGCTCCACATCCTACTGTGTATTCCTTGGTTTTCTATGTTCTAATTATAGTTTAAAAATTATTACTAATTTCTTTTTAATTTCCAAATTCCATTTGGCATCTTACATTGAAATTTCCTGCAGAGAAAGAATTCAAGCTATCAGATAGAAATCTTTCTTGTCATATTCCCCCACAGATGGTCCAATCTGCTCTGCAGTTCATGCCTGACAGCTAGTTAATCTGGCAGTGTAGGAACACACATTTAAAAATGCAGGTTCTGGCGTCAGCCTCAGGCAAGCACCTCAACTATGTTCTGTACCCTGAAACTGAGGAATTCAGTCTCTGTTCTCCTTAAAGGTATCAAGAGTGTGTTTTCCAGATGTAAGGTATTCTGTAGAACATAACTCAAACTGAGATGTAACTAGGAATGTTTGTGTTGTTGCAGTACACTAACAATGTTTTCACACTTACACCACTGGCTTAGGGCCATTTCCTAAAAGTGACTGAGAAAACCAAAAATATAGGATTCTTTAGTTTATTTACTACAGGACCATTTTAATCCTCTTTATTTTTTTTAGATAAAGTTATTATTTTTTCTGGAAACTACATGTTGTATTTAAAAAAATGTGAAATGTCTCCCAGTCTGTTCCAGATTAGTGAAATTACCATGTGAGATTCTACAAAAGTTATTGCACTTTAAGCACATCAGTTTTTATTAATGCAAAAGAGATAAAACCGATTTTTCCATTTGCTCTAAAATGACAGTCTGTAAATGGCAGCAAACACATTTTTCAAAATGCTAGCTCTGTTTTTGTGCATCCATTCTGTATCGTATTTGTTAAGAGATAATGCAAATATTCGTATTAGTCATTTACTCAAACTTTAAGGCTGAGTAGTTAATTTAATATCACATTTTCCATTCCTTTTTGATGCAGAAATAAGAAATCAAGAAATTAGGATGAGGTGCGATTTTTATAGGTCATATATAATGTAAATTCTGAAATGGGTGCAGAACTTTTCCATAATGCTTTTTTAGCAAAAAAAAAAAGTCTGCTTAAAAGCTTTTACAGCTGTCCCTAGGGTTCCCAGTGAAGTGATGATAATTTTTGTTATGAATTAATCTTAGTAAATTTCACAGTAGCAAAAATTGTGAACATTTAAAGAAATAATGCAACTTTAAGAACAGTTCTGAAATTTTTCAACTAGCATAATCTAGGGGCTGGCTTTCAAAGAAGCAGTATATTCCTGATTTTAATTGTCTTCTAATTAATCTCTTCTGGAAAGAATCAATTTCAAATGCAGGAGAGGTTCCCCAGGTAGTTTTTCAAGAATCACTCATTAAGAGGAGCTTTAAGGTCATGCATAAGCAGAGATCATAGAATCATAATATGGTCTGGGTTGGAAGGGCCCTTAAAGACCATCTCGTTCCACACCCTGCCATGGTGGGTGCAGGGGCTTCCACCAGACCAGGTGGCTCAGAGCCCATCCAGCCTGGCCTTGAGCACTTCCAGGGATGGGGCAGCCACAGCTCTGCCAATACCCAGACAGCCTCATGGCAAAGAATTTCTTCCTAATGTCTAATTTAAATTCTGCCTCTTTCAGTATGAAGCCATTCCCTTGTCCTACCACTCCAGGCCCTTGAGTCTGCAAAGTCCCTCTCCAGCTCTTTAGGAGCCCCTTTAGGCACTGGAAGGTCTCCCTGAAGCCTTTTCCTCTCCAGGCTGAACAGCTCAGCTCTCCCAGCCTGTCCTCACAGCAGAGGTGCTCCAGCCCTCTGATCATACTTGGGACCATGCTGTAGACATGCTCCAGCAGATCCTTGTTTTGCTGGGAGCCTCAGAGCTGGATGCAGCACTCCAGGTCTCTCACAAGAGCAGAGTAGAAAGGGAGAATCCCCTCCCTTGACCTGCTGGTCCCAATTCTTTTGGTGCAGCCCAGGATATGATTGTCTTTCTGAGCTGCAAACACACCCTGCCAGCTTATGTCCAGCCTCTCATCCACCTCCAAGTCCTTCTCCCCAGAGCTGCCCTCACTCCTCTCTCTGCCCAGCCTGCATTTGTGCTTTGATTTCCCCAGCCCAGGTGCAGGACCTTGCACTTGGCCTCGTGGAACTTTGTGAGGTTCCTGCAGACCAACCTCTCAGGCCTGTCAGGATCCTACTGGATGCCAATCCTTCCTTCCATTTTTTTTTCTATTAGACTTAGGCAGGCTGGTCTAAGAGCTGGTGTGTTTTCCAGATTATTTTTGCTTTAGCTATAGGTTCTTGATATTCTTTTTCCCTTTCTCAAGGCTTTGTTTCATGCATTGTAATATATGTTCCCTTTGAGAAGAACAAAATACATAATGAAATTAAGTTCTTACTTGGAATTACAAGGAAAGTGTATAATTTTTCAGATTTCATAGCAAGGGATATCTGGGCTGTATCACTGGCAAATCACTTCAGCTGTAGTTAGAGAGCCATTGTACTGCACTGCTGTGGAGCATATCACATATAGCCAGTCTCCATCAGGAATTGTGACAGCCCAAGGAAGGCAGGTTTTGACATACTATATTTTGCTTGTATTATATTTTGAGCCATGTAGCCCTGACAGATTGTCAGGGAAGTGATTAGTCTGGATTACATGGCAATGATTTCATTTTATAAAACAAAACACAAAAAGCAAGCAAAGAGGAATTGCTTTTGGCAGAAGATGATCCCATTACTTAGAAGAAAAAATTACTTGATGTTAAATTAAATCCTTATCAAAATGAATGCAACAGAATATGACAACAAATAATAGATGATAACTAGTTAATAACTCTGAAATAAGGATTTAGACAATATTTTCTCATTCAGCGCTAAATCAAAGCCATGTAAGCAATATTACATTGAACACTTGGCTTCATAGAAACAGCTACTGGTAATGCACTACAGGGCCCAACTACTACAGATGTGACAAGAGCTGGCATTGTACAATGTTGGCAGTATCATAATGTATGAAATATCTGTGTATACCATAATTTCTGGAAGGAAGTGCTTCCCTGCAAGGCTGCTTATTTTCATTGAGGCCTTTGAATAAGAGTGGTGCTATTCTGTTAAGGAAGTTGGTTTGGCATTTTGTCCAGGGAAATTGGGTGCATTGAGACTAGTGGGCGAAGAGAAGAAAACCTCCCAAAAACCTGACTTTTAAAGAGTTGACCCTGTGTCCCAAGGACTGAAGGCAATATGCAGCTGGAGAATTGTGCTGGAACACCATAGGTGCAGCAGTGCTCCAATACTCATTCCTCCTGAGAAGGCAGCTGATCCCTGACTGCACCTCAGGATTGCAGAGCTCTGATCACCTTCTTTCCAAGCAGCAGCAAAATGCCATTTATGATTGTCTTCTGCAACAGGCTGATTTATGAGGAGAAAAACACACAGTCCAGAAAAAGGTAAATAAAATTTCTTAAAAATATGGGCTGCCAAAAGAGGAACTACTAAAATACATATTAAGCCATAAATCTATAAAAAGGGCATGTGGTGCAGTGGTTAGTATAGTGTCTTCTGGGAAATAGGGCTAATTTTTCTATTTGTTTCAAGACTTATGCTGTTTTGACTGACAGAAGCTCAGCTCTATGGCAAATGGAACATTTCAGAAGTGAGTATGTTCTTTTTCCTGGGTGGGCACTCTTGGTCACTTGGTCACAGCTAGGGAGCTGTTATGGTGTGCTTTCTAGATTACAGTGGCATAACATTCTTAAGCAAAGGCAACATAAACATCACATCTTTTAACTTCAGCTGCTAACTTGAAACCAAAAAGCATCCTTTGAGTACAGTTCTTGGACTTTGTTCAGTCAACCTTTGAAGAAAGAGAATATGCCTTTTGTATAAATCAGGACCAGACTTAAACACATGAGGCAATTTGCTCACTGCATTTGAAGTTAAAATTTGACATAACAAAGGATATTACAAGAAACTGCGGTGAAGTTTAAAAAGATCAGTACTGAGCTGAAGTTTATTGCCAGTGCTGTTCTTGCAGATCAAGGCTATGCTAATGTGGTCTAGGGTTACTTTAATATTTTGCAGCCTCTCATTCCCTTGATACATGTTTTAAGCATGCATATCACTCACTTTTATAATAAAATAACTTGATAAAACCTTCTGCTTTGTGCTGGTCTCCTGAGGTAAAAAGTCATAGATATGTTAAGTCTCACATTATTTGTTCCACCTTCATTATATTTGATGAAATATATATATCTTGGTAATATAACAGACAGTACTTCCTCAGTAACTGGATTGCTGTAAGGAAGGGCATTTTTCATCTGAATAGTGAAATTGTTATTTTTCTGGTCTTCTTTGTAAGACACATATAGAAGATTGACAGCACTAACTGCTATTGCACAGCATGATGGAAAACTTTGAAAAGGACTTTTGTCTTTAGGGATGGATGAGTGGAATCTTTACAGTCTTCCTGAAAGATGTACTGTGCAGCTTTTTATTCTCTGTGCAGGAAGAGGTGTGTGTGTGTTCTAAATATAATTATGGGTCAGAGTGTAAATGTTAGGTTGTGTGAAGTCCATGACTGAAAGCAGACTATCAATTATGTCGGTGGGAGGTTACTGCCAAGATCAAAAGTAGATTATAGGCCTGGCTAAGGCTGTATTCACACAGCTTTGCTAGTGCATCAATGCTGACGTGCTATCCTAGCAAAGAGCATGGCACTCCTGTGGAGGCAGCATATTCTGGTTGGCTGTGAGTGAAAGATGCTCCCTGGAAAAGAAATGCTGTCCATGTAAGTGCCTCTCTGCACTCAGCTTTTCCTGATGCAAATAGCCATGTGTCTCTTTGGTCCATGTTCATGTCTGAAGCACTCACAGCTCTGATTGGTGAGCAGAGAAGCCTGGCCTTCAGCAGATGAACTGAGAGTGATAAGCCAAGCCCTTGCCCTTCTCCATGGTGAAGGGGTTGAATAATCATAAGATTCTCTGTGTAACATGGGACAGGATAGAAACAATTATTCACGTGGGACAACCACCTGTAATTCTAGGGCATCCAAATTCCCAGGGAGTCATTAAATTAAAATTAAAAAGGACCCTTTTCTTTTGAATTTTTGTTTTGGTAAGGAAGCAGAAGCAGAAAAATCAGCTCCTAGAAGAAACCTAATTTGGTCTAAAACCATTAGAGGGAAAGTTCTTGATTTTCCTCATAGATATAAGACAAAATTATTAGTTTTAAAAAACAAGGCTTTTAAATGTACAAACTATACTAAACTTACTCCAGTTTCTTCACTCTGGCCTTACTAAATCATGGAGTTTATAACTAAGGGATTGAAAAGCACTGAATGTAAAAATATTGAGACATGATGAATGCAGAATCTTTGTTACACAAAGAAGTAGAAAGTATTGATCAAAAAAAATGCTCTGAGGCAAACCAATTAAAGACCCATTGACAGCAAAATGACCTGCTCATCCATCTTTCAAATGAAATTTAAAACCTAGGTCCACATTATTTGTGGCCATTTTAAACTCTTGAGCATTTTTACTGGAGTCTGAATGCTGTTCATTTTGGTCTCCTGGCCAAACTCCAAACGGAATAATTATTCTGCTTCTTTCCTAAATTACAGCAGCAGCTTCATTAGGAACAAATGCATTCATAGTTTGCTGACCTAAACTGCTCTTATAGTGCTGTGCACTATTAACTGTTGCTGCATTTCCAGCTGAGGCTGGCTGCATTTCCATGATTAAATGACCTCTGGACAAAGTATGTATATCTTTAGCTTCTTTCAAAGGCTGTGGGACAAAAGATGCTGTATATATAAATGCTATCAAAGAAATATTTTTGGCCCAGAACATGCAGGTCTTGAAGTGTGTTCACTGAACAGGGGGAATTACTGGCATTCAGTGATGTATCTGGATGAAAGACAGAGACTATTTGGGGACAGAGGGTGTTTGCTTATGGGCTGAAAAGCTTGTGGCCACTGATAATCATGAGAAAGGCAGTTTCATTGAAAAGCATTGCAAAATTACAGAACAAAATGGGAAGCAAAGGGAGAGTGGAGATTTACTAAAACCAGAGGCTCAGTGCTTTCTGGATATGTGTTTCTGGAAAATGAGGTTAGCTAGCAAGATGCGTGTTGGGTGTTTTTTCAGAAGTAAAAGTGATTAAATTGTTGAGAAGTCTAATAAAATATTCCAGATATTCTATGCATGGTTTCTTAAGGCTCTATATTTTGTTCTAGTTATGTTCTAGCTTCTTTTAAAAAGTGTCACACCGGCTGAAAGGTGAGGGAAACCCCAAAACAGTGTGAGATATGAGCAGGATATTTTTACAGTCTTTTTTTTTTTTTTTTCTACTGTGCTGTTTAGCTACAGCATCATCCCTGCTTTCCAGTGCTATCATTGTTGTACAGCACCTGAATTAGTTGCCTAAAGTGGTTTTAACTACCAATTTAGTGGGAGATGCTCAACTACACAGCTGTTCCTAAAAAAACCCAGAATAGTCTAAACACAAACAGCTAACTGAAAATGTTGTTTGTAGGAAACTGTTCCAGTTTTGGGAGAGCCACATGGCAAGAAAGCTCTCTAATCCATGGGACGGTTACAGTGGCAGCAAGGAACTGATTTGAACCCCAAGGTCTTGGCTTTCATTAACCTTTGTCTCTGTGCTGTGAAGTAGAAACACTGTGTGATCCTTTCATATAGCCTGGAACCAGACTACACTGTAGAGCTGGGCAATTTTCTTTCTGTAGATGAGTTCAGCAAGTACAAAGCAGAACTGTGCTCCCATTCTCCTAAGTGTAAGTGGGTTCTTTCACTAGGTAGCAGATTCAAAATAAGGAAAAATCACAAATTTATTTCCAGCACAAAAGCTATTACTAAAAGATATTTTTATTATCTCAGAAGTCAGAGCCTTGGAATAAAGGTGCTATATTTGGTGTGCTCTATGCAGTGTGCTATATTCAGGTGTTCATGGTAGACTAGAGTATGACTATTCAGTATCACCAAGTTGTTGTTTGACTGGTACCAGAACTCTAAATCCCTACACTTATTTTTTCCTAACAGTGAAACATTTATACCAGAAGTGTCCAGTTCATTAGTTAACTGAAATTATTGTGATCGTGCTTCCATACTTTACTAGGATTTATTCTTAGACTTCTTCTTTCTTGTTTGGATGTATTAGTGCTATTTCTTTATTATTTTTTCTCTTATGAACTGTTCTGAAAGGACAGTGTTCTTTACAGATAGGAAAGTATCTCTTCCCTCCAAAACATCAACATTTGCAATCAAGGAAAAGAACAAAAACCAGTTACTGTCATGCACATCACCAATCAAAGATGCTGACCATTGTGGATGGTCTCCTAATCTCTCTCAAATGAAGAAAAAGTGCATTTAGAGAAACTGAAGCATCTTTGAACAGTCTGCTATGAGTCAAATGGGTTTGTTTTGCAACAGATTTTATTTGCTATGAATAATTTGATGAGCTTTATTTAATTGGCAGACACAACAATAACCACTCATATCACATTTCCCATAGGCTCCAAATCATGTTTGAGCCCTTTTGCACAGTTAAATGGTTACTAGTTTTCTTCTTTCAACATCTGTTTTAGTCAATCTTGCCAAGTATCTAGTCATTGCTGTTTTAACAAGATGTTAAATATTTAGAATTACGGAACAGCTTTACAATTGTGCCTGAACATCTTTTAACTGTCTCACTTTGGATTTTGTGACTTTGTATATCATTTGCAGAACTTTAGGACAAAACACAGACATCTATTAATAAAATAAAAAGGCAAACACAGCACGTACATAATTTACAGTTTCAGCAGAATTACAGATTCTCACTTAGATTTCAGTAGAATATAGACATCTAAAGAACTTAGGAAAATCAGCCTTTTTAAAAATCTAAACAGAAACAATCCACAGCTTTCTCCTGCCTTGCAATAGTAGTCCAGTGCACTGATGTTAATTATATTGGAAAACCTAGTAAAACCCAAGTAAAATGTACATGTCTGCACGTCATTGTTCTGATGTGGTGGGTAATGGAAACCAACACTGCAATATTTGAGTCACAGGATGAGTCAGCTCTTTTTGATGAAGGACCAGCACTGGACATTGAGAATAAGAGTAGATTTCAAAACTTCCCATACAAACCATTTAGTCTTTTCACTAATATTCTCAGTCATAAGCAACAAGAAATTTTATGTTAATTCTAAGCCTTCATTCTAACCCCTCTGTATAAAAGCAGCTTAGTCTAAACAGAATTCAGACCACAATGTATTTCTCATTGTATACAAAAAACATGTGCTTACCCAACTTGGCCTTACTTGATGATATGTCCCAGTTTGGCATAAACTATTTTATAAAATGAAAATTGAAAATAGACGTTAATGAAGACTCTCTCCTTAGAAACAGTGGATAGGTTATATCACAAGCCAAGAATTCTCAATTTTATACCCTCTTCCACAGAAGGCACAGCGCTGTCACATATTTGAATGGCTGTTTTTTTCAAAATTGGCATGTTTTTCAAAATATTGCTAAATAAGATCATTGTGTACCACATTCTTGTGCCAAAATATACAAAAATGTGCTATATCAGTCACATGTGTAGTTAGGCATCCAGGACAGGACTTAGAACTGGCTTTTTAAAGCTGTAAATAACAAGCTTCTATTATGACCTAAATGCTATTCTCTCTGTGAGACAACCATAACATATATTTACCCAAACTCAGCAGAGTGGTTTTCCTTAAATTATAGCAAACTGTCAGAGAAAGAAGAGAAAGACAGAGAAGATTTAGGTCCAGATCATAGGCATTTTTAAATCCAAGGCTGATCTGTCATTCCCTAGAAGACACCAGTATTTTGCCTGTAATGAGCAGTTACTCTGAAGCTGGCTTTGTGGCTGAATGAAAGAATAAGGAATTGTGTATGAAGATCAGATTTCCTGCTATGACCAAGGATACATAAGCTGGTGTGTAAAAAAAATGTGCAAAATAGTCTTCTATATACTGGATCTTGTACTAGAACACAGGTCCATGTAATTTGATATGAATTTTGCATGAAATAGGATTTAAAATGAAGCCCTAATATGGCATTTAATTGGTCAGATACACAGTAAAATACAAAACCGCTGTTCAAGGAAAAGGTTTGTGTGATACCCTGAAGGAGTTACTGGATTTGTTATCTTACCATTAGTTGTGACTGAGGATATGATAAGTTTATTTTGCAGGAGTTCATGAAGGAATAACCTGAAAAACAGAATTCTGTGGAAGGAAATAATCCTGGTTTTCAGACAGAAATGTTTCACCTCATTAGTTGTCTTGCCTACTTCAAGGATACAGTAACAGCTGTGGCTGGTGTGAGTGATACAAGGCCCCTAATGCCGTGCTTGTGGAAATAGAAAGAAGATGCTACTATGTCTTAGTAAAATTGCACAGCAGTAGAAAGAGCATGCAAAGGATAAAAATCCATCTTTGGACAGGAGAGTGGGATTATTAAAAAATTGCATGTTTCCTTAAGGATATGTGAGTAAGCTCTTGTTTATTACTGTCTCCAACTACACAGGATTGCAGTAGCAATTTTAAAGCAATAGCAGTATAAATTTTCAAATAAACAATTGCTTATTAAACCAAAACTGAAGGTAAAGAAATTGCAGAATAATATAACTATGTCCTAGGACAGTTATCTATTTAAAATTATAGAGGAGCTAAAGGATCAGTCAAGCACAATGTGGATAAACTTAATAATCTCAAGTTTACATAAGTACATAATGCATGTGTTAAGAACATGTTCACAGTAAAAGTGAGTTAGAGGATTTTAAGAATTCTAGCTGCTTTCATCTTGAAAAAAATCACTTGAGCAGCTCTGTCAGTGAGTTAGAGAACTGAACCCTGCAGAGGGTTTGAGGGGAAAAGAGGCTTAGCTAAGAGTTTCTGAAGAATATATTTCCTAACCTAGTTAAATAATACGGAAATGATACTTGTCAAAAGTCAAGGACAGTGATCTTGTTTGCTTTCCCAGGAGAATTTGTGTTTTGGGTTAGATGAGGGAATGCAGGGGTGTTTAACCACAGTTTTGGAGATTTTGCTCCAGTACACAATGCTTACCTTACTAAACTGCAAGCCTGACTTTCTACATCTCTTAAAATTTCCCTTCTGTTAGGAGCCCAATCTTTGTATGTTTGCAGAGCAGAGGGTAGTGAAGTCTCAACCTCTGAGACACTTCAGACCCACAGCTCTAAGAAAGAGAATATTCAGAGCAGTGGTGAAGGAAATAAAAGCAGGACAAAATACAGTGATAAGAAGAGGTTGAACAGAAGTGTTAAACTTTCCTCTCTAACTCTACCCTCCTGATTTCATGAAGAGGCAGGAAAATCAGGCTTAGAATTTAATTTGCATCCCTGCATTTTACTCCCCCACTACACTGCCCTCGTGTGGTCTTAGTTCCAGCACAGAAACTGTGCTGGAAGCACAAAAGAATTTCACTTGGGGTTTTGGAGAAGTGTGAAGCAGTCACATCACAATGTGGATCTGATTCAGGATGTTTTAACCAATCCTACTGTTCTGGACTAAAATCACATGGTGCAGACATGAGGACAACCGTTTCTAATCTGATTGTCAGCCCCTGTCCTCCAAGAGCACTATGAGCTAAATGCCAGTTTTTTACCTTTTCATTTTCTGAGTTTATGTCTCCTGTCTCTGTTGTGTGGCTTATATGAAATGAGTGGGTAGTTTCAGATCTGTGCACAGGAGGTTATATAATGAAAATCAATGTCTGCAAGCAAATGGCATAATTAGCACTATCAGATCTCTGGAACAGAGGGGAAGGACTTGGGGATACAGGCACTGCACCACTTTCTCTCAGACATGACTCCTGCACTCAAGTCACCAGTTAAGTTAAAACTCCCTCCTAACTATAGAATGTGCTGGATGTGTTTCACTGATCTCTAGAAGAGTTTTGTCTCTAATGCACAAGTCCTTTCCAGCTCTGAATTGTCTGGAAGCATAAAGGAAATGTGGCAGAAGGTGACTGTTCATGGTGGCAGTGCCATCCCAGGGCAATCCTGCGCTCCCTCGCACCCCAGCAGTGTTTGAGCAAGGTCTGACTGGAGCCCACTGGAGCCTGGTCATGGCTCTCTGTAGGACTGCAGGTTGTTTTCCTCTCTTAAAAAGACAGGATTGCCTGGCTCTCACAGTCCCCTCTTCTTTCTGCCTTGTGCTCTTGGCTGGGTTGCACCCAAGTGCTGCAGAAGTAAGATCCATGTTTTCCAGGGATCGAGGCTCACACTGCCTGCGGTATAGGCAAATGTAACCCTGATAGTCAGCAGCAATGTGCTGTCTCATGCTGAATTGTGGCCTAAATACTTCTACACCAGTGATTTGCTGGGCAGAGTTTTGCTTTAGCTGCTGCCTTAACTAATACTAAAATGCAGCATGGAGAGGGCATTCAGCCAGAGCTCTGCGTACTCTTCCTGGCTTGGCCACGCTCATGCTCCTTTTGATTTGCTGGCTGTCACATAGGAATTGTAATACTGAAATTCCCTTGTAAAGTGCTTATATAGCTACAACTACTAGGTACAAATTAATTATTATTATTACTGTAGACTTTAGGAGCCAAATTGTGACCTTTTCTTGCACTCATATGTCATCAAATTGCCATAAGCCTGTCTGAAGAAATAATTTAACCAGCAGGCTGTAGTAGAGCAAGGGCTGCAAAAAAATGCTCACATCACAGATCCAATTAAAGACTGTTGTCCTGCTATCAAAACAGAACAGAAGAGAAGAGATCTAAACAACAGCAGGTCTAAGGAGACATTTCCCACAATCCCTTCTAGGAGAGGTGAACTGATGGAAATTCATTTGTGTGTGATTTGAAGAAAAATCTCAAGGAAAGAAAGATAAAAGAAACAAGAGTTGTAGAACTGAATATGATGAAGCCTGTTGGCCATGTGACCCTGGCTGTCTCTTTGAATCGTCTTCTGCTTGTTAGTGACTGCCCCTTTCCTTATGTTAAGGCACTCTTCTGTTTAGGCAAACACAAACAACAGCTATGTAATCTTATCTAGGATAGACAACTAGGAAAGCAGAAAGAACAAAACTAACTTTTCCATGAGAAACCACAGTTTGATCTTGAACAGGCTCTAGGAATTTAGAGAACAAAGCAGCTAATGTCTCTGCTACCAGACAGAGTTCCTATAGCTTTACAAGAAGAAAAAGGTGTGGGGACTTTTTGGCAACCCACCCCACGCTCTGACTTCCACATTTAAGAAAAGGCTAAGGGTGCTGGTAGAATACATCATAGCTATACCCTTAGAAATTAGAATGTGTAAAAAATCAGTTTCAGTTGTGAGTCATGATTTCTCAACAGTGCATCTATTCACAATAGAATACTACCCAACATACCCTAATGAGCCTAGTTAATAACTGAGGAAACATTATAACAGTAACAAAAAATTACGGTCCAATTATTTGAATATGATCTGATAATGACTGGTTTGTGGAAAGAAGGTTGGATATTGGCAACTCTTTCCAAAGACGATTCCAACTGGAAATACATGATTTGCAAATAACCATGATCTGTACATTCGAATTGTATCAGAAAAGAAAGCATCTGAAATACATGGCTGTGGAAACAGAGATTTAAAAGATCTTCTTCTAATTGCTCTCCGTAATTTTCTCTCCTAAATTTGTCAGATTTCACATTATGACCAGTTCTCCCCATTGTAGGCCCCAGGCCCTTTTCCCACTAGCACTCTTACGTGTTCCTTATTGCTCCCTTCATGTTAAATTATATGCAGGTTGCTACAGGTTCTTCTAGCATCCTTGATTATATAGCATCACAGTGATTATCAATATAGAAGAGTGCATTAGCAAAGGTTAATGATTAACTGGACACAGAAACACATGAAGAGTGCAGGTAGCAGGATAACTTCCCTGCTCAGGGAATCTGTGTGGACAGACGCCTGAGATTTTGCAGCTAAACTATGTGGTGAATTATTGTAGAAGGTACATTTCATTCATTAGCTGTGGAAATAATCTTGTGGTAA
The DNA here is from genome assembly GCA_003676055.1 of Chloebia gouldiae. Classification (NCBI taxonomy): domain Eukaryota; kingdom Metazoa; phylum Chordata; class Aves; order Passeriformes; family Passeridae; genus Chloebia; species Chloebia gouldiae. The sequence goes on from QUSF01000015.1 coordinate 4,410,139, forward strand.
AAAGATTAAGTCTGCCATGCATTTTGGTGTTGCCTAGAATTTGTAGATATTTGTGGTTTGGTTTAGTTTTACATTATAGTTTCTTAGGTGATGTGTGTAAATGTGTATGTACTTTTACTCTTTAGAGATGGAAAATTTTTTTGTTTTCCTCCTCCTTCCCACTAGCCACTGTCAGTGAAAATGATCTATTCTAATGTAAGAACTCAACTACCACGTATTAATTTTAGATGGCACCCCTGTGCCACATTGTGCTAAAGCTTGTCCTCATTGTATCTGGAGACTTTTTTGCTTTAAGACCTCTGACAGCAAAGCTTTTGACTAAATCCACAACAAAGCTCTGTTTAACACTCAGCAATCTGTTCTCCATTATCCGGGTGGACTATTCCTTTAGGTTGTGCCTGGAAGTTTCATTGCAACTATTTGGACCTAAACTTGACATCAGAATGGAAAGTAAACTTTGAGAAGGAAGAAGGAGCAAAGAAATGTTCCTACTTTTATTCATGACAGAGGCACTTTTGTATGTGCTCAGAAAGGGAGCAATTTTAAATCCAGCTTTTCAAGGTGAAACTTTTCATGTTCTTTACAATTTGGATCATATTTCAGTGTATTTCTAAGGCAGTCCACCCCCTACTTTTAACAGAACAGCAAATCTGACTGTGCAGGTGGGAAGTTTTTCTGATGCTTTGTCCCAGTCCCACAACAAATCAACAAGGCAGGTCACAAACTGACTTTTAGCTGTGGCCCAGTCATGGTCCCTTCTCCTGTCCCCCAGAGCAGACCATGTTGTGAGGTGGAGCTTTGTGCTCCCCTGCATGGGCTTGCACTGAGCTGTTTTCCACCAGTGAGATGATGAACTTGCAGGGAAGAAAATGTCCTTTGCCTTGATTTCCCTCGTGTGAGTCAGAAATGGCTCAGTTACATTACTGTAAATTGGCTAAGCCTTACTGGCATTGGTGGAATGACTGAATTTGGCCCATTGCTTTACTACTGTGCTTTTAAAACAGTTGATCTTCTGGCTGCCAGGAATAATATTTAAAAAAATAAAGTTTACATATGTTGGGATGTGCTCTGGATAGCAGTGTAACAAGACAGAATATCAGACTTAATCATGTTTCGTGCCACAGTGCTGAGAGCATATGTGTGACAGCACTGCAGAAAAAACAGCCTCCTCATTATTCTCAGTGTGTTTTGCAGCACACCACAGCATCTGGGCAAGGAGACTCTTAGAACCATGTCAGGGCTGGAAAAAAATTGCTTGAAATGAGGTATAAAAATGAATAAAAAATTATTTCCTTGTTTTAGTTCAAAGAAATGTTGTTGATTTTTTTTTTCGAAAAAGCAGGAAGATAATTTGAAAAGATTTGCATCTAATGTGAACAGTTCCATGTATCCTCAATTAACATAAAAAATACATCAAAATTTATGATGAATTATGTGTCTCCTTGGTCCTGTTCACGTACATCTGAAGTGGAACCAATGCCATTTATGAATAATTTAATTTAAAAAAATGACAAGTATTATTTTTGTAGCTATGGAAAACTGGAAACATTAATTAAATAAGGCTTAGAATCATGAAATGCAATTTTAATTACTAGAAACTAGAATTATCAGCTGAACTGAGGCGAACAGGACTTTTTAGAAAGGAGTTTACAGCTGCTAGGGTGGAACTAACATCTTGGAAGAGTTAGCATACTCAGTACTTTGAAGCACACAATATTTTGAAATAAACCATTAAAGTAACCATAGGATCTCTTAATTCTGCATGTCTTTTGAATATTCTACAGCCTTCAGAGCTTCTCCCCACATTTTATGTTCCTGTTGTCTGCCAGCCCACAGCTTAACAATAATTCTCCAAGCCAGCCCTTCTTCATAGTGGCAGCTGAGCCATCATCAGGTGAAAATATGGAACAGATGCTGCCCCTGGATCCTTGCAGGCATTTCTGTCCTGTTATCCCTCTCCTAGCTGTAACTATCAAGGTCTGCTTAACAGTGAATAAAGATTCCTGCATCTTGCACTTTCCTGGGAGGAACTTCTCTGGCATGTCATGCAGAAACCTTCTTCTGGTTTCCTGACTGTCCCTTACTTTAAGTTGGCAGAATTTTTATTTCAGCTTCTTCTCTGCTCAGGTTTTTACCCTTCACCCTGATGTGTTTTGTACTATCAGGGTAAGCAAAGAAGGTGTTGGAGCCTCCTCTTGTAAGATGGACTCAGCTTTCCCTTGACTATTATTTTTCATTTGATTTCAGCTTTCTTTAATATTGGTACCAAAATTGTGCAAAGCTTTCTGTCTGGCTGTAGAGTGGAATGCTTTTCAAACTGGGTCACCCTCTGCAAGGCTGAACTTTTACTCCAAGTTCAAAGTCAAAAGCATCAGAAAGCTCAGAGTTATCACCCTGAGGATAAAATACACAGAGCTTTTAAACCCAAAATGCATATCTGTTACTACACCAGTCCAAAATGACACTGTCTGCTTTGCAAGTGACACTGCCTTTTTCTCTCAGTGTGTTAGTTTCTCTGCTTTTCAGTCTCTGGTGCCTCATTCCTAACTCATCGTATGAAATGAGCCAAGGAATGGGAACAGAGAGCTCAGCTTGGTTTTTTCCTTCCATGCTGCCCCTGCCCACTGGGAAAGAGGAGTTTCCAGTTCTCTGGGTCTGGAAATTAAGGCAGACCTACAAAACAAGCAAAAAGGTGAACTGGGGGAGGAGGGGGGGCAAAATTCTGATCCCAAATTACAAACGTGATCGACAGATTTTGACTGATTTACATGCTGAAGAAATGGAGTGTTTTAATCATAATTTTATAAGAGTTCAGATTTTTGAATAAAGAATAGTCATTAAATTAGGTTAAATATTCGCCAGCATCACCATTTCTTTTAACGGTTTGAAATGAGAACTAAATGAAGAGGTTTGATAAAAGCAATAAAACTCATGGACCAGCCAAAAATTCTTCGTGAGGTGCCACCTTGTGCCTGCTGAGCGCCATGGCCGAGCCTGTGCACAGGGCGGGGCCGGGCCGCGGCCCGGCAAATGCCGGGAGGGAATTTGGGAGGGAAAAAAGCTGGAATAGGTCTTTAAAAATCTCTGTGTTAGCTGGCACCCGCCTTTCAGAGCAGTGCATCCCGGAAAGACAAGCCCTTCCCTTCCCTTCCCTTCCCTTCCCTTCCCTTCCCTTCCCTTCC